>SJYS01004163.1:515266-564718 GCA_006410695.1 Philantomba maxwellii
CCGAAAACCACTTGCCTTACTATAGTAAGAAATAGTAAATAGTGTGTAAGTTGTTTGGGGAGTGTTATTGATCTGCACAAAATGTATTTCACTTTCATTATAACTGTTGCCATCCAATACATGAAAATATGTGGCTGTTAACATCTTTTATTTGAGCAAACTGGGCATGCTATTGCTATCAAAATATTGTGTTTTCAGCACAGCAAGTGTAGCCGCCAACCTGTTTTATGATGCATCTTGGAGTCCATCATTATGGCCAGTATTACACATGATCTCTATGGTTGATACGACCTTATTCTGTTTTTCATTTTGTGGAAAATAGTATCACTTTGCTATTGAGATACCCAGCTGCAGAGAAGAAAAAGGAAATGACTTTATACTACAGGGTGAAAAACTGAGGTGAGATATAAACAATAATTTCCTGGCTATGAGAGTTGATAAGTGTAGGCATGAGTTGAAGGGAGAGATTTTGAAACATCATTCTCTCAAGATCAGTATAACCCAATTATATGCTTTTGTTGTGGCTGTTTGGTTGTTTATTATCTTTGTGAGTCAATGTAATGGACTAATCCAGCAGACCTATCAAACCAGGCATTCTGCCCAGGCAATAGTCTTTTCTTGGTTCANCTATGAGAGTTGATAAGTGTAGGCATGAGTTGAAGGGAGAGATTTTGAAACATCATTCTCTCAAGATCAGTATAACCCAATTATATGCTTTTGTTGTTGCTGTTTGGTTGTTTATTATCTTTGTGATTCAATGTAATGGACTAATCCAGCAGACCTATCAAACCAGGCATTCTGCCCAGGCAATAGTCTTTTCTTGGTTCAAGTGTTCACAGTAAGTGAATTAGCTCTATATTTGAAAATTGAAAATGAATATAATAATGAAGTATCCTTTTTAGTCACGAGAGTACTGAGTAAAAGTTGGTGGCATCCAACTGCAACTTAATTTGATTAGACACATTAACTAGCCAGCAAAAGGAAGCATGGGCATGTTAAGTGCCATTTACGGAGTGAAGATGAAGAGGAAAGTCATGAATGTTGTGACTGAAGTCAAGAGTACCCAGATGTGGAGAATAATTGAAACAATCAGTTAACTGAATAAATTAGAAAAAAAAATTCTTAGGAACTTGTATGATGAGTGGGATGAATGTTGGATGAAAGAAAATCCCAGAAAAGGACCTGGGACATTTTTAGTTCAACCACCCATATGTTTCTAGCATTCTCTCTACACCATTCCCTCCATTTGGTCACTCAGTATCTGCTCAAACCCTCTTTTGGATGATAAGCAAACCGTCCCATTAAATGACTGGATAGTTTTGTTGTTATTTGATATCTTGATATCTTGTTGCAATCTCCCTGTCTACAACTCTAATCACAGGATCCTAATTCCTTTCTTTGGATTTGACACTAATTTATCAATTAATTTATCAAGACTACAGTATGTTATAGTACACACACACACATAAATACACAAATACACACACACACACATATATACACAAATACATGTATGCAAACACACTTACACATATATACACTTATTTACATAGAGAGGGAAATGTCAACCCACTCCAGTATTCTTGCATGGGNTTTTTAGGTTTTTCTCAGATTTCTTGTGCATGCAATAAATAATGACTACATCAACAGAAATACTGCTGAATAAATCATACAGCAATTAAAAACCACATTAATAAAGAATCAAAATTATTGGTTTAGTCCCAGTATATAATGTGAAATTATTAATTTATGATATTTATTGAACCAATCCTATACTAAATAAAAGGTTGAACTGTATATTGAGAAATGCAGAAATCCCAAGTTACATGGCTTTTTCCCATTTTCTTTTTATTTTAGAGCTATAATTTCAAATTGCATTAATGCACTGTTAAGTATTATCTTTCCAATTTTTTATGAGTGATATATATTAGGCTGCTGCTGATAAATCACTTCAATCATGTCCAACTCTTTGTGACCCCATGGTCTGTAGCCTGCCAGGCTCCTCCATCCATGGGATTCTTCAGGCAAGAATACTGGAGTAGGTTGCCATTTCCTCCTCCAGGGGATTTTCCCAACCCAGGGATCAAACCCAGGTCTCCTGCATTGCAGGTAGATTCTTTACCACTGTTCCACTTCTAAGTAATATAATAAAAATGGCTTCTTATGGTAAATTATAATTTTAAATGTATTAGAAGAACTAATATGACTAAATGATTAAGAACAAACTCTTTCATAATGTAAAAAATTACCTTTTTTATTGTCATTATTATTATTTGAGTTAATCTTTAACATTTACTTGAAAGTACCAAAAAGCTTCAGTTCCTAATTCCAGTTAGAGGGGTGATGTCTAACTTACGAAATGCTGTGAAATGTAAAGCTATGTAACAGGTGACAGCATACCACAGGAATTCACTTTGCCTAAAGATTTTGGTGGAGCTTTTATAGCTCTGATAATGGTTATGATTACAAAGTGGAAAACTTATCAATAGGAAGAGGATAAAGGGGAACACTAGGGACGGCCACAGTGAAAGGGAAGAACAGGGAAGAGCCTTGTTCTTGAAAAGAGCGAGCACGGACACAACAGGAGAGCAGAAGAGTCCAGAAGTCTGATCGTGTCCAGCTGACAAGAGACCATCCCCCGTGAAGCTGGTCTCTGAAGTCACAGTAAAACAATATGACTATTCAGACCAGCCACTGCCTTTAATCTCACAATGCAGCAGACTGCCTTTTTAGAATATTCTATTCCTACAAATTCCATTTAGACATGAAGGTGAGAATACCATTTCTTATAAAAGAAATGAGAATTTAATAAGTCTCTGAAATGAAACAAATACACATTACAAAGAAAATAGTCCTTCAGTAACAAAAATGATTTTTGGGGAAAACAACAGAAATTCAGTATATATACATATCAAAAGTCTCTAACAATTTGAAAAAGCAAATAGCATACAAAAGGCCAAGAGTAAAGGTTGTCAAGAAAATGAAAAAATGTGTTAATTAAAACTTTTATCAATTCAAGAAATTCTAACTTAAGATAGTATCACAGTTTTGCAATTTATTTCATACCAGATTTTATGTCTAATAGCATTCATTAGAATCAAATAACCAAGTCCGAGTTAATGTCAAAGAAGTCTTCAGCCTTCTTGGATTCCAATGTTTATCAGTGTTCACATTAAGATAAATGCATTTACTTCTGTCTCTTTTAATTCAGGGCTTCCCTTGTGGCTCAGATGGTAAAGAATCCTCCTGCAATGCAGGAAACCTGGGTTCAATCCCTGGGTTGGGAAGATCTCCTGGAGAAGGGCAAGGTTAACCACTCCAGTATTCTGGCCTGGTGAATTCCATGGACTGTATAGGCCATGGGGTTGCAAANGTCTCTTTTAATTCAGGGCTTCCCTTGTGGCTCAGATGGTAAAGAATCCTCCTGCAATGCAGGAAACCTGGGTTCAATCCCTGGGTTGGGAAGATCTCCTGGAGAAGGGCAAGGTTAACCACTCCAGTATTCTGGCCTGGTGAATTCCATGGACTGTATAGGCCATGGGGTTGCAAAGAGTCCAACTTGACTGAGCGACTTTCACTTTCCTTTAATTCTGGGGAAAGAAAGTGAAAGTGTTAGTCGCTCAGTTGTGTCTGACTCTTGCGACCCCATGGACTGTAGTCTGCCAGGCTCCTCTGTCCACAGGGATTCTCCAGGTAAGAATACTGGAGTGGGTTGCCATGCCCTTCTCCAGGGAATCTTCCCAACTCAGGGATCGAACCTGGGTCTCCTGGATTGCAGGCAGATTCTTTACCATCTGAGCCACCAGGAAAGCTCAGGTCAGGGAAGGGATGATTTAAATCTGGAGTTTGCACTTGCTTTTACAAAGAAATATGCTTTCACAATGTGAGTACAATTTCCAGCAAGATGTTATGAGGTTAGATGAAAGATGCATGGGTCAATAGAACCAGATGTTGTTGCTGCTAAGGCGCTTCAGCCGTGTCCGACTCTACAACACCATCGACAGCCCACCAGGCTCCTCTGTCCATGAGATTCTCTAGGCAAGAATACTGGAGTGGGTTGCCATTTCCTTCTCCATAATAGAACTAAACCTTGTGAAATTTTCAATTCCACGCTTTTTCTCCAAAGGCATGGAAAATACGGTTTTCAGAAAGGGTCATTTTGTTTAGTATTTTTAATAACTTAATGTATAAAGACTAGAAGAGAATAAGTTAATCATCAATCACTAATGACTTAAACATAGTTCATCACTAATAACTCACCTCTGGAGAATTCTGTAAAATCTTTGGATGGAATGGGAGAGAAATTAGAGTATCAGAGTCCATTGGCTATTATTCCCCTGCCTCACAGAAGGGGACAACAGTCCAAAACATTAAGTCCAAGGGAATGTTATAAATATTCTAATCTACATGACTCATTATTTAGTTGTTTTGTATATACTCAGACCAGGGCACAGAATTTGAGCATCCAGGCAGAAATAGGCCTTTATTTGATAAAATATTTTTTTAGTGACAAATATGTGCAGGTAGAGTTCAAGTTTGCAGCACTCATGAATTTCAGATAGTTAGGGAAAATACAATAAACAAATAACATATAAATATATAAAACAGCACGTCAAATAGTAATGTTCTCTGAAGATGAAAAATACAACAGTTTAATGGATTCATTATACAAGTAATGAAATATTAGTGATAGATACTATGAAGATAATATGCATGGTGTTATAATGGACAGGAGAGGAACTACTTTAAAAGTAGTAGAAGGAGAATGCCTCACAAAGGATGTAACACATAAGATGAAATTAAAATGATGGATATCTTCTATGAAGAAAATTTCAAAAGATCTTTGATTATCTATTTGAAGCCCTAACTAGAATGGGCTAAATAGAAAAAAAAAAAAAAATTGAAGAAGTAGAGAGTATGGACATTTTTTGAGGAGTAGAGAAGAACAAAAGAATGGGATTTCAGATAAGAATATGAAGTCTGTTGTCAGAGTATTAAATCAGGGACCAGAAAGAGTTTATCTGAAGGATGTGAAGTTTCTCAGTCATGTCCGACTCTTTGCGACCCCATGGACTATAGCCCACCAGGCTCCTCCATCCATGGGATTTTCCAGGCGAGAGTACTGGAGTGGGGTGCCATTGCCTTCTCCAGGGGATCTTCCCAACCCAGGGATTGAACCCAGGTCTTCCACACTGCAGGCGGATGCTTTACCATCTGAGCCACCAGGGAAGCATCTGAAGGATATGAGAGAGAAAATGGAAAAGCAGTGAGGGTACTTAAATTGGGGCCAATAGTCGAGGTGACAAACCTGAGATACTAGCTGAGTTGTGCATTCTCAGAGATGTGGTGGACAAGGAACTAGTGTCAGTGACAAAAGATCAGCCAGGCAAAAGGCTTCCCTGATAGCTCAGTTGGTAAAGAATCAGCCTGCAGTGCAGGAGACCCTGGTTCAATTCCTGAGTCGGGAACATCCACTGGGAGAAGAATAGGTTACCCACTCCAGTATTCTTGGGTTTCCCTTGTGGCTCAGCTGATAAAGAATCCACCTGCAATGTGAGAGACCTGGGTTTGATCCCTGGTTTGGGAAGATCCCCTGGAGAAGGGAAAGGCTACCTACTCCAGTATTCTGGCCTGGAAAATTCCATGGACTGTACAGTCCATGGGGTCGCAAATAGTTGGACATGACTGATTAACTTTCATTTTCACTTTCAGGCAACTGGGGGCAACAAGGTGGGAATGCAGTTATTGTTGTTTAGTTTCCAAGTCATGTCTGACNGAAGATCCCCTGGAGAAGGGAAAGGCTACCTACTCCAGTATTCTGGCCTGGAAAATTCCATGGACTGTACAGTCCATGGGGTCGAAAATAGTTGGACATGACTGATTAACTTTCATTTTCACTTTCAGGCAACTGGGGGCAACAAGGTGGGAATGCAGTTATTGTTGTTTAGTTTCCAAGTCATGTCTGACTCTGTGACCCCACTCACAGAAGCATGCCAGGCTTTTCTGTCCTTCACCATCTCGGAGTTTGCTCAAACTCATGTCCATCGAGTTGATGATACCATCCAAACATTTCATCCTCTGTTCGTCCCTTCTCTTCTTGCCCTCAATCTTTCCCAACATCAGGGTCTTTTCCAATGAGTCAGCTCCTCACATCAGATGACCAAAGTATTGGAGCTTCAGCTTCAACATCAGTCCTTCCAATGAATATTCAGGGTTGATTTCTTTTAAGACTGACTGGTCTGATACTCTTGCTGTCCAAGGGACTCTCAAGAGTTTTCTCCATCACCACAGTTTGAAAGCTTCAATTCTTTGGTGCTCAGCTTTCTCTATGGTCCAACTCTTACATCTGTACATGACTGCTTTGAAAGTCTCTTAATTTTGTGGCTTCAGTCACTGTCCTTAGTGATTTTGGAGCCCAAGAAAAGAAAAACTGTCATTGCTTCCACTTTCTCCCCTTCTATGTGCCATGAAGTGATGGGACTGGATACCATGATCTTAGTTCTTTTATGCTGGGTTTCAAGCCAACTTTTTCACTCTCCTCTTTCACCCTCATCAAGAGGGTTCGTCTTTACTTTCTGCTGTTTAGAATGGTATCATCTGCATATCTGAGGTTGTGATATTTCGTCCAGCAATTTTGATTCCAGCCCAGCATTTCTATGCAGAGATGTACTTTGCATATAATTAAATAAGCAGAGTGACAATATACAACCTTGTCACACTCTTTTCCCAATTTTGAAGCAGTCAGGTTTTCCATGATCAGTTCTGAATGTTGCTTCTTGATCTGCATACAGGTTTCTAAGGAGACAGATAAGGTGGTCTGGGACTCCCATCTCTTATAGAATTTCCCACAGTTTGTTGTGATCCACATAGTCAAGGACTTAAGCACAGTCAATGAAGTAGAAAGAGATGTTTTTCTGGAACTCTCTTGCTTTCTCCATTATCCAGTGAAAGTTGGCAATTTGATCTCTGGTTCCTCTGCCTCTTTGAAACCCAGCTTGTACATCAGGAAGTTCTTGGTTTTCACATACTTCTGAAGCCTAGCTTGAAGGTTTTAGGGCAAAACCTTACTATCATGTGAAATGAGTGTAACTATAAGGTAGTTTGAACATTCTTTTTGGCATTGTCCTTCTTTGAGATTGCAATGAGAACTAACATTTTCCAGTTCTGTGGCCACTGCTGAATTTTCCAAATTTGCTGATGTATTGAGTACAGCACTTCAACAACATCATCTTTAAGGATCTTAAATAGCTCAGCTAGAATTCCACCACACCCACTAGCTTTATTTGTAGTAATGCTTCCTAAGGTCTACTTGACTTTACACTCCAGGATGTCTGGCTCTTGGTGAATGAGCACACCATCTTGGTTTTCTGAGTCATTAGACCTTTTCTGTATAGCTCTTTTGTATTCTCTTGCCACCTCTTCTTAATCTCTTCTGCTTCTGTTAGATCCTTACAGTTGCCCATTTAAGGCTTGCCCATTTAAGACCTTTTTTGTATAGCTCTTTTGTATACTCTTGCCACCTCTTCTTAATCTCTTCTGCTTCTGTTAGATCCTCACAGTTGCCCATTTAAGGCTGCCCATCCTTGCATGAAATATTCCCTTGAGATCTCCAATTTTCTTGATGAGATCTCGACTCTTCCCATTCTGTTGTTATCCTCTGTCTTTGTATTGTTCATTTAAGGAAGTGTTTTTATCTCTGCTATTCCCTGGAACTCTGCATTCAGTTGGGTATATATTTCCCTTTCTGTCTTGCCTTTCACTTTTCTTCTTTCCTCAGTTATTTGTAAAGCCTCCTCAGATAACCACTTTGCCTTCTTGCATTTCTTTTCCTTTGGGATGGTTTTGGTCACTGCCTCCTGTACAGTGTTACCAATTTCTGTCCTTAGTTCTTCAGGCACTCTGTCCACCAGATGTAATCCCATGAATTTATTCATCACCTCCAGTGTATATCCATAAGGGCTTTGATTTAGGGCATACTTGAACGGCCTAGTGCTTTTCCCTACTTTCTTCAATTTAAGCCTGAATTTTGCAGAAGGAGCTCATGACTGAAACCATGGTCAGCTCCAGGTCTTTTTCTGCTGATTGTATAGGGCTTCTCCATCTTTGGCTGCTAAGAATAGAGTCAATCTGATTTCCATATTGACCACTTGGTGATGTCCATGTGTAGAGTCATCTCTTGTGTTGTTGGAAGAAGGTATTTTCTAAGACCGGTGTATTTTCTAGACAAAACTCTGTTAGCCTTTGCCCTGTTTCATTCTGTACTCCGAGGCCAAACCTTCCTATTACTCCAGATATCCCTTGACTTCTACTTTTGCATTCCAATCCCTTATGATGAAAAGGGTATCTTTTTTGGTGATAGTTCTAGATGGTGTCGTAGGTCTTCATAAAACTTGTCAGCTTCTTTAGCATCAGTGAATGGTGCATAGACTTGGATTACTGTGATGCTGAATGGTTTGCCTTGGAAAGGAACCAAGGCATCTCAGTTTTGAGATTATACCCAGGTGCTCTATTTCAGACTCTTCTGTTGACTATGAGGGCAACTCCATTTCTTCTAAGGGATTGTTGCCCATAGTACTAGATATCATAGTTATCTGAATTAAATTTACCCATTCCCATCGATTTTAGTTCACTTATTCCTGAGATATCTATGTTCAATCTTGCCATCTCCTGCCTGACCATGTCCAGTTTACCTTGATTCATGGACCTAACATTCCAGGTTCCTATACAATATTTTTTAATATAAATTTATTTACTTTAATTGGAGGCTAATTACTTTACAACCTTGTATTGGTTTTGCCATACACTGATATGAATCTTTCCAGCATCAAACTTTACTTTCAACACCAGACACATCCACAACTGAGCACTGTCTCTGCTTTGACCCAGTCACATCATTCTTTCTCGAGCTATTAGTAATTGCCCTTCACTCTTTCCCAGCACATACTGGACAGCTTCTGACCAGAGGGGCTCATATTCCCATGTCATATCTTTTTGCCTTTTCATACTGTCCATGGGGTTCTCTATGCAAGAATATCTAGCAGGTTGCCATTCTCTTCTCCAGTAGACTGTGTTCTGTTAGAAATATCGCTATGGTAGGTCTGTTTTGGGTGGCCCTGCGTGGCATGGCTCATAGATTGATTGAGTAAGGCAAACATCTTTCACAATAAGACAAGACTGTGATCCATAAAGGGGGTGTGCGTGTGTGGGAAACATAGACAGGCTATAATGATCATAATTCAACAAGAATAATTCTTTGTCTTAGTTATGTACTAGTATCCTGACTCACATAGCGTACATAAATCTTAAATTATCTGTGCTGTGGTTAAAGTTTGCTCTGAGATTCCCTCTTCCACAGCCTACTTAATCTGAGGCTCTGTCACCACAAACTTGCTTTACTTGAATTTCGGCATATAGGTATAAGTACCATTTCTCCTTTCCAACCCCATAGTCTTTCCTCACTTTCAGTAAGTTTTTATTATTTACTTTCTAAAATTGGGATTGGAGAAACGAGGGCATTTTTGAATAAAATTAGATATAGCCTCTCTTTGAATATGCAGGAAAAGCTACAAATTATTTGACATGTCTTAATATTTGTGAGAAGAAAGAAAGAAGAGAAGAGACTGAGGGAGATACAATGCCTGAGATAAATGTTTGAAATTGCAATTGACTAAATTAAGGGTAAAAATAAAAGCTATAAATGAAATGCTCTGTTTTATGGAAGAAATACTGTCTGAAAGGATGATCACATGACCCTGTCATCTGTTTGTATCCTCAGGACCCTAATATCGAGGGGGTTTGAACGACTTGAAAGTGGCAGTGAGAACTGAGAAGCATGAAAGTGGGTTGTAAATCATCACTTTTCAAAATCTGAGTTTTATCAGGAAGAGAAAAGGCACTCTAAGACTTTACCCAAAGCTGGAGGACAGTAGAAAGTTAGTTCAAGTCCAAGTATTGCTGCTACTGCTAAGTCACTTCAGTCGTGTCCGACTCTGTGTGACCCTATAGATGGCAGCCTACCAGTCTCCCCCGTCCCTGGGATTCTCCAGGCAAGAACACTGGAGAGGGTTGCCATTTCCTTCTCCAGTGCATGAAAGTGAAAAGTGAAAGTGAAGTCGCTCAGTCGTATCCGACTCTTAGCGACCCCATGGACTGCAGCTCTTCCGTCCATAGGATTTTCCAGGAAAGAGTACTGGAGTGGGGTGCCATTGCCTTCTCCGTGCTCTGTCCCTAAAAAGTGCTAAATTTCTATCAAAGAGTAGTGTCGTTGATAAGAGGGGTGCCATTGCCTTCTCTGCCAAGTATTGAGAACCTATTTCTTCAGTCTAGATTATATCACTAAATTGTCAATTGGATGATAAAGTTGTAAAGAGAAATTAATTTTATATTTCAAGTCATATAATTGATTTAATTGTTTTTAAAATACCACATTTTATAATACTACTTGGAGAAGGCAATGGCACCCCACTCCAGTACTCTTGCCTGGAAAATCCCATGGACCCTGGGAGGCTGCAGTCCATGGGGTCTCTAAGAGTCGGACACGACTGAGCAACTTCACTTTCACTTTTCACTTTCATGCATTGGAGAAGGAAATGGCAACCACCCCAGTATTCTTGCCTAGAGAATCCCAGGGATGGGGGAGCCCGGTGGGCTGCTGTCTATGGGGTCGCACAGAGTCGGACACGACTGAAGTGACTTAGCAGCATAATACTACTAATACAATGCTTTATAATATTATTAATAAAACACTTTTACAATACTATACACATCAGTACTACATATAACACAGAGATGTGTTATATGTAGCACATCTGGAAAGAAAAAGCACAAAGACTGGAAAGAAAGAGCAAATTATTTTTTTAACTCACTATTTCATTTCTTAAAATTAAAATATAAATTAAGAATCTCTTTTCTGCTCAGACTTGCCCCCTGTGTTTCTGTTATGGGAAATATGAATATAAAAGAGAAGCATGTGTCTTCCAGAAAATAAGCTAGATAATTTGGGAAACTGCTTTTAATTTCTGATTACAGAGCTAGCACTTGGCACATTCACGAAGCAATATGCAACATCTTTGTGACCATAAAAATTGAATCTGAGTTCCAAAACCCCTTAACATCCTCACTGGGAGTAGCTTAGATTCCAGGAGAAGTGGTAAATCATGTTGATGTCACTGCTCATTAACTGTTGATCATGTTAGATTTAGCACTACAATTGTCTGTTATTGGTTCAGATGAGGAATGGGCACAGCAAGTAAAGCGCAGTCTCAGATTTCTGTGCCAGGTTGCAATCCCAGTCTGGCCATTCTGTTCTGTGCATCCTAGGGCAAGTCACCCAGCCTTCCTCTGCCCCGGTTTCCTCAGCTCTCAAATGAATATTACATTGACTTACATAAGAACAATGCAGGAGTAGAAAAGTAGGATGCTAAAGTTCTCCTTCCCTTTTAAATGGTAAAAAGACTCATTTAAAAAAAACTGATCTTCCACCTCATAGCTAACAGTCCCCTCCTTCAGTGCTGTATTAAGTATTTATATTGGAATTCATTTTAAAAGACATGCTGGAAATATCATTAAAAAAACAAGATGCTTGAAGTGTCCAAATTGTATGGTGTAAACTTTACACAGTAGAAAGGCATTTTGTATTCTGTTCCCAGAAAATGAGTCTCTAAACAGCTGCTAATGTTGAGAGAGAGAGAAAACAGTACTGCAAAGTCCACTTACCATGGCAATCGGAAATTCTCCCTATCTGTGATACTTAATTCTCAAAGGCACATTTCAACACAATGACAGTCAAAATTTGCTATTTAAGAAAATGTCCTTTTTTTCCAGTTGGTTTATGGAAAATGCTGTAGTCAGGTTTTACAGCCTGGAAAGCAGCAGTCAAGCAACTGAATTTCAAGAATGATGAAAGATATCTCAGTCAAATGGTGCTGCCTCTTGAGATAGGAAATAGAAGAGGACTCTAGCCAAGTCTGACTGTAAAAAAGAAACCCAAATAGACATTAAAAGGGCAACACATTCTCAGATGGATAGAAGTTTTAGAAAAACGTGGACATTCACAGAGAATGATCCAGTCGTTGTTCTGAGCTTATTTTACATACTTCATGCACTCTAAAACGAAGCACTTTTATATAGAAAATACCTCTCCAGTAGTTTTGGATGAAAACTCCCCATCATAATTTTTGGCATTTATTTAGTCACAGATGTGGATTTAGGCTCCTAATATTGAAGTCACTCAATTCTCAGAACCCCTCACGCGCTATTAACAGAAAAACGTAGCCATTAAAGCGATTTTGAAGGAGCTGGAAAGTCTTTTGCCTACTCATATTTGTGTCATCATTGAGAGATAAAACAACATGGGTGGCTGTGAGCAGCATTTACACTAAGATCACAAGCATGACAAGCTGGTTGGCAAGCACTGTTAGACATGCACAGCAGGAGAAAAGGGAAAAAATCTTTAAGGAAAAACAAATTTGCCAGAAACACAGCTGGAGAGCTTAACTGGGAAAGTGGAAAGCCCATACTATTTAAAGCAACAAGGATCAACAGGAAGACATGTAAGAAAAAGAATAGGGGGGAAAGTAAGTCTTATAGGCTTCTGTTCTAACAGCAAGCAGAAAAACTTCCCAAGAACAAGAAAGATAGAACATGGCTTCCATAGCCCTGGTGATTAATTGGAAAGTACCACTATTTATGAAAAACCTTGCAAACACATTTCAAGGTGCTGGAGAAGACTCTTGAGAGTCCCTTGGACAGCAAGGAGATCACACCTGTGAATCCTAAAGGAAATCAACCCTGGATATTCATTGGAAGGACTGGTGCTGAAGATGTAACTCCAAAATTTTGTTCACCTGATGCAAAGAGGCGACTCCTTGATAAAGACCCTGATGTGAAAGACTGAGGGCAGGAGAAGAAAGGATTGACAGAAGATGAGATGGTTGGATGGCATCACCTACTCAAAGAACATGAGTTTGAGCAAACTCTGGGAGATGGTGAAGGACAAGGAAGCCTGGCATGCTCCTGTCCATAGGGTTTCAAAGAGGTGGACATGACTGAGCTACTGAACAACAACAATCTGGATGAAGAGAAAGCCACTGAGCCAATAATTAGATTTCAGATCTCTCAGTTTGTTATAAGAGGAGGGAAAGGTAAAGTCCACTTCTCATGTAACAAGTTAGTGGCAGAGAGGAAATGCACGCCAGTTCAGCAGTTGATGGCATGAAGGAAGGTACAGAGAGAAGCCTGATTAGCTGTCATGAAGTGAGGCCAGTGTGGACAGCTCTCTCCATCAGCGCTGGAGAGATGCCCCTGGAGGCCTGGACCTGATCCTCTGGCTGTCTCTGTTGCGTCTCAGCAGGGGCCATACAGGAGAACATGGACCAGGAGAAGAGGCAAATCCTTCATCCATCATTATTCATACTAACCTTGGCCAGGCATACCTAGATCACGAGTATAACCTGTCTTTCCCCCAGAGGTGAAAAATGGGAAGATAAAAGGACTGGTGACACTTTAATTTTGTTTTTTATACCAGAAATCAGGCTTTTCCAGTGCTGGTATTAGAAATTTAAATAAGATTAACTGGTTATTCTTCTCAGCTGAGGAGCTTAGGTGAAGGTGTATGTGTTGTAGTCCTTTGCTTTTCAGTTGTTTTATGGTTGTTTCTTGTCTTAGCTGATGAAGAGTAGCGGAATATGCCACAACGAAACACGCCACTTTGGCACTTGATTATTTTGAGCTGTCGGGACTTGAAAAACAGCAAATACAGGAAGATAATTTCTCTGAACTTCCAGTCTCTGCCTATAGATGGATTTAGCAAAAGGAACTCAGTTGTCATAAATTCCCTCCCCAGGAGTTGCACCAACCAGGGAAAATTGACTCATGTCACAGGAGAGGAGACTAGAAATGACATTACACCCAGACGCACTTTGTCACAAACTATTCCCACCTCCCATCTATTCTTCTAAGGACCCATTTGTCTTTCCTAAATGTCATTTACTCTCCGCTAAGAAACCTACATTCCCCTCCTCTTTCTCTATTAAGATGATGTTTAAACTTGAATTCTAAGCCGCCTCTTTGAATTACTCACTTTTCCCTAGGCATCTCTTAGGTACATGAGGGATACATCTTAATAAAATTCTGTTTGTTTTTTTCTCTTGTTAATCTGTTTTTTATTATAAGATTCTCAGCCAAAAATGCATAAGGGTAGAGGAGAAATTATTTTTCCTCCTTTACACTCACAATAAGATTATAAATCCCTTAGCTTAGAATTCTTTTATAGTCATCCAAGCACCAGAGTCAGATATGCTATAAATGATAAATTGAGATTAATACCCACTTTTATTCAATACCTGCTCCATGCTAGGCATTCTGCTGGTAGCTTTATTGTTAATTCAGCTGAAATCGAATTGATTTTTATATTAACTCAGAAAAGGGGCACTTTAGGAATCATAATAGTGCCATTTAGTATATTACTGTTACATCCACAGGCATCATTAAATAACTCAATAAATATTTGTTGACTCTATGGATAGATAAATATGTTTAGAAAGCCTATAATTCACACAATTGAAAACATATTAGGGAGCACGGTGAGAGTGAATGGAATATATGTGATTCAAAAGAATACAATTCTGGACATATTTTTCCATTTGTAAACTGGAAAAGCTGTATGCAGCTTTTTCATGTCTTTAATGGGTCAGATGATATGTCAGGGATGGTAGTGGGGGCTTCTTATGACAATGATCCTAAAAAAATGCATCTCAAATTTGAACTTCAAATGTAAGCACCAGTTCTGAATCTATAGCACTTTAAATTAGGAATCTTCTGAATTGAATTAATAATATATTAAATAAAATTGAGTTATTTATTCAGCTGTTTCTATTGATAATACAATATTTCAAGTCATTGTACTTAAAAATGAAGAATTTTATTGATGCTTAGATTTTATATTTCTTTTTTGGAATGTGGAGCATGCAGGTCTATGTCTCTTTATTTTTCATATTTTCCACATATATCTGTATCAGTCCATACTGTCAGCATTCTACTTTAGGATTTATCGTAGCAAGATTATGTTAAAGGTTTCCAACTTCTGACTTATTTCTTGCCACTATTGCTCAGTCTCACGATGTATTCCCAGAGCATAAATGTCATTATGTTTATTCATATATTAAATAAAAGTCAGTTTAGCACATTCTACTCACAAGGCATCTTTCAGGAAGGCTAGAGATGCAGCAATGAAGAGGACAAGCAACAACTCTTTTGTCACATATCCCCTGCCCAGGAATTTCATCAACCTGGGAAGACTGATTCTTGTCACTGGAGAGGAGACTACAAGTAAACACTACACTGAGACACACTGTCAAAACTATCACACCTTCCATTCATTCTTCTAAGGGCTCATTCATCTTCTCTAAAACCTTTACTAGCCCCTAAAGGTCTATAGGACTTCCCTGGTGGCTCAGACAGTAAAGTGTCTGTCTACAATGCAGGAGACCTGGGTTCAANGTCACTGGAGAGGAGACTACAAGTAAACACTACACTGAGACACACTGTCAAAACTATCACACCTTCCATTCATTCTTCTAAGGGCTCATTCATCTTCCCTAAAACCTTTACTAGCCCCTAAAGGTCTACAGGACTTCCCTGGTGGCTCAGACAGTAAAGCGTCTGTCTACAATGCAGGAGACTCGGGTTCGAGCCCTGGGTTGGGAAGATCCCTTGGAGAAGGAAATGGCAACCACTCCAGTACTATTGCCTGGAAAATCCCATGGACAGAGGAGACTGGTAGGCTACAGGCTATGGGGTCGCAAAGAGTCAGACACGACTGAGCGACTTCACTCACTCACTCAAAGGTCTACAACCCACTGCCCTTTCCCTATTAAGATGGTATTTAAGCCTAAATTCTAAGCCATTTCTTTGGGTTATTTGTTTTTCTCTGATATCTCCTAGCTATGCCTGGGGTATGTTGTTGTTTAGTTGCTAAGTCATATCCCACTCTTTGTTACCACATGGTAGCCCACCAGGCTCCTCTGTCCATGGGATTCTCCAGGCAAAGGTAGTGGAGTGAGTTGCCATTTCCTTCTCCGGGTGATCTTCCCAACCCAGGGATCAATGCTGCTTGCCTGGTGGATTCTTCACCACTGAGTCACCAGGGAAGTCCCATGCATGAGGGATACATGTTAATAATCTGCTTGGTCTTCTCTTGCTAATCTGTCCTTCATTACTAGNCAAGAGCTCTTCCAAAGGTCTCTCAACACTAAGACCAAGCCTTACCCCAAAGCAAGCAATCTTCAATACCAGACACCTCAAGCAAAACCTTCAGCAAAATAGGAACACACACTTGCCCGTTATCAGACAAGCTGCCCAAAGCCATAACAAGCCCAGAGAAACCCCAAAATACACTACTGGATATGGCACTACCCTTCAGGGAGACAAAACACAGTTCCACCAACAAGAACATGGGCACAGGTCCCCAACACTAGGAAACTTCACAAGTCACTGGTCCAACCCCAGCCATGTGAGGGGGAAATCCTGACAAATAACAGGAAATACTACCTTCAANGCCATAACAAGCCCAGAGAAACCCCAAAATACACTACTGGATATGGCACTACCCTTCAGGGAGACAAAACACAGTTCCACCAACAAGAACATGGGCACAGGTCCCCAACACTAGGAAACTTCACAAGTCACTGGTCCAACCCCAGCCATGTGAGGGGGAAATCCTGACAAATAACAGGAAATACTACCTTCAAGCCTACCAAAAGGAGACCTCAAAAGCAGTAAATTAAACAAAATGAAAAGAAAGAGAAACATGAAGCAGATAAAGGAAAATGGTACAAACCCACAAGACCAAACAAATGAAGAAGAAATAGGTAGTCTTTCTGAAAAAGAATTCAGAGCAATGATAGTAAAGATATCCAAAATCATGGTAACAAAATGGATGCACAGATAAATAGAATGGAACACAGATCTAGAATATATGAAAAATGTTTACCAATGACCTAGAAGAAATAAAGACTAGAAAGCCAGCAGCAAACAACACAATAACTGAGATTAAAAATACTCTGGAGGGAACCAACAGCAGAATAACTGAGGCAGAAGAACAGATAAGTGAGCTTGAATATTGAATGGTGGAAATAACTGAAGCAGGATAGGACAAAGGAAAAAAATTAAATAGCAACACTCCAGAGAACTCTGGGACAATATTTAGTGCACCAATATTCAAATTATAGGCATCCCAGAAAAAGAAAAAAAGAAAGGGTATAAGAAAATATTTGAGAATATTATAGTCAAAAACTTCTCAACATGGGAAAGGAAATAGCTACCCAAGTCCAAGGAGACCAGAGGATCCCATAAAGAATAAACCCAAGGAGAAACACACCAGGACGTACATTAGTCAAGCTAATGAAAATTAAACACAAAGAAAAAATATTAAAAGCAGAAAGGAAATGGCAATAAATAACATACAAAGGGATCCCTGTAAGGCTAACAGCTGATCTTTCAACAGAAACTCTACAAGTCAGAGGGAGTAGCAGGATATACTTAAAAGTGATGAAAGGGAAAAAACCTACAACTAACGTTACTCTATCCAGCAAGAATCTCTCAGATCCAAAGGAGGTATCAAAAGCTTTACAGAAGCAAAAGTGAAAGGAATTCAGCACCACCAAACCAGCTTTAACAAACGCTAAGAGAACTTCTCTAGATAGGGAACACAAAGAAAAGTCCTACAGAAAAAAAAAGAAAAAAAGTAAATGGTAATAGGATCATATATATCAATAATTACCATAAATGTAAGTGGATTAAATGCTGCAATCAAAACACACAGATTAGCTGAATGGACACAAAAACAAGACCCTTATATATGCTGTTTACAGGAGAATAACCTCAGACCTAGAAACACATACAGGCTGAAAGTGAGGGGCTGGAAAAAGATATTCCATGCAAATTGAAAACAAAACAAAGTGGGAGTAGCAACATTCATATCAGATAAAATGGGCTTTAAAATACACACCATTACAAGAGACAAGGAAGGACACAACATCATGATCAAAGGTTCAATCCAAGAACAAGCTATAACAATTAAAAATATATATCCACCCAACATTGAAGCACTGCAATACATAGGCAAAAGCTAACTATTAAAGGGGAAATCAACAGTAACTCAATAATAGTGGGAGACTTTAACCACTCACACCAATGGACAGACCATCTAGATAGAAAATTAATAAGGAAACACAAGCTTTAAATGATATATTGGACTAACTGGACCTAATTGATATCGATAGGGCACTTCATCCAGAAACAGTAGATTTCACTTTTTTCTCACTTTTTTCCTGAACATTCTCCAGGATAGATCACATCTTGGGTCACAAATCAAGCTTTGGTAAATTTTAAAAACTGGAATCATCTCAAGATCTTTTTGACCACAATGCTATAAAATTAAATGTGAACTACAAGGAGGAAAAAAACTATAAAAATCACAAACAAATGGAGACTAAACAAAATGCTTCTGAGTAATGAAGACAACACTGAAGAAAGCCAAAGAGGAGATCAAAAAATACTTAGAAGCAGATGACAATGAAAACGTGAAAACTCAAAACCTATGGGATGCAGTAAAAGCTGTGCTAAGAGGGAAGTTTATAGCAATACAATCCTATCTCAAGAAACAAGAGATAATTCAAATAAACTACTTAACCCTACACCTAAAGCAACTAGAAAAAGAATAAAAAAACCCCAAAGTTAGTAGAAGGAAAGAAATCATGAAGATAGAGCAGAAATAAGTTATAAAGAAATGAAGGTGACAAAAGTAATGATCAATAAAACTAAAGGCTGGTTCTTTAAATGATAAAAAAAAATTGACAAACCATTAGCCAAACTCATTAAGAAAAAACGGGAGAAGACTCAAATCAATAGAATTAGAAACGAAAATGGAGAAGCTACAACAGGCAATGCAGAAATTAGTCATGGAGGGTACTACGAGCAACTATATGGCAATAAAATAAACAACTGGGAAGATATGGACATATTCTTAGAAAATGAATACTTAGAAAAGTATAACCTTCCAAGACTGAAACAGAATAGAAAATATGAACAGATCAATTACAGACACAGAAATTGAAACTGTAATCAAAAATCTTCCAAGAAATTGAAACTGTAATCAAAAATCTTCCAAAAAATTGAAACTGTAATCAAAAATCTTCCAACAAACAAAAGCTCAAGGCCAGTTTGCTTCACAGGTGAATTCTACCAAAAATTTAGAGAAGAGCTAACACTTATCCTGCTCAAACTCTTCTAGAACTCGTTCTACAAGGCCACCATCAACCTCACACCAAAACCAGACAAAGCTGCCACAAGAAAAGAAAATTAAAGGCCAATATCATTGACAAATTAGATGTAAAAATCCTCAACAAAATTCTAGAAAACAGAATCCAACAACACATTAAAAGGTTCATACATCATGATCAAGGGGAGTTTTTTCCTGGGATGCAAGGATTCTTCAGTATCACAAATCAATCAATCTGATATACCATATTAACAAATTGTTAGGGGAAAAAACCTGCATGACCATCTCAATACATTCAGAGCAAGCTTTCAACAAAATTCAACACCCATTTGTGATAAAAAAGAAAAAAAAAAAATACGCTCCAGAAAATAGGCATAGATGGAACATACCTCAACATAATAAAGGGCATACATGACAAACCTACAGCAAACATTACTCTCAATGCTGAAAAACTGAAAGTTTTAGACGTCTCAGCCATAGCAATCAGAGGAAAAAAACAAATAAAAGGAATCCAGACTAGAAAAGAGGTAGTAGAAATCTCACTGTTTGCAGATGACATGATTCTTTACATAGAAAACCGTAAAGATGTCACAAGAAAATTACTAGAGCTAATCAATGAACATACTAAAGTCACAAGACACAAAATTAATACGCTGATATCCCTTGAATTTCTATACACTAACAATGAAAAACCCGAAAGAGAAATTAGGGAAACAATCCCATTCACCATTGAACAAAAAGAATAAAATACCTAGGAATAAACCTACCTAAAGAGACAAAGACCTGTATATAAACAATTATAAGAAGCTGATGAAAGAAATCAAAGATGACACAAACAGATGCAGAGATATACCATGTTCTTGGATTGGAAGAATTAATACTGTGAAAATGACAACCCAGAGCAATTTACAGAACAAATGTGATACCTATCAAAATATCAATGGTATTTTTCACAGAACTAGAACAGAAAATTGCACAATTTGTATGGAAATACAATTCAGTTCAGTTCAGTCGCTCAGTCATGTCTGACTCTTTGTGACCCATGAATCGCAGCACTGGGAGCCAGGCTCAGTCCACCAGCAACTCCCGGAGCCCACCCAAACCCATGTCCATCGGGTCAGTGATGCCATCCAACCATCTCATCCTCTGTCGTCCCCTTCTCCTCCTGCCCTAAATCCTTCCCAGCATTAGGGTCTTTTCCAGTGATTCAACTCTTTGCATGAGGCGGCTCAAGTATTGAAGTTTCAGCTTCAACATCAGTCCTTCCAGTGAACACCCAGGACTGATCTCCTTTAGGATGGACTGGTTGGATCTCCTTGCAGACCAAGGGACTCTCAAGAGTCTTTTCCAACACCACAGTTCAAAAGCATCAATTCTTCAGTACCCCACAGTCCAACTCTCACATCCATACATGACCACTGGAAAAACCATAGCCTTGACTAGACAGACCTTTGTTGGCAAAGTAATGTCTCTGCTTTTAAATATGCTATCTAGGTTAGCCATCACTTTCCTTCCAAGGAGTAGGCGTCTTTTAATTTAATGGCTGCAATCACCCTCTGCAGTGATTTTGGAGCCAAGAAACAATAAAGTCTGACACTGTTTCCACTGTTTCCCCATCTATTTCCCATGAAGTAATGGGACTTGATGCCATGATCTTCATTTTCTGAATGTTGAGCTGTAAGCCAACTTTTCCACTCTCCTCCTTCACTTTCTTCAAGAGGCTTTTTAGTTCCCCTTCACTTTCTGCCATAAGGGTGGTGTCATCTGCATATCTGAGGTTATTGATATTTCTCCTGGCAATCTTGATTCCAGCTTGTGCTTCTTCCAGTCCAGCGTTTCTCATGATGTACTCTGCATATAAGTTGAATAATNACTCTGCATATAAGTTAAATAAACAAGGTAACAATATACAGCCTTTATTGACTCCTTTCCCAATTTTGAACCAGCCCCTTGTTCCATGTCTGGTTCTAAGTTGTCACTTCTTGACCTGCATACAGATTTCTCAGGAGTCAGGTAAGGTGGACTAGTATTTCCATCTCTTCCAGAATTTCCCAGTTTGTTGTGATCCACACAGTCAAAAGGCTTTAGTATAGTCAATGAAGCAGAAATAGATGTTTTTCTGGACGCTCTTGCTTTTTTTATAATCCAACAGATGTTGGCAATTCAATCTTTGGTTCCTCTGTCTTTTCTTAATAGAGCTTGAACATCTGGAAGCTATTGCTTCACATACTTTTGAAGCCTAGCATGGAGAATTTTGAGCATTACTTTGCCAGCATGTTAAATGAGTGCAATTTGCAGTAGTTTGAACTGCCTTTCTTTGGGATTGGAATGAAAACTAATGTTTTACAGTCTTGTAGCCATTACCGAGTTTTCCAAATTTGCTGGCATATTGAGTGAAGCATTTTAACAGCATCATCTTTTAGGATTTTAAATCACTCAGCTGGAATTCCATCACCTCTACTAGCTTTGTTCATAGTGATGCTTCCTAAGGCTCACTTGACTTCACACTCCAAGATGTCTGGCTCTAGGAGAGTGATCACAGTATTGCAGTCATGAATAACTTTTTTATACAGTTCTTCTGTGTATTCTTGCCACCTCTTCTTAATGTCTTCTGTTTCTGTTAGGTCCATATTGTTTCTATCCTTTATTGTGCCCATCTTTGCATGAAATATTTCCTTGGCATCTCTAATTTTAAAAGTATACATTAAAATAAACTTTCTAGTTATTTCAACTTCTTTGGGTAAGTACTTTGTCAATTTAAGTGTAAAATACCCATCATCAAGAGAATTTCTCTGTTTTCTTAAAGGATCTCCCCATCGCTATCACCACTACCACCCCACCTTTTTACAAGCCATTCTGGGAGTAAGGTGAAGTTCATATCTTCCTGGCAGCAGGGGAAGGGGTGTTGAGTCTTAAGTTGTCCTTCCTCATGGTCCTTCATAAACTCAAGGCTGAGGACAGCTTACCTCACCAAGGATTTAGGCAGTGGCCCCTGTCCTCAGTGTAACCACTGCTCTCTACAGTTCAGGTCTCCCATGGTTGAGGCCTGGGTTCTCCTCCCAATCTCAGCAGCTCATACAGACTTAGCAAATCTTCTGAGCTCTGGCCATGACTCCAATGTAATTGCCAGCTTAGCCTGCCCTACTTCAAGCCCTTGGCCACAGAGTCACTTCGGCCAGAACTTGCCAGAGTGTTCTTCAGTTATATACCATATTTTCACTGAGCATAGAGGTACCGCCTAGTCCTTTCCCAAGTATGATGGATATGAGGGAGAAATAGTATCAAGTTTTCACTCCACATTGAACAATGCCACATCAATCCTACTGTGGTCACCATATATCACCTTGAGGCATCGCAGCCACATCTCTTCCCAGAGTCATAAGGAGAAAGCAGATAGAAGCCCTTTCACTGTTGACGTCTTCTTCAACCTAACTGGGATTTCTTATTTCTCAGCTCCCAAGTAAAGCCAATGCAGTGGAGAAACTGGATTCCTGGATTAGTGTCCACTTCTTGTCACATGGTCCCTTCTTCAAGACTATAGTCTGGATCTTCTCTACACCAGAGTTTACAATAAAATGCTATGATTACAGCCAGACAAGTCAGAGTCTTGGTATGTAATGAGAAGCATCTATAATTTAGGAAATTCTTGGAATTGTCAAGACACCTGGAATTTGCATACTGACCATCTCTGATTGCCCTGTGGCTTTAATAATACCAATACTCCTTGAGGCAAAAGTTTCTTTTAGTTGATGTGGTGGTCACAAGCACATGCTAAAGGGGAAAAAGATTAAGTTCTAAAACATCCTCATTGTATCAACATCACCTTGGTGCTCTTTTATCCCAGACTCCCAATTCCAATAGATTCCCTCAGGTACTTAGTCACCCTCCCTTGTTGCATCTGCTGGTTCTAGTCTTTCCAACCTAGACTCAGGTGTAAAATCAAATAGTCCTGTTCTAAGGCAGTTCACCTTCATTATGAAACATCTGGGGACCTTGGTGCAATGTAGCTTATGATCCAAAAGGCAGTTTGGGTCCTGGATTCTCCATTTCTGACAAGTTCGTGGTTATAGCCCATGCTGGTCCCAAGACAATATTCTGTGGAAGGCTTTGGGAAATTTTGCATTTTTGTTTCACACAGATCAGTTCTGCTCTTCCAGGCTCCTACTGACAAGTTACATTTCCACACTCACTTTTTGCCTTTCCAAACCCAATGTATTGTACAAAAAATTGAACTAGTATTTGGTACAATCCACCCTCTTTGACTTCCCTAGTGGCTCAGACAGTAAAGCGTCTGCCTACAATGCAGGAGACCTGGGTTCAATCTCTGGGTCAGGAAGATCTCCTGGAGAAGGCAATGGCAACCCACTCCAGTATTCTTGCCTGGAAAATCCCATNAAAGAAAAGATACAGCCACTTCTTTCTGCCTTAGCTGCTCAACCAAGGCTGGAGGAGCAAATACATAGCAACAAGGGGAATCTGACTAATCTTCAAGGTACATTGCATCACTGGTCTCAATTTTTCACCCTGCCCAAATCCATGCACTTTGCCAAGTGATTTTGAAGTTCTTCCCTGTAAAGGTAATGAGTATGTTTCTCCACACATTGACTTTGGTTTGTCCATGTTACTTTCTTTCGCCATAGAATGAAGGAGCAGGAACAGTATGCTAGCTCTGAGTCCAGCTTTAAGAGGCTTTGTGTGATGCATGGGCCTCTTTGGGACTTGTTGCTCTTTGGAACTTTTGCCATCACCACAATAGAACATTCCCCTTTTAGCCCTCTGGTTCCAGGAGGAGGATGAAAAATTCCTGAAACAGAGCTGCTTTAACCAAAATGAATGTGAAGGAGCCCAGCTCAAACCATCTGGCTCTCGGTCAACCCACAGACACACCTAACTCATCTCTGTGCCACTGAGTTTCTGTGGTTGTTTGTTCCACAGAATGATCATAGCTACAGCAGACTCTTATAGCACTATCTAGTAGCCACTGAAAGCTAGGAGTACCCTATCCTTGGTTTGGTGCTATAAATCTGTCTTTCATTGTGAGTACAGTATTCATGACCAGCATCTCCTTAATACTGAGAGTATCTTTTTGGATTGCAGCAGTCTGCACAATTCATCACTTCAATTTTCCTAAATTTTAAAACAATTTTTAGCTTTTGGACTAAGATTTAGAACTCCTCTCATTCACTTAATGTTAACTATATCTTAAAATGGGGCTTGGTCTTGAAAAAAAATGCTTTCTAAGAGTTCTTGGTATAGGGTTATGACACCTCTAGAAAAAGCATACCTTCCCCCAATGGGACTGTGCCTACAGGACCTGAAGGCATCCTGCTGTTTGTTCTGGAAGGATACTCATTAGATCAGAAAGTAGACAATGCTGAATTTGAATTCAAAATCATTAGCTGCATGGCCTCAAACAAGTTACTTAACCTCTCTGAGGCTCAATTATTTAATTGATAAAATGAGATCTCATGGGGGCATTAAATGAGGTAAGAAATGCAGAATACCCAGCCTGATACCTGACATATGCAAGCAACAGAATAAGTATTTGGTTCTTTTTTATTCTGATGCCCCTCCTATCTTATTCAAGGAGCTACTAGGGCTACGTGAAAAAAAAAAAAAATTGGTGTTGAACTACAATTAATAGGATCTCTGAATTTCTAATATGTGCTAAATATAGTGCTTTACTGAGGATACTACATGAGTAAGACTTGATCTGCTGCTTTAGTGAACTAAAGTGCAGCAGACAGCACTCTGGAGTGGTTACTATTTTATCTATCATCTCATTTAATCCCCTTAACAATCTTGTGAGATCTTATCCGCATTTTGCAGAGCAGCCTCCAAGTCACATAGTTAGGAAGCAGCAGAACAGAGATTCAAACCTAGGTAGTCTGGATCCAGGGCCCATGCTCTTACTCCTCTGCTATGATGGCATTTATTAAAATAAACATGCACAAGCTCCATGACACAGAAATTCTGCTTCCTGCCGGCTCCACCTGCTCCCGTGTGCAAGACAATGTGTCTAAGAACTTGGTTCACTGCAGAACCATCTACAACACTGATAAACTGAAACAACACAATGAGGAAAGGTAATGAAAAATGAGCATTGCAAGATGCCATTTGTTATGATTTCAGACGTTCTTAGGTACATGAAGAATTGATGCTTTTGAACTGTGGTGCTGGAGAAGACTCTTGCAAGTCCCTTGAACTGCAAGGAGATCCAACCAGTCCATCCTAAAGGAGAGCAGTCCTGGGTGTTCATTGGAAGGACTGATGCTGATGCTGAAACTCCAATACTTTAGCCACCTCATGCGAAGAGTTGACTCACTGGAAAAGACCCTGATGCTGGGAGGGATGGGGGCGGGAGGAAAAGGGGATGACAGAGGATGAGATGGCTGGATGGCATCACTGACTCGATGGACGTGAGTTTGAGTCAACTCCGGGAGATGGTGATGGACAGGGAGGCCTGGCATACTGCTATTCATGGGGTCGCAGAGAGTTGGACACGACAGAGCAACTGAACCAAACTGAACGTATGTATGTAAATATATGAGAAAATTTACCACACAGATAACCTCTCGAGAGGTGACCAGGAAACAAGGGGGTGGCTTTTAAAATTAGACTGCATTTATATATTCCTCATTCAATTAAAAATTAATATTTTTAATCCCTTTCTAACAAAAAATTTGGTGAGAAACGCCAAAGGCTGACTGGAAGAATATCCTATGAGCTTAGCATGAGCTGCACAACAGTTGGACGGAGGAAATTTATCAAGCTGAAAAAATTAGACCCAGAAAATCATAAAACATAGGACCGTTACTCCCCAGACGAATCATACATACAGAAATGCTGAAAGACACTGAAGAATTAACATGGCAGTAAGAAAGGGAGTGAGCAATTTAAATATCTTATAATTTTATTTGTCAAGTATACCTCAATTAAGCTAAAAATAACAGTTTGACGACTACCCTCATATTAATAGTGAATGGGCATAAAAAACTTTTACACAGTCACTTCCTGGGAACTGGTGATGGAAGAGAGAAGAGTAAACATCCCCTGCATTGAAAAATTTTAGTATAAGCCTTCAAACAGACAACAGGAAACAGTGAGCATTAGAAGAGGAAGACAGAGCGTTGCAGTGGAGGAGACAGCGGCTAAGCCTGAGGAGACCTGAATTCTGTTGTTGGTCTTCCTGTAATTCACTGCCACCTTCAGACACAGAATATTTGGCACTCAAAGAAGGTCTTAGAGACCCAAGACCTTTCTCACTTCACAGATGAGGAAATGAAGACAAGGGAAGAAGGTAGATTGCTCAAATTCTCCTGGTAGCAGTTCTCCTGGAGCCCAGGTTGAGAGCCCAGCAGAACCCTCCTTGATCACCATATACTCAGGGCTGAGTCTTCACTCATGGATGAGAATGGAGCCACTGGGATGACTGTGCACACCACAGACAGCTACAATGTTCACATCTGTATAAGGCACTCAGATCTGTCCAAAGGCTAAGGTGCTGAGCATGAGCTTTCTTATTTCCTTCCCATTTTATTGATCCCATTTTATTGAAATATAATTGATGCAAAGCATTGTGTAAGTGTAAGGTGTACAGCATAATGACTGGACTGACATACATTATGAAAATATGTCCATAATACATACAGTGAACATCCACATCTCACATACATAGAACCTGAAAGAAATAGAAAAAAATTTTCTTCCTTGTGATGAGAACTCTTTGGACTTACTCTCATATACAATGGTATTAATTATATTTATCATGTGCTACAGTACAAGGGTGTTATACATACCAAGTTTTTTATTAAGTAGAGCCTAATCTTGAAAGAGACATGGGAGAACAAAGGCATATATATTTATTTATTTATGAATTCATTTATTCCTAACATAAAACATTTTATATGCACTTGTTGTCATTAAAAGTATGATACAGTAATGGAAACTTTCACAGATTAGAAATAAATTCCCTACTCAAGAATTATATCTAATAGGAGAGTATGATGATTTTGTGCCACTGGCAATATTAGCAATATATAAGCAATATATAAAATCAAGCAATATACAAGAAGGGTAATAGATCATGTGAGATTCATGATCACATTATGATTTGAAAATGAATCATTATAATTCACCACATTAACAAAACAAAAGAGAAAAAAACATCATAACAAGAAATGCAGACTTCTTAAAAATTCAGAAGTCTATCGATATTAAAACCTCTCAGGAAAGTGGAAATAGATGGGAGTTTCCTGAGTTTGATAAAGGGCACCTATGAAAAACCTAGAGCTAACATATTTAATGTTGAATTACCAGCCATTTTTACCCAAGATTAGAAAAAAAGTACAGATTTCCACTTTCCTTACATGTATTCAAAAGTGTACTAGAAGTTCTACAAAGTTCTAGACAAAAAGAAAAAAAGATTAAAAAAATGATCATTACTTTAGACAATATTATTGTGTACTCAGAAATTCCTAGGAATCTAAAAAATAAACTAATAAAACAAATTATGAAATTCACAGGATACAAAGTCATGTACAAAAAATAATTGTATTTTCATTTACTAATAATAAATAATTAGAAAATAAGATATAATTTAGAATAGCATAAAAATACATAGAAATAAAATAAATAAAACATGCACAGACCTGGACAGTAAAAATTATTTAAAATTTCTCGGAGAAATTTAAAAAAAAAATTTAAAGAATGACAGCTCATGTTAAGATATACATGCTAAATGTCAATTATTCCCTGATTGATATAAAATTGAAAGCAATCTCAACAAAATACAAGACAAAATTTTTGAAGACACTGTTAAGCTGATCTTAAACTTTTGTGAAAATGCACATGATCTAGAATAGCCAAAACAATCTTGAAAAATAAAAATGTTTGAGGACCCCCAGTATCCAAATTCAAGACATCTATAAAGATACACTAACCAAGATAGTCTGATACTGTTGTAAGGACAGAAAAGTAATAAACAGAGCAGAGGAAAGTCTGGAAATGAACCCACACAAACACTTTCAACTGATTTTTAACAAAGGCAATTCAAAAAATTTATTATTGTATATTTCCTAGAGTTTGCTCCAATTTATATCCATTGAGTCAGTGATGCTATCTAGTCATCTCATCTTCTAGCTCCATCTCTTTTTAACTTCAATCTTTCCCATCATCAGAGTCCTTTCCAATGAGTTGGAATAAGACCTGAATAAGTACTGCTGAATCCTGAGCAGACCGATGATGACTAAACATTTGAGTCAAATGAAAATGAGTGATATATATATATTCACAGCTGAATAAAAATAAATTCCATATGTATGCATTAATACACTATACTAGTGTTTTCCTTTCTGACTTACTTTACTCTGTAATAATAGGCTCCAGTTTCATCCACCTCATTAGAACTGACTCAAAAACACTCGTTTTTTATAGCTGAGTAATATTCCATTGTGTATATATACCACAACTTTCTTATGCGTTCATGTGCTGATGGACATCTAGGTTGCTTCCTTGTCCTAGCTACTGTAAACAGTGCTGCAATGAACATTGGGGTAAAAGTGTTTCTTTCAGTTTTCCTCAGTGTGTATGCCCAGCAGTAGGATTGTTGGGTCATATGGGAGTTCTATTTCCAGTTTTTTAAGGAATCTCCACACTGTTCTCCATAGTGGCTATATTAGTTTGCATTCCCACCAACAGTGTAAGAGGGTTCTGTTTTCTCCACACTCTCTCCAGCATTTATTGTTTGTAGACGTTTTGATGGCAGCAATTCTGACTGGCATGAGGTGGTACCTCATTGTGGTTTTGACTTGCATTTCTCTGATAATGAGTGATGTTGAGCATCTTTTCACGTGTTTATTAGTCATGTGTATATCTTCCTTGAAGAAATGTCTGTTTAGTTCTCTGACCCACTTTTTGATTGCATTATTTTTCTGGTATTGAGCTGCATGTATATTTTGGAGGTTCTTTCTAAGTTGTTTCATTTGCAATTATTTCCTCCCATTCTGAAGCCTGCCTTTTCACCTTGCTTATAGTTTCCTTAATTGTGCAAAAATTTTAAAGTTTTTGTCTCATTTTTAATTTTTGCTTTTATTTCCATTACTCTGGGAGGCGGGTCATAGAGGATCTTGCTGTGACTTATGTCAGAGTGTGTTCTACCTATGTTTTCCTCTAGGAGTTTTATGGTTTCTGGTCTTAACATTTAGATCTTTAATCCATTTTGAGTTTATTTTTGTTAGAAAGTGTTCCAGTTTCATTCTGTTACAGATGGTTGACCAGTTTTCTCAGCATCACTTGTTAAAGAGATTGTCTTTACTCCATTGTATATTTTTGCCTCCTGTGTCAAAGATAAGGTGTCCATAGGTGCGTGGATTTATCTCTGGCTTTCTATTTTGTTCCACTGATGTATTTATATTGTTTTTGTGCCAGTACCATACTCTGTTAATGACTAGCTTTGTAGTATTATTTGAAGTCAGGCAGGTTGATTCCTCCAGTTTCATTCTTATTTCTCTCCCATACTATCTTCCACCAAATTAAGGACTGATCTCAGTGATTTTCAACCTCTGTTGAGTGGTTCTCACAACACATTAGAAACTGCTGGACAGATTAAGTTTTCAAGCACCTCTATACAGTAGGCAAAAATAAGACCAGAAGCTGACTGCAGCTCAGATCATGAACTCCTTATTGCACAATGCAGACTTAAAGAAAGTAGGGAAAACCACTAGGTTATTCAGGTATGACCTAAATAAAATACATTATGATTATACAGTGGAAGTGACAAATAGATTCAAGGGATTAGATCTGATAGACACGGTGCCTGAAGAACTATGGGTGGAGGTTCATAACACTGTACAGGAGGCAGTGATCAAAACCATACCCAATAATGAAATACAAAAAGGCAAAATGGTTGTTAGAGGAGGCCTTACAAATAGCTCAGAAAAGAAGAGAAGTGAAATGCAAAGGACAAAAGGAAAGATACGCATCTGAATGCAGAGTTCCAAAGAATAGCAAGAAGGGAAAAGAAAGCCTTTATGAGTGAACAATGCAAAGAAATAGAGGAAAACAATAGAACAAGAATGACTAGAGATCTCATCAAGAAAAACTGAAGATAACAAGGGAACATTTCATTCAAAGATGGGCACAGTAAAGGACAGAAACAGCAAGGACCTAACAGAAGCAGAAGATATTAAGAAGAGGTGGTAAGAATATACAGAAAAATTATACAAAAAAGATCTTCATGACCCACAAAGTCACGATGGTGTGATCAGTCACCTAGAGCTAGACATCTTAGAGTACAAAGTCAAGTGGGCATTAGGAAGCATTACTATGAACAAAGCTAGTGAAGACAATAGAATTCCAGCTGAGCTATTTCAAATCCTAAAAGATGATGATGTGAAAGTACTGCCCTCAATGTGCCAATAAATTTGCAAAACTCAGCAATGGCCACAGGACTAGAAAAGTTCAGTTCTCATTCTGATCTCAAAGATGTGCAATGCCAAAGAATGTTCAAACTACCACACAACTGCACACATTTCAATGCTAGCAAAGTAATGCTCAAAATTCTTCAAGCTAACCTTCAACAGTATGTGCAGCAAGAACTTCCAGATGCACAAGCTGGATTTAGAAAAGGCTGAGGAACCAGAGAACTGCCAACATTCATTGGAACATAGAAAAAGCAACAAAATTCCAGAAAAACACTTCTGCTTCATTGACTACATCAAGCCTTTGAATGTGTAGATCACAACAAACTGTGGAAAATTCTTAAAGAGATGGGAATACCAGACCACCTTACCTGCCTCCTGAGAAACCATATGCAAGTCAAGAGGCAACACTTCGAACTGGACATGGAACAATGGACTGGTTCCAAATTGGGAACAGAGTACTTCAAGGTTATATATTGTTACCCTGCTTATTTAACTTATACGCAGAGTGCTGTGCTGTGCTTAGTTGCACAGTTGTGTCCAACTCTTTGTTAACCCATTGACTATAGCCTGTCAGGCTTATTTGACTATGGGGATTCTCCAGGCAAAAATACTGGAGTGGGTTGCCATGACCTCCTCCAGGGGATCTTCCCAACCCAGGGCTTGAACCTGGGTCTCCCACACTGCAGGCAGATTCTTTACCATCTGAGCCACCAAGAATACTGGTGGCTCAAGAAGTAGTCACGAGTTTTCAGAAGCCCAAGAATACTGGAGTGGGTAGCCTATCCATTCTCCAGGGGATCTTCCTGACCCAGGAATGAAATGGGGATCTCCTACATTGCAGGCAGATTCTTTACTAGATGAGCTACCAGCTGCTGCTGCTGCTAAGTAGCTTCAGTTGGGTCAAACTCTGTTAGATGCCATAGACAGAAGCCCACCAGGCTCCCCCATCCCTGGGATTCTCCAGGCCCTGGAGTGGGTTGCCATTTCCTTCTCCAATGCATGAAAGTGAAAAGTGAAAATGAAGTTGCTCAGTTGTGTCCGACTCAGCGACCCCACAGTCTGCAGCCTACCAGGATCCTCCATCCATGGGATTTTCCAGGCAAGAGTACTCGAGTGGGTTGCTATTTCCTTCTCCACTGAGCTACCAGAGAAGCCCTATATGCAGAGTACTTCACGCAAAATGCCAGGTTGGATGAAGCACAAGCTGGAATCAAGATTGCTGGGGGAAGTATCAATAACCTCAGACATGCAGGTAATACTACCCTTATGGCAGAAAGTAAAAAAGATCAAAAAAGCCTCTTGATGAAAGTGAAAGAGGAGACCAAAAAAGCTGGCTTAAATCAACATTCAAAAAACAAAAATCATGGCATCTGGTCCCATCACTTCATGGGAAATAGATGGGGGAAAAATGGAAACAGTGACAGACTTTATTTTCTTGGGCTACAAAATCACTGCAGATGGTGATTGCAGCCATGAAATTAAAAGATGCTTGCTCCTTGGAAAAAAGCTATGACAAACCTAGACAGCATTTTAATAAGCAGAGATGTTACTTGGCCAACAAAAGTCGTATAGTCAAAGCTATGGTTTTTCCAGTAGTCATGTATGGATGTGAGTGTTGGACAATAAAGAAAGCTGAGTGCCAAAGAATTGATGGTTTTGAACTCATGAGGGTATTGAAGACTCTTGAGAGTCTCTTCAGCTGCAAGGAGATCAAACCAGTCAGTCCTAAAGGAAATCCTTAAGGAAATTTCTGAATATTCATTAGAGGGACTACTGCTGTAGCTGAGGCTCCAATACTTTGGCCACCTGATGGGAAAAACTGACTCACCGGAAAAGACCCTGATGCTGGGAAAGGCTGAAGGCAGGAGGAGAAGAGGATGACAGAGGATATGTTTGGATGGCATCATTGACTTAATAGAAATGAGTTTTAGCAAACTTTGGGAGATGGTGAAGGACAGGGAAACCTGGTGTGCTACAGTCCATGGGGTTGCAAAGAGCTGGACACGACCAAGTGACTGAATAACAACCACAAAGCCATATCCCAGGTATACAAAATTAGAATCTCCGAGGGTTAAACGTAAGGCATCAGTATTTTTTAAAGATGATTTGAGTGTATAGCCACAATTGAGACTCAGTACTCTCCGGGCAATTACAAAAAGGAGACAGTGTTGCTATCCACCAAACTCTATCCAATTCATCATACTGTTACTAAGTCTGCTGATGTTCAAACTCTTCTATTTCTCAAGAACCTTACATCAAAATGCAAAACTTGTGTCCGATGGTAAAAGATGCACAGAAAAACCCTGGTACTGCTAAAAGAAATAATGATGATTTTGATCCACCAGAACCTAGGGCATAAACTAAAACAGAAAACATCAATGCAAGTCCATCCACAGAATGACCTAGTTATCCCATACTTTCTCACTCAGCAATTATTTTCTCATCCTTTTCCTTTATTTCAAACAAATCACCTTCTCCTGGGCTCCATTTCTCATGTGCACATAATTATATCAAACTCAAGTCATTATTTAGACAAGCTAGGGCACTTGGGCCTTTAACGATTGTTATCAATCAGTCTTTTTGAGTCTATAAAGTTATGTGGCACATCACCCAACAAAGCATGACAACAAATGCCTCAGAAGTTATTCTGAAGAGGTAAAGATGGCCATAATAAAGACTCAGTCCACTAGATTAGATGTTTCTAAGGCATAGCCTTTCAAAATAAAAGAGTTACTCAGTTCAGTTCAGTCAGTTCAGTTGCTCAGTCGTGTGCAACTCTTTGTGACCCCATGAATCGCAGCACGCTAGGCCTCCCTGTTTATTACCATCTCTCGGAGTTCAGTCAGACTCATGTCCATCGAGTCCGTGATGCCATCCAGCCATCTCATCCTCGGTCGTCCCGTTCTCCTCCTGTCCCCAATCCCTCCCAGCATCAGAGTCTTTTCCAATGAGTCAACTCTTCGCATGAGGTGGCCAAAGTACTGGAGTTTCAGCTTTAGCTTCATTCCTTCCAAAGAAATCCCAGGGTTGATCTCCTTCAGAATGGACTGGTTGGATCTCCTTGCAGTCCAAGGGACTCTCAAGAGTCTTCCCCAACACCATAGTTCAAAAGCATCAATTCTTCGGTGCTCAGCCTTCTTCACAGTCCAACTCTCACATCCATACATGACCACAGGAAAAACCATAGCCTTGACTAGACGGACCTTAGTTGGCAAAGTAATGTCTCTGCTTTTGAATATACTATCTAAGTTGGTCATAACTTTTCTTCCAAGGAGTAGGCGTCTTCTAATTTCATGGCTGCAGTCACAATAATAACATTTGGAAGCAGATTAGATATTAACTGAGGATTACTTGTGCAAAACATAAGGAGAGGAGGGCTAAGATCCAAAAAATCAAAGCCTCATTTAAATGACTGTTATAAACCTCTAAAAGAAATGGCAGGATCTGCAATGGGAAACAGTTGAGACAAAGTCTGCATATCCTCCAGCAGTTCCTGATCCTGGCATGGATGATGCACTAAGATAATAAAGAAATCTGAAAATTGTATTTACTTCCCTTTATTTAGGTTATGCATACATTTTTAATGAAGGATTTAATGGAAACAGTGTGGACATGTTTTAAAGCACATAGGACTTTGAGTCAATTTGATCTCAGTATGAATCAGAGATCTAGATTGAGGTGATTAAGTCAATCAAGTACAAAGAGTCTGTTTCCTCATTTCTAAATGGAGATTACATTGCTTATGTCACAGAAGATGCTGAAAGAATAAAATAACTTGTATCTTCCCTGTGTTAAGCAATGCAAAACAAGAAAATAAACCACAGTACTTAGCACACAGAATACTCAAAAGTGAACGGTGACTCTGAATGAGTAACACCTGTTTTATGAGTATGTCTTTAATAACTGCTGAAAAAGAACATTGTATGATTTTGCACTAGTGTATGCACTAGTGCACATGCTCAATTGCTCAGTCATGTTCAATTCTTTGACTGTAGTCTGCCAGGCTCCTCTGTCCATGGGATTTTCCAGGCAAGAATGCTGGAGTAGGTTCCCATTTCCTTCTACAGAGGGTCTTCCTGACCCAGGAATCGAACCTGAATTTCCTATGCCTACAGCATTGGCAGACAGATTCTTTACCACTGAGCCACCTGGGAAGACCCAGAGATTTCTGGACATCAGTGCAAATGCCAATTTCCTAAGCAGTTAGTTTCAGTATATGAGTCACATCTCCAGTATGTCCTGCTGCTTCTGTTATCACTGACTTCGTGAATTTCTATTTGCCTGCTATGAACTCAATAAATGTCCTCCACCCCAAATTCTTATATTGAAACCTAATCCACAATATGCAAAATTTGCATTCCAATATGGAATGCAAAAGTAGGAAGTCAAGAGATACCTGGATTAACAGGCAAATTTGGCCTTCCAGTGCAACATGAAGCAGGGCAAAGGCTAACAGAGTTTCATCAAAAGAATGGTCATAGCAAACACCCTCTTCCAACAAGACAAGAGAAGACTCTACACATGGACATCACCAGATGGTGAATACCGAAATCAGATTGATTATATTCTTTGTAGCCAAACATGGAGAAGCTCTATACAGTCAGCAAAAACAAGACAAGAAGCTGACTGTGGCTCAGATCATGAATTCCTTATCGCCAAATTCAGACTTCATTGAAGAAAGTATGGAAAACCACTAGACTACTCATATTTGACCTAAATCAAACCCCTTAGGATTATACAGTGGAAGAAACAAATACAAGGGATTAGGTCTGATAGACAGAGTGCCTGAAGAACTATGAAAGGAGGTTTGTGACATTGTACAGGAGGCAGGGATCAAGGCCATCCACAAGAAAAAGAAATGCAAAAAGGCAAAATGGTTGTCTGAGGAGGCCTTACAAATAGCTAAGAAAAGAAGAGAAGCTAAAGGGAAAGGAGAAAAGGAAACATATACCCAAAGAATAGCAAGGAGAGATAAGAAAAGCCTTCCTTGTGATCACTGCAAAGAAATAGAGGAAAACAATAGAATGGGAAACACTAGAGATCTCTTCAAGAAAATTAGAGATATCAAGGGAACATTTCATGCAAAGATGGGCAAAATAAAGGACAGAAATGGTATGAAACTTACAGAAGCAGAAGATATTAAGAAGTGGCAAAACTACACAGAAGAACTGTACAAAGAAGATCTTCATGGCTCAGATAACCACGATGATGTGATCACTCACCTAGAGCCAGATATCCTGGTTTGTGAAGTCAAGTGGGCCTTAGGAAGCATCACTACAGACAAAGCTAGTGGAGGGGATGGAATTCCAGTTGAGCTATTTCAAATCCTTAGAGATAATGCTGTGAAAGTGCTGCCCTCAATATGCCACCTAATTTGGAAAACTCAGCAATGGCCACAGGACTGAAAAAGGTCAGGTTTCATTCTAATCCCGAAGAAAGGCAATACCAAAGACTGTTCAAACTATTACACAATTACACTCTTATCACACACTAGAAAAGTAATGCACAAAATTCTCCAAGCCAGGCCTCAAAAGGCTGTGAACCATGAAATCCCAGAAATTCAAACTGGATTTAGAAAAGGCTGAGGAACAAGAGATAAAATTGTCAACATCTGTTGGATCATCAAAAAAGCAAGAGAATTCCAGATAAACATCTACTTCTGCTTTATTGACTACATCAAAGCCTTTGACAGCGTGGATCACAACACACTGTGGAAAATTCTTTAAGAGATGGGACTACCAGACCACCTGACCTGCCTCTTGAGAAATCCGTATGCAGTTCAAGAAGCAACAATTAGCTCTGGATATGGAACAATAAACAGGTTCCAAATTGGGAAGGGAGTACATTAAGGCTGTATATTGCACCCTGCTTATTTAAGTTATATGCAGAGTTCATCATGTGAAATGCTGGGCTGGACGAAGTACAAGTAGGAATCAAGATTGCTGGGAGAAATATCAATAACCTCAGATATGCAGCTGACACCACCCTTTTGGCAGAAAGTGAAGAAGAACTAAAGAGCCTCTTGATGAAAGTGAAAGAGGGGAGTCAAAAAGTTGGCTTAAAGCTCAACATTCAGAAAACTAAGATCATGGCATCTGGTCCCATCACTTCATGGCAAATAGATGGGGAAACAGGGGAAACAGTGGCTGACTTTATTTTTTGGGGCTCCAAAATCACTTCAGATGGTGACTGCAACCATGAAATTAAAAGACGCTTACTCCTTGGAAGGAAAGTTATGACCAACCTAGATAGCATATTGAAAAGCAGAGATATTACTTTGCCAACAAAGGTCCATCTAGTCAAGGCTATGATTTTTCCAGTGGTCATGTATGGATGTGAGAGCTGAACTATAAAGAAATCTGAGCACCAAAGAATTGATGCTTTTGAACTGTGGTGTTGGAGAGGACTCTTGAGAGTCCCTTGAACTGCAAGGAGATCCAACCAGTCCATCCTAAAGGAGATCAGTCCTGGGTGTTCATTGAAAGGACTGATGTTGAAGCTGAAACTGCAATACTTTGGCCACCTGATGTGAAGAGCTGACTTATTTGAAAAGACTCTGATGGGATTAGGGGCAGGAGGAGAAGGGGGCAACAGAGGATGAGATGGCCGGATGGCATCACCAACTTGATAGACATGGGTTTGGGTGAACTCTGGGAGTTGGTGATGGACAGGGAGGCCTGGGTGCTGTGGTTCATGGGGTTGCAAAGAGTTGGACACGACTGAGCAAGTGAACTGAACTGAACTGAATTTGGCAAAGAAGGAAGAAAAATTGAAATTTGGTAGAAGGGTGTTGGGGAAAGTTTCTCAAGGAAGTGGCAGTTAAGCTAAAACCTACCCATGATGAGTAGGAGATGACTTGGATGATGATAAGATTGTCCTCAGTAGAATAAACTGCATGGGTGACTGTTTAGGAGCATCTCAATGGGATTAGGATAAGATACTAGTGTAGATCCCATTTGGCTACCTTACCCAAAATAGGCAAAATAACACTTCTTAGACTTCCCTGGTGGCTCAGATGGTAAAGCGTCTGTCTACAATGCGGGAGACCCGGGTTTGATCCCTGGGTTGGGAAGATCCCCTGGAGAAGGAAATGGCAATCCACTCTAGGACTATTGCCTGGAAAATCCCATGGACAGAGNAGGAAATTTAATGGCCCTCTTATGATGTCTGGATGTGTCAGATTCAGTCACCCACTCAAAAACTGTGTTTTCTGGAGCACTGCTGGTCTGAGAATCGACCATCAGTATCTGGCTGACTGTAATCAAATTAGAAGAGAAAATTCTGAGGTTATACTTTTACTTCTTTAACTTAATTTTTAAAATACTAATCTTTCTTTTCTCAGTGTGGAGTACATGCTTTCTGCTCTTTTAAAAATGATTTTATGTCACCAGGTATGTGTCTTCAAAAAAGTGGCAAATGATATACTTTTTCCCTCTCCCTTTCAAAGGGTGATTTCCAATTCTGATTGCTCATGGGTGGCTGCTTATGACTATCATTACCCAACCCTCATCTTTAAATATTTTGATATATTAACCTGAGATGGGGCCTGAGAAGAGGTATTTTTGAAAAGCTGTACAAGTGATTTGAATGGGCAGCCATTGCTCTCCGATCCTGACTTTGCCTCCACTGGAGCACAGAGCNGGTGATTTCCAATTCTGATTGCTCATGGGTGGCTGCTTATGACTATCATTACCCAACCCTCATCTTTAAATATTTTGATATATTAACCTGAGATGGGGCCTGAGAAGAGGTATTTTTGAAAAGCTGTACAAGTGATTTGAATGGGCAGCCATTGCTCTCCGATCCTGACTTTGCCTCCACTGGAGCACAGAGCAGGGTCTACACTGGGTTTTCTAGGGCTATTCGGTAACAAGAGAGAGTCTAAAGAGTCAGAGGTTGGGACAGTTTCACAAATTCTTGACAGAGTACTACCTATTTCATTAAAACATGTTAGGGATTATACAGCAATGATCAATAGTTGTTCCTGTAAGCCAAACATACTCCTACTACTCAGAATGGATATTAGCTCAAGAAACTCACCCTTGTAGTTTCTCAAGATGGACATTTATAGTTTATGGAAAATGCCCAGAAAATAAATGGGTCTAAATTTTTGGAGGAGAAAAGGATTCCCCTTTTAAAAAATTGGATGAGATGTTTTGAATACATTTGGAAAAGAATTCATCCTTAATAGTCATGAGAGTTTGGCAAGAATCAGAGAAGTCTGAAAATCAGTGTGAATCACAATAGTCCTTGTGAATGCAAAAAGATCCCATTGGAGATTTTATTTGCATAGTTTATTTTTTAAATTCATTTATTTTCCTCCTTTTTACTTTTGAAGTATTTGTTGCTGTTGTTCATTTGCTCTGTTGTGTCCGATTCTTTGTGATCCTATAGACCAGCATACCAGACTTCCCTGTCCTTCACCATCTCCCAGAGCTTGATCAAACTCATGTCCTTTGAGTGGGTGATGCCATCCAACCATCTCATCCTCTGTCGTCCCCTTCTCCTCCTGCCTTCAATCTTTCCCAGCAGCAGGGTCTTTTCTAATGAGTCAGCTCTTCGTGTTAGGTGGCCAAAGTATTGGAGTTTCAGCTCCATTGAGTCCTTCCAATGAATACTCAGGATTGATTTCTTTTAGGTTTGACTGGTTTGATCTCCTTACAGTCCAAGGGATTCTCAAGAGTCTTCTCCAACACCACAATTCAAAAATATCAGTTCTTTGGTGCTCAGCCTTCTTCATGGTCCAACGCTCACATCCATACATGATTACAGGAAAAACCATAGCTTGACTATATGGACCTTTGTTGGCAAAGTCATGTCTAGCTTTTTAATAACTTGTCTAGCTTTGTCATAGCTGTTCTTCCAAGGAGCAAGCATCTTTTAATTTCATGGCTGCAGTCATAATCTGCATTGATTTTGGAGCCCAAGAAAATAAAATCTGTCACTGCTTCCATTGTTTCTCCACTTATCTGCCAGGAAGTGATGGGACCAGTTGCCATGATCTTAGTTTTTTTAATGTTGGGCTTTAAGCCAGCTTTTTCACTCTCCTCTTTCACCTTCATCAAGAGGCTCTTTAGTTCCTCTTCACTTTCTGCCATAAGGGTAGTGTCATCTGTGAATCTGAGATTATTGATATTTCTCCTAGCAGTCTTGATTCCAACTTGTGCATTTTCCAACTTGGCATTTTGTATGATGTACTCTGCATATAAGTGAAATAAACAGGGTGACAATATACAGCCTTGACATATTCCTTTCCCAGTTTGGACCCAGTCCATTGTTTCATGTCTGGTTCTAGTGGTTGGTTGCAATCCCAAAGAATGTTTAAACTACCACACAATTGCACTCATCTCACATGCTAGCAAACTAATGCTCAATATTCTCCAAGCTAGGTTTCAACAGTACATGAACCAAGAACTTCTTGTGTGCATACAGGTTTATCAGGAGGCAGTTAAGGTGGTCTGGTATTCCCATCTCTTGAATAATTTTCCACAGTTTGTTGTGATTCACACAGTCAAAAGCTTTAGCGTAGTCAATGAAGCAGAAGTAGACGTTTTTCTGGAATTCTCTTGCTTTTTCTATGACCCAACCTATGTTGGCAATTTGATTTCTGGTTCCTCTGCCTTTTTGAAATCCATCTTGAACATCTGGACATTCTCGGTTCATGTACTGTTGAAACCTAGCTTGGAGAATATTGAGCATTACTTTGCTAGCATATGAGATGAGTGCAATTGTGTGGTAGTTTAAACATTCTTTGGTATTGCCTTTCTTTGGGATTGCAATGAAAACTGACCTTTTCCAATATGATTTCTCTGTGTTAGTCACTCAGTCATGTCCAACTCTGTGACTCCATGGACTGTAGCACACTAGGCTCCTCTGTTCATGGAAGTTTCCAGGCAAGAATACTGGAGTGAGTTGCCATTTCCTTCTCCAGGGGATTTTCCCAACCCAGGGTTGGAGCCTGGATCTCCGGCATTGCAGGCAGAATCTTTACCATCTGAGCTACATGGGAAGCCAATATGATTTACATATAATAAAATAGACACATCTTAAGAGTACAGTTCAAACAGTGTGACAAATATATACCTGTGTGTTTCATTGTCCCAGTCAAGATAAAGGACATTTCTATATCACTCCAAAAAGTTCACATTTGTGGACCTACAGTCATTGTCTCCCCAGCCCTCCCTTACGTAACTCCACTGGCCTGATTTCATATAAATGAAACATAAAATATGTATGCTTTTATTCTTTTATATAGTTTTTTCCAATCTGAGATATAACTGGCATATAGCACTGCATACAGTATAATCACTTGAATACCTATATCGTAAAATGATGAACACAGTAAGTTTAGTTAATATCCATTATCTTACACAAATCCAAAAAAAGGAAAAAAAAAATGTTTTTCTTTGTGATGAGAACTCTTAGGAGCTACTCTCTTTACAACTTTCCTCTGTATCATAGAGCGGTTATATTTATAGTCATCATGCTGTACATTGAGTGAAGTCGCTCAGTCGTGTCCGACTCTTTGCGACCCCATGGACTATAGCCCACCAGGCTCCTCCCTCCATAGGATTCTCCAGGCAAGAGTACTGGAGTGGATTGCCATTTCCTTCTCCAGGGGATCTTCCCGACGCAGGGATCAAACCTGGGTTTCCTGCATTCCAGGCAGACGCTTTAACCTCTGAGCCACCAGGGAAGCCCATGCTGTACATTACATCTCCAGTATTTATCTTATAACTAGAAGTTTCTAGCTGTTGCCATTTTAACATAGGTACATTTTTATATCTGACTTCTTCATTCAGCATGATGTTGAGATTCATCCATACTATTGCTTGAATCAGCAGCTTTAAAAAAAATGAGTAGTACTATGCATGTACAAGTTTTTTTTTTAATTCACTTTCTTGTTGATGAAAATTTTTGTTAATTCCAGTTTGGAACTATGAATAAAACTGTATGAAGATTTATTTATAAGTTTTTGTGTGTATCTCTTCTTGTAAATAATTAGAAGTGGAACTGTTGGAAAACAGGATAAGTGGATCACATGGTAAACTTATAAGAAACAGTCAAATTTTCTAAAGTGGTTATAACATTTACTTCCCTTCAATAACGTAGGAGAGTTCCAGTTGCTGATCACGCTTACTAACACTTACATTGCCACTTTTTAAATTTTAGCCATTCTGTTGACTTATAGAGGTATTTCAGTGGGATGTTAGTTTCTATTCCCCTGATGACTAAAGATTTTTAAGCAAATGTTAGTCCCTATGTCAAACCATATACAAATATTAACTAGAAATGAATAAACACAAAAAGAACACTTTTACAAGAAAGCATAGGAGAAAAACTTTGTGACTGTGGCGGTAGGCAAATATTTCTTAGACAATTAATAAAAAGCACTTAAACATAAAAGAGAAAAAGTGATAATTTGGATTATATCAAAATTTAAATCCTTCACTTTTCAAAAGATAGTGTTAATAAAATTAAAAGATGAACCGCAAACTGGGAGACAATGTTTTCACTAAATGCATTTAATAAAGGACTTGTATCCTGAATATATAAACAACTCTTACAACTCAAAATGAGAAAATGAATCCACTTTTAAAAAAGGAACAACAAATATGAATAGATACTTTCAATTATTTTTGTTGAACATTATTTTATATAAGTACATAAATGTGATCAAATACATTAAAAAAATACAATCTTATTTTTCCCATTTTAACTTAGTTTCTACTTTCCTTATTCTACTCATGTCAGTACCCAGCTCTAAGCCCCTTGCCACCCATAGTGACAACCCAGAAGCATTTCTCTAGTAATGTAATCACATAAACACACACACACAGACACACACACACACAGGCACAGATAAGGACTTTGTCTTTATTTTTTAAACAAAATGGGAATCATACTATTTTTGTATTTCTGCATCTTGTTTGCTTTTTTACAAAACTTCATTATTGACACTGATCCAAATCAACTGTCATTAACGCCAGTTTTTCTCTTTTCATAGCTTCACACTGTTCTGTGCTATGTATTAACCATAAATCATTCAGCCATTGCCTTTGTTTCAGTTTTACTCACTGAACAATGGGATGATAAACATCCTCGCATATATCCTTTCTTTTTGGTATTTTTGCTTTTAGGGGTGAAATTCTTGCCAAATTGCTTCATAAAAAGGCTATGCTCTCTCTCTCTCTTTTTTTTTTTTAACTTAGTACACTGTAATTTTATTTCATTTATTTTTTAAAATTAATTCTTGGAGTATTACAGCTGCTTTACAATGTTGTATTAGTTCTACTGTAGTTTAAGGTGAATCAGCCATACATATACATAGATTCCCTTCCTTTTGGACTTCATTTCTACAACTGACAAGAAATATGGGAAATGGGTGCCTTTTAGGGTTATCTTGAGAGCGGGTTGAAATAATAAAGATTAAATTTCCACAGCCCTTAGAAAAATGCAGTCTATGCTCTTTCCCCATAGCCCAACCAGCAAAGTAGATGTGGGAAGGGATAATACACCCTTGTGTTCAGGTACAGAAAATCTAGTGCCAGACGCTCTGTGTCGTATTCCTAGTTCTGCTACTTGTTAGCCTTGTCACTCTGTACCTCAGATTTCACATCTGTAAAATGGGAGAAATAGCACTGACATCATTAAGAGTGTGGTGAAGATGAAATGAGTTAATACCTGCAGAGCAATTGGTGCTTGGTATATAGTAAGTAGGGTAGAACTGTTAGCTGCTTGTTGCTCATTTCACAAATGTTGAATAAGCATCTGCTATTTTTCTCAGCATCTATTTTAGACTTAGGCTATGGCTGTGAATAAAACTGACAAAAATATCACTTGCCTGTGGAGCTTTCATTCTAGTGGAAAAATCTGTTACAGTGTTTACAGTTTTAAAACAGTTTTGCTGTTCTGATAAACATAAAGTAATATCTCATTATTCCTTTTGATTTGCATTTTTCTGACTAGGAGTGCATTTGATCATCTTTTCACTTACAAAATTGACACTTCTACTGGCTTTTATATTTACATATTTTATGTATTTTACCTACTCTTTAAATTTTTGATCATTTTTGTTTGGTATGTATATTAATGCCTTCCTTTGTTACAAATTCTTTTTACCCAAATCTATGCTGTATCTGTTGACTCTCTGTACTGCATCAAATTTTTCATATGACTGTTGTTCATTTTTATATAGCTAACAATTTCCATCATTATTTTATAGCTTTTAGAGTAAAGGACTTAGCTAGGTTACATTGTACCAGTATTTTCCAAAATATTTCTACAAAGATTAAAATTTTTTTCATATTGAAATCTTTAATTCATTTGTGATTGGTTTTTTAATATTACTGGTGATATGATGGGTTCCATGTTTTTCTTCTACATGAAGACCAAAATGTGTAGATACTTAGAAAAAAAAAAACACTATCTTTTTTCTACTGAAATTAAATGAATATTTAACATCCCTTATGATTATGCAGTGGAAGTGAGAAATAGATTTAAGGGCCTAGATCTGATAGATAGAGTGCCTGATGAACTATGGAATGAGGTTCATGACATTGTACGGGAGACAGGGATCAAGACCATCCCCATGGAAAAGAAATGCAAAAAAGCAAAATGGCTGTCTGGGGAGGCNCTGCTGCTGCTGCTGCTAAGTCGCTTCAGTCGTGTCCGACTCTGTGCGACCCCATAGACAGGAGCCCAACAGGCTCCCCTGTCCCTGGGATTCTCCAGGCAAGAACACTGGAGTGGGTTGCCATTTCCTTCTCCATTGTGTGAAAGCGAAAAGTGAAAGTGAAGTCGCTCAGTTGCATCCGACTTCTAGCGACCCCATGGACTGCAGCCTACCAGGCAAGAGTACTGGAGTGGCTTGCCATTGCCTTCTCCGTTTCAGGTATGACCTAGATCAAATCACTTACGATTATACAGTGGAAGTGAGCAATAGATTTAAGGGACAAGATCTGATAGAGCGCTTGATGAACTATGGATGGAGGTTCAAGATATTGTACAGGAGACAGGAATCAAGACCATCCCCCAAAAATAAATGCAAAAAAGCAAAATGGCTGTCTGGGGAGGTCTTACAAATAGCTGTGAAAAGAAGAGAAACCTAAAGCAAAGGGGAAAAGGAAAGATATACCCATTTGAATGCATAATTCCAAGGAATAGCAAGGAGAGATAAGAAAGCCTTCCTTAGTGATCAGCACAAAGAAATAGAGGAAAACAACAGAATGGGAAAGACTAGAGATCTCTTCAAGAAAATTAGAGATACCAAGGGAACATTTCATGCAAGGATGGGCTCGATAAAGGACAGAAATGGTATGGACCTAACAGAAGCAGAAGATATTAAGAAGAGGTGGCAAGAATACACAGAAGAACTGTACAAAAAAGATCTTCACGACCCAGATAATCATGATGATGTGATCACTCATCTAGAGCCAGACATCTTGGAATGTGAAGTCAAGTGGGCCTTAGAAAGCATCACTACGAACAAAGCTAGTGGAGGTGATGGAATTCCAGTTGAGCTATTTCAAATCCTGAAAGATGATGCTGTGAAAGTGCTGCACTCAATATGCCAGCAAATTTGGAAAACTCAGCAGTGACCACAGGACTGGAAAAGGTCAGTTTTCATTCCAATCCCAAAGAAAGGCAATGCCAAAGAATGCTCAGTGTACCACATCATTGCACTCATCTCACACACTGGTAAAATAATGCTCAAAATTCTCCAAGCCAGGTTTCAGCAAAATGTAAACCATGAATTTCCAGGTGTTCAAGCTGGTTTTAGAAAAGGCAGAGGAACCAGAGATCAAATTTCCAACATCTGCTGGATCATGGAAAAAGCAAGAGAGTTCCAGAAAAACATCTGTTTCTGCTTTATTGACTATGCCAAAGCCTTTGACTGTGTGGATCACAATAAACTGTGGAAAATTCTGAAAGAGATGGGAATACCAGACCACCTAACCTGCCTCTTGAGAAATCTGTATGCAGGTCAGGAAGCAACAGTTAGAACTGGACATGGAACAACAGACTGGTTCCAAATAGGAAAAGGAGTCCGTCAAGGCTGTATATTGTCACCCTGCTTATTTAACTTNGTGGAAAATTCTGAGAGAGATGGGAATACCAGACCACCTGACCTGCCTCTTGAGAAATCTGTACACAGGTCAGGAAGCAATAGTTAGAACTGGACATGGGGAACAACAGACTGGTTCCAAATAGGAAAAGGAGTATGTCAAGGCTGTATATTGTCACCCTGCTTGTTTAACTTATATGCAGAGTACATCATGAGAAAAGCTGGACTGGATGAAGCATAAGCTGGAATCTGGATTGCCGGGAGAAATATCAATAACCTCAGATATGCAGATGACACCACCCTTATGGCAGAAAGTGAAGAACTAAAGAACCTAATGATGAAAGTGAAAAAGGAAAGTGAATAAGTTGGCTTAAAGCTCAACATTCAGAAAACGAAGATCATGGCATCTGGTCCCATCACTTCATGGCAAATAGAGAACAGTGGAAACAGTGGCCGGCTTTATTTTAGGCGGCTCCAAAATCACTGCAGATGGTGACTACAGCCATGAAATGAAAAGACGCTTACTCTTTGGAAGAAAAGTTATGACCAGCCTACACGGCATATTAAAAAGCAGAGACATTACCTTGCTAACAAAGGTCCCTCTAGTCAAGGCTATGGTTTTTCCAGTCATGTGCTTCCCTGGTGGCTCAGAGGTTAAAGCGTCTGCCTCCAGTGTGGGAGACCCGGGTTCGATCCCTGGGTCGGGAAGATCCCCTGGAGAAGGAAATGGCAATCCACTCCAGTATTCTTGCCTGGAGAATCCCACGGACGGAGAATCCTAGTAGGTTACAGTCCACGGGGTCGCAAAGAGTCGGACACGACTGAGCGACTTCACCTTACCTCACCTATGTATGTGAGAGCTGGACTCCAAAGAATTGATGCATTTGAACTGTGGTATTGGGGAAGACTCTTGAGAGTCCCTTGGACTGCAAGAAGATCCAACCAGTCGATCCTAAAGGAGATCGGTCCTGAGTGTTCATTGGAAGTACTGATGTTGAAGTTGAAACTCCAATACTTTGGCCACCTGATGCTGGCAAAAGTATTGAAGAGCTGACTCATTTGAAAAGACCCTCATGCTAGGAAAGATTGAAGGCAATAGAAGAAGGGGACAACAGAGGAGGAGATGGTTGGATGTCATCACCGACTCCATGGACATGAGTTTGAGTGAACTCTGGGAGGTGGTGATGGACAGAGTGCCTGGCGTGCTGTGGTCCATAGGCCACGAAGAGTTGCACACGACTGAGTGACCAAACTGAACTGAAAGCACTAAAATAGCCCGTTTATCAGTTGCCATTTTTACATGTGGCCTCATCACCTCCAATCCATTTTTTATCTACCAATTTAACTTGCTTTCAACATTTATATTTGATTATTTCAATTTCCTGCCTCATATCCACCAGTGCTCTTCTTATTGATCCCTTATTTGGTTTATAAATCCCTTCACCAATACCACCCTCATTTCTGTACAAGTTCTAGTTGCAAAATTTTTGCAGTTCCTCAACACCACAAAAAGCTTTTGTCCTGGAGGATTTAGTTTGTATTATCCACTAGCTGTTATGTTCTTGCCCCGACCTCTCAGCATTCTGGTTCCTCCTTATCCTTGTAGGTCATCAGGTATCAACTTATCTTTGCTGTCTTTTATGACCATATCAACTAAGTAACCCCCATTGTTTCTCATAGCAGTCTATTAAATGGGTCAGAGTTCTTCCAGCAACTGCAATTAAAATGTGTTGTTTTGCTTAATATTTTCCTTACTCCACTACACTTCTGATTGGAAGGGTGTAGAATATTTTCTTCTTAAGAAAGATGCAATATCTAGCAAAATGCCTCACATATAAGCGCTAGATACATATTTGTGAAAAGAATGAATAAAAAAGAATGATCTAACATGGCATTTTTGTGGTTACTGTTGTTGATGGTGATGTGATTATCATTACTGATAGTGATAGGCTGTTGGCTTATTTGTATTTTTTACAGTTGAGACTATTAAGTATTAGAGATATTAGGCAAATTACCAAAGAAGTAGAGAAACTAGAATATAATTCAGTGTCCAATGCCAGTATCATTGTTTCTAATAGTACCTGATACTGTTTTCATATTCACTGTGTATTCAGGGAGCTTGCTGAAATGGGAAAATTATTGGTCTGTTGTCCAACAACCCTGGATTTAAACTTTGGCTCCCCTATGTACTGGCTGTCTATTCTTCAGTTTCTTGTCTGTAAATTGGGCATAATAACCTCAACCTAATGGACCTTTTTTGGATATTGACCTAAATAATAAATATACATCTACATATAAAGTAACAAGCATATAATAAGAACTAAATTGAATAAAATTTGTCTCATTTCTTTTCCAATGATCATCAGCACACATTTGGTGTCCTTTGTTTGCCAAAGTGTTAATTGTCCAGACTGCAAATTTCCAGCATTGATATTTTTCACCTCTGCAACATGATAATTATTGCTTAAGTGTAACTTTTATGAAATCTCATTTTCTTTCAAAGTCATGATAAACTTCACCTCCTATACTATTAATTCATTCAATTTGATAATTCAATAATAGTTTATGTCCTGATTTAAAATAATCCATTTTCAAACAGACATCATTTTCTTCACACTGTGGTACATTGATTCTTCATAACATTTATGCAAGAAAATTTGGCAGCAGTTATAAGACACATGCACTTTTGAATGCTGCCCAAATTGACAACAATTTCAATTAACTATCAAACTGTGAGTCCCAGAAAAATGCACAGAAATAAAGTGACAATTATCAAATAGCTAGAAAGGATTATTGATCTCCACTTGTGAGGCCTACTCAGTGAAGAAAAGAGAAATGGAAAATGGAAAGTGTCCAAAAGAACAGGCTTTTTAGGCTTATCTCAGTCTTTCTCTTAACACTGACAGATAGAAGCATATACAAAAACTACACAAGTGTGCCTCGTGTATAGTACATTTCCACAATATTAGCACAAAGATTTCAGAATATTATTCAAAAACGTCTTTAAAGTAAAAAATATGATTGGGCCACTTGCATATATGTTCATGCTGTAAGAGACAAAACTTTCTGAAAGTTTCCAACAGATGATAGCATAGGATATGATCCAACGAACGAGGACTAAGACTGCAGTATGATCGATTGTTGTCAGAAAGAAAAGCCTGTCCTCCTCTTTCATCTCTTGATTACTGTGAGCACAACAGAAAGATAATTACAATAAAAAAAAAAAAAAAAAAACTCTGAAGAACTGCTTTTTAAAAATGAAGTGTCAAAATTCCCCTCAAGGTGTAATGACAATATCCACAAATACAGTTTTTTAGAAACTGATTTCAACTTAGAGTTGAAATTAGAGCTTTATCTGAGGCTTCTTTTAGAAGGCATCCTAAATGGAAACATACCATTTTAAAGTTTTGGACTTTAAAAAAATATGAGAAAATGAAGATCCAACCTCCCCCAAGATCATTAGTACTCTACGTTACAAACAGAATTCTTTGGACGATTTAGATAAAAATAAACTCAAGTAATTAAATAGGATGAAAAACATTAGAACAAACAATTTCATATTTAAACTTCTTTATGAATGATGCAGGGTTTTTTTACTGGTTCTGTTTCATTTGTTTTGTATAATAAAGTGATCAGATGTGTGTTTCTATTATGAACTATTTTTAAACCTTTCAATTAATTAT
>SJYS01004163.1:588927-600127 GCA_006410695.1 Philantomba maxwellii
GGAGAAAGCAAGGGAATTCCAGAAAAATTTCTATTTCTGCTTCATTGACTATACTAAAGCCTTTGACTGTGTGGATCACAACAAACTGTGGAAAATTCTGAAAGAGATGGGAACACCAGACCATCCTATTTGTCACATGAGAAACTTGTATGCAGGACAGGAAGCAACAGTTAGAACTGAACATGAAACAACAGATTGGTTCAAAATTGGGAGAGGAGTACGACAAGGTTGTATATTGTCACCCTGCTTATTTAAATTCTATGCAGAATACCTCATGCAAAATGCCAGGCTGGATAATTCACAAGCTGGAATCAAGATTGCTGAGAGAAATATCAACATCCTCAGTTATACAGATTATACCACTCTAATTGTAGAAATTGAAGAGGAACTAAACAGTCTCTTGATGAGAGTGAAAGAGGGAAATGAAAAAGCTGGCTTAAAACTCAAACAACATTAAAAAAAAAAAAATTAGATCATGGTATCCAGTCCCATCACTTCATGCAAAGAGAAAGAGAAAAGTGTAAACAGTGACAGATTTTATTTTCGTGGGCTCCAAATCACTGTGGACAGTGACTGCAGCCAAGAAATTAAAAACAAAGCAAACAAACAAAAAAGAAAACACTTTACCCCTGGAAGGAAAACTAGGACAGACTTAGACAGCATATTAAAAAGCAGGGACATTACTTTGCTGACAAAGTTCTATATAGTCAAAGTTATGGTTTTTCCAGTAGTCATGTATGAATGTGATAGTTGGACCATAAAGAAGGCTGAGCATTGAAGAATTGATGCATTTGAACTGTGTTGGAGAAGACTCTTGAGAGTCTCTTGGACTGCAAGAAGATCAAACTAGTCAATCCTAAAGGAAATCAACTCAGAATATTCATTGGAAGGATTATGAAGCTCCAATACTTTCAGTTCAGTTCAGTTGCTCAGTCGTGTCCGACTTTTTGCGACCCCATGAATTGCAGCACGCCAGGCCTCCCTGTCCATCACCAACTCCTGGAGTTCATTCAGACTCACGTCCATCGTGTTGGTGATGCCACCTAGCCATCTCATCCTCTGTCGTCCCCTCTGCTCCTGCCCCCAATCCCTCCCAGCATCAGAGTCTTTTCCAATGAGTCAACTTTGGCCACTCCAATACTGCAAAGAGTTGACTACTGGAAAAGACCCTGATGCTGGGAAAGATTAAAGGCAGGAAGAGAAGCGGGTGGAATAGGATGAAATGTTTGGATATCAATACCAACTCAGTGGACATAAGTCTGAGCAAACTCTGGGAGACAGTGAAGGACAGAGAATCTTGGAATGCTGCAGTCCCTGGGGATGCAAAAGAGTCAGATATGACTTAACCTTTAAACAATAAGAAGAGGTGAATAAAAGGTTGAGATGTTTGAGGACATGAAATAAGTTCTGCTTGGCGGTAAAGTAAAGGTGAAAGGAAATATCCTGACAGGTAAAACTGTAAGGAAACACAGCCCCACGTATCAGCAGAAAATTGGATTAAAGATTTACTGAACATGGACTTGCCCACCAGAGCAAGACCCAGTTTTCCCCACAGACAGCCTCTCCCATCAGGAAGCTTCCCGGTGTATTATCTTTATCCATTAGAGGGCAGACAGAATGAAAACCACAACCAAAGGAAACTAATCAAGCTGATCACATGGATCACAGTCTTGTCTAACTCTATGAAAATATGAGCCATGCCATGTAGGGCCACCGAAGACAAATGAGTCATGTTGGAGAATTCTTGCAGAAAGTGGTCCAGTGGAGAAGGGAATGCAAACTACTTCAGCCTTCTTGCCTTGAGAACCCCATGAACGATATGAAAAGGTAAAAAGATATTCTAAAAAGTGAACTCTCCAGGTCAGTAGGTGCCCAATATGCTACCGGAGAAAGCAGAAAAAGAGCACCAGAAGGAATGAAAAGGCTGAGCCAAAGTGGAAACAATGCCCAGTTGTGGAAGGGTCTGGTGGTCCAAGTAAATTCTGATGCTGTGCTGCTGCTGCTGCTAAGTCGCTTCAGTCGTGTCCAACTCTGTGTGACCCCATAGATGGCAGCCCACCAGGCTCTGCCATCCCTGGGACTCTCCAGGCAAGCACACTGGAGTGGGTTACCATTTCCTTCTCCAATGCATGAAAGTGAAAAGTGAAAGTCACTGAGTCATGTCCAGCTCTCAGTGACCACATGGACTGCAGCCTACCAGGCTCCTACGTCCATGGGATTTTCCAGGCAAGAGTACTGGAGTGGGGTGCCATTGCCTTCTCCGTCTGATGCTGTAAAGGACAATATTCTATTAGGTCCATTAATCAAGGTAAACTGGAAGTGGTCAAACAGGAGATGGCAAGAGTAAACACTGACATTTTAGGAATCAGTGAACTAAAATGGACCAGAATGGGAGAATTTAATTCAGATGACCATTATATCTACTACCGTGGGCAAGAACTGCTTAGAAGAAATGGAGTAGCCCTCATAATCAACAAAAGAGACCAAAATGCAGTACGTGGATGCAATCTCAAAAAGAGCAGAAAGATCTTGGTTCATTTCCAAGGCAAACCGTTCAATATCATAGTAATCAAAGTCTAAGCCCCAACCTCTAATGCTGAAGAAGCTGAAATTGAATTGTTCTATGAAGGCTTACAAGACCTTCTGGAACTAACACCAAAAAAAAAAAAAAAAAAAAAAGATGTCCTTTTCATCACAGGGGACTAGAATGCAAAAGTAGTAAGTTAAGAGATATATGGAATAACAGGCAAGTTTGGCCTTGGAGTACAAAATGAAGCAAGGAAAAAGGCTAGCAGAGTTTTGCCAAGAGAACACACTGGTCATAGCAAACACCCTCTTCCAGCAACACAAAGGAATACTCTACACATGGACATTACTAGATGGTCAATACCAAAATCAGATTGATTATATTCTTTGCAGCCAATGATGGAGAGGCCCTTTAGAGTCAGGGAAAATAAGACCGAGAGCTGTCTGTGGCTAAGATCATGAACACCTTATTTAAAAATTCGGAGTTAAATTGAAGTAGGGAAAACCACTAGACCATTCAGTTATGACCTAAATCAAAACCCTGAGGATTATACAGTGGAAGTGACAAATAGATTCAAGGGATTACATCTGATACACAGAGTACCTGAAGAACTATACACAGAAGTCTGTAACACTGTACAGGAAGCGGTGATCAAAACTATCCCCAGTAAAAAGAAAAGCAAAAAGGTAAAACAATTGTCTGAGGAGGCCTTACAAATAGCTGAGAAAAGAAGAGAAGTGAAAGGCAAAGGAGAAAAGGAAAGATATACCCATCTGAATGAAGAGTTCTGAAGAATAGCAAGGAGGAAAAAAAAAAAGTTCCTAAGTGAACAATGCAAAGAAATAGAGGAAAACAATAGAATAGGAAAGACTAGAGATCTTTTCAAGAAAATTAGAGATGCCAAAGGAACATGTCATACAAAGATGGGCACAGAAACGGACAGAAACGGTACCAACCTAACAGAAGCAGAAGATATTAAGAGGTAGCAAGGATATACAAAAGATCTATCCAAAAATGATCTTAATCACCTGGAAAACCACGATGGTTGATCACTTACCTACAGCCAGACATCCTGGTGGGTAAAGTCAAGTGGGCTTTAGGAAGCATCAGTATGAACAAAGCTAGAGGTGGTGATGGAAGTCCAGCTAAGCTATTTCAAATCCTAAAAGATAATGCTGTTAAAGTGCTGCACTCTATATGCCAGCAAATTTGAAAAACTCTGCAGGGGCCATGGGACTAGAAAAAGTCAGTTTTCATTCCAATCCCAAAGAAGGTCAATGCCAAAGAATGTTCAAACTATAGCAAAATTATACTGATTTCACATGCTAGCAAAATTCTCCAAGCTAGTCTTCAATAGTATGTGAACTGATACTTTCAGAAATACAAGCCAGATTTAGAAAACCCAGAGGAACTAGATATCAAATTGCTAACATCTGTCGGATTATAGAAAAAGCAAGAGAATTCCAGAAAAAATCTACTTCTTCTTCATTGACTCTGCTAAAGCCTTTGATTGTGAGGATCACAACAAATTGTGGAAAATTCTTAAAGAGATGGGAATACCAGAGTACCTTACCTGCATCCTGAAAAACCTGTATGCAGGTCAAGAAACAACAATTAGAACCAGACATGCAACAGTGGACCCGTTCAAAATTGAGAAAGGAGTATGTCAAGCCTGTATATTGTCACCCTGCTTATTTAACTCATATGCAGAATACATCATGCAAAATGCTGGGTTGGATGACATAGAAGCTGTAAACAAGATTGCTGGGAGAAATATCAATAACCTCAGATATGCAGATGACACCAGCCTTATGGCAGAAAACAAGGAGGACTAAATAGCCTCTTGATGAAGGTGAAAGAAGAGAGTGAAAAACTGTCTTAAAAATCACCATTTAAAAACAGAAGATTATGGCAATCGTTCCCATCACTTCATGGCAAATAGATGGGCAAACAATAGAAACAGTGACAGACTTTATTTTCTTGGGCTCCAAAATCACTGTGTCAGTGCCTATAACCATGGAATTAAAATACACTTGCTCCTTGGAAGAAAAGCTTTGACAAACCTGGACAGTGTATTAAAAAGTAGAGATCTGAATCGGTTCTAATGAGGTGGATGAAACTGGAGCCTATTATACAGAGTGAAGTAAGCCAGAAAGAAAAAACACTAATACAGTGTACTAACGCATATATATGGAATTTAAAAAGATGGTAACGATAACCCTGTATGCGAGACAGCAAAGGAGACACAGATGTGCAGAAGTCTTATGGACTCTGTGGGAAAGGGCGAGGGTGGGATAATTTGGGAGAATGGCATTGAAACATGTATAATATCATATGTGAAACAAATCACTAGTCCAGGTTAGATGCCTGATACAGGATGCTCAGGGCTGGTGCACTGGGATGACCCAGAAGGATGGTATGGGGAGGAAGGAGGGAGGGGGGTTCAGGATGGGAAGCACGTGTACACCCGTGGTGGATCCATGTTGCTGTACGGCAAAACCAATACAATATTGTAAAGTAATTAGCCTCCAATTTAAATAAATAAATTTATATAAATAAATAAATAAATAGGCTACAAATAAAAAGTATTACTTTGCTGACAATGGTCCATTTAACCAAAGCTATGGTTTTTCCAGTAGTCTTTCATGGATGTGAGAGCTGAATGATGAAGCCTGGGCACTGAAGAATTGATGCTTTTGAACTGTGGTGTTGGAGAAGACTCTTGAGAGTTCCTTGGACCTCAAGGAGTTTAACCCAGTCAATCCTAAAGGAAATCAATGCTGAATATTCACTGGAAGGACTGATGCTGAAGCTGAAGCTTCAATATTTTGGACACNAATGATGAAGCCTGGGCACTGAAGAATTGATGCTTTTGAACTGTGGTGTTGGAGAAGACTCTTGAGAGTTCCTTGGACCTCAAGGAGTTTAACCCAGTCAATCCTAAAGGAAATCAATGCTGAATATTCACTGGAAGGACTGATGCTGAAGCTGAAGCTTCAATATTTTGGACACTGATGCAAAGACCTGATTCACTGCAAAAGATCTGATACTGGGAAAGATTGAAGGAGGGAGGAGAAGGGGATGACAGAGGAAGATATGGTTGGATGGCATCACCAACTCAGTGGACATGAGTTTGAGCAAGTTCCAGGAGATGTTGAATGACAGTGAGGTCTGGTGTGCTGCAGTCCATGGAGTCTCAAAGAGTTGGACATGACTGAGTGACTGAACAACAGCAAAGGTGGGTCATTAGTAGAACCTAATTACAGAGAACCCTGTTGAGATCTTAGAATGAACTGTATGTATATATGGGCACCTGACTTGGCTGTTCACCTGAAACTATCACATTTTCTGTTAATTGGCTATAATCCAATATAAAATAAAAAGTTTAAGAAAAGAGAATGAACTATTTCTCAAGAACAACTAGGGTATCATGAAGAGTTTTAAGTAGGAAAATGATATGATTTAATTTTCACTTTAGAAAGATTACTTTAACTACAGAATAAATAACAGAACCAAGAAATTCCAAACAGAAAAAAGGAGAACCAGGTAGAAGTTTACTGAACTCTAACAGCAAGCAATGTTGAACAGTGATTGTGAGAAAGAAGAGAATGATTTCAAGATAATGTTATAAAATGGATGTGAATGGAAGAGGGACAGGACAATTTACACTGATGCTAGATTTCTTGACTGACAAATGGAATTTCAGCACGCAGAGTTTGTGTGTAGGAGATGGTGGATGGCAGGTCAATTTTGGGTATTGCGACTCTCAGTTGTGACTTAGACACCCCTCTGGGAATGTCTACTGGACAGTTGGTGCAGGTAACAGAAGCTCAGAAGAGAGAGCATACCTGGAAACAAGTTTGAGCATCACTATCCCATGGAAAGTAACTTAAACCATGAGACTGGATGAGACAGTGAAAGATTGAAAGAATGGATGACTATAAATTCTAAGAATAGTTCCAGCTGATATAGTATACATAGCTTTACTTATCAAAGAACAAAAAAGCAAAACCTTAGAACAAAAACAATGTCCTAATGAAAACTCAGAAGATGAAAAGACCTTTGGAAATAATTTATTACTAAATCCACTGCATCCTTTTAAACCCAGATATATCCCACATACTGTAGAATTTAACATTTTAGATAGTTTCATTTTCTGGCTTCCAAAACAATATTTTTATTTTAGTTTTCTTCCTTGGCTTCTTGGCTTTCTTGCAGACTCCTACTTATTTATCTATATACCCTCAGGCTTCTCTCTTTTATAGTCTCCACTTACCATGTTTTGCTCTCATTCTTGAAGCATTTCTCACTTCTCTGAATGTGTGTTTCACCTATATGTGGATAATTCTAAATTTCTCATCCTTTACTCTAAAACTCTGCTTTGAGGTAGACCTGTCTACCTAACTGCCTACTAAACCTCTCAACTAAACAGTAGCTTTTCAGTTCATTATGCCCTCCAAACTGCCCTCTCTTTTCTATTTATTTTCACTAATATAATTTCTGCTTAACTAGCCAAGTTAATCAAGTATAATCCTGAGGCATAGCCTAAACTCCTCACTTTCTCCCCCTTCTCTTCTTCAGTTGGCAAGGAAATCCTGATTATTCTACTATGTCACATGTCTTTAAGTCTACTACATTGTCTCATCAATTATCACAGTGCTGGGTCCAGAGTAGGTGTCCAAAGATGATTTTTTAAATGAATTATTCCTCATCCTTCTGCCCTTGAATTTGTGTTCCTTATTAATTTTTTCTTACATATTGGAATGCATTCTCAATAAATCCCCAGTATAAATAATTTTGCTTCCTCCAACTCAGCCTTTAAATTGAATCCAAAGTGAAAGTGAAGCTTGCTTAGTCGTGTCTGACTCTTTGTGACCTCAAGGACTATACAGTCGATGGAATTCTCCAGGCCAGAATACTGGAGTAGTAGCCGTTCCCTTCTCCAGGGGAATCTTCCCAATCCAGGGATTGAACGCAGGTCTCCTGCACTGCAGGTGGATTCTTTACCAACTGAGCCACAAGGGAAGCCCAAGAATAATGAAGTGGGTAGCCTATCTCTTCTCCTGCAAATCTTCTGGACCCAGGAATCGAACCCAGGTCTCCTGCATTGCAGGTGAATTCTTTACCAACTGAGCTATCAGGGAGGCTGATAGCTTCCTGATACCAAATCAGGAAATGTTTATTTACCAAATGTTATTTGGTATAAAGTTTGTAAATTTAATTTAATGGTTTCAATTACGTTCTTAAAACTAATCAATATTTCTTTCTTCCTGCAATACAAATTTTAATTTTTAAGTGTCTTTATAGCATTACCAGCTTGGACAACCTCTTCTCCTCTTACTCTGTTGAAATACTATTTCTCCTCAGACTCACTAAATTGTTATCTCCACTAAAACTTATCCCAGCTCTTCTACTTACCCTAAAGGGGTGAGCATTGCCTCTTTCGTGTTTCTAGAGATTTTAGTGGATAGTTAATGGTGATCACTCACAAGTATATTGTGAATTTTATGTAAATATTAAAAAAAACTATTTTATCTTCCACATTTAGAAGTCAAAAAGTCATGTGAAGCACTCTACATATTTTTATCTAGTGAAAGAATAAATATATCACCTATAAAAATCTCATAATGCACTTGCATCAACAATAATATACCAAAAGTAAGACAATGATATAGAATACATATAAAGCATCTTTATAAATCTTACCTCAAACAGGGGGACCAATTTTCTCAATGTAGAAAACAAACTATAGTAGTCAGAATTCTGTGTAAAGTTAGACAGCAATCCACCTGTATTACGGTTCCACTTGTATTACAGTTTACCATGAATATATTCTTCCTCATCTTAGAACTGTCATTAAAAATGACTTTTCTTCAAACTTCTTCCATTAGTAATGAGCTCATAAAGACAAAGAGCAAAAGCTTTTAAGGGCCATATTCTTTAAAAAGGGAACCGCTTACTTCCTAAAGATATTAGGAATCACCTAATCTCTTATTTAATAAGGGGATAAATCAAATCACTCTTACTGTTTTTTTTTTTTTCAGGAAAATTAGTAGATTTCAAAATGTAACACAGAAAGCTAATGACTCAGCAGTATTGTTAAAGTAGTATTGGATTATATTGAAGGCCTGCTTATGAATATATTCACCTATACACTATTTAAGACTTCCCTGGTGGCTCAGACAGTAAAGCGTCTGCCTGCAATGTGGGAGACCTGGGTTCAGTTCCTTCATTGGGAAGATCCTCTGGAGAAGGAAATGGCAGCCCACTCCAGTACTCCTGCCTGGAAAATTCCATGAACAGAGGAGCCTAGTAGGCTACAGTCCATGGGGTCGCAAAGAGTCAGACACGACTGAGCAACTTCACTTTCACTTTCATACACTATTTTTACATGTTTTAATATTATGTTATGTAAACTATGTTTAATTACTCATTGTCCACTGTTGAATCCGAAAGTATGAAAACTATCCTGAATACTATTTTTTAACAAAATATCTAGAAATATATTATATTAATACAGATAGGAATTTTATAATGAGATAAATTATCTTCATGCAAAAGGCTATTTTACTTCTTAGTATATAGGGAATTTTAAGAAAAGTGAATTCATATGATTTATGTGATTTTATTAGACTCGACTAGGTAAGCTATTTTCCTTAGAGTTCTAACATGAGAAATTCAGATACTCTCAAAAATGACAGGGGATACTTAACTTAGAGGAAAAAGATAAATTCCCTAGGCCTACTCAAGTCTTTATTCACATTGAGAATAAACCACACAAATTCATGTATTACATCAAAAATTTTCTTTAAAAAAGCTCTTAGTTAGTGATATAACAAGTATTTACAGCCTACATTTGCTACCTACCTTGAATGGAAGATTAGATTTAAGTCAAGATATTAGGAAACAGGAAATTGGGCAGAATAGTAAAAGCAATGAAAATTGCTTTACACTTAAGTTTTAACATTTACTTATATAATTTCTTGAAGATCAAAGCCAGTTCCAATTTGAAAAGTCCTCAAACAGTTCATCCTCTGCCCAGAGAAGCAGGCATATCTCATCTCTACAATTAATTAGAGACCCTGCAACTTTTACATCCTGTGGGCGTGATGGACTAAATGTCAATGTATGGCAAAACCAATACGGCATTGTAAAGTAAAATAAAGTAAAAAAAAAAAAAAAAGAGTTCCAACCAACTGGGACCTATGCCATATCTCGGATAAAATCTGGAGACATGTGGCAAATATTCATTAAAATATGATCCTCATTCCTGATAAAAGGAATGAAAACTAGTATTAAAACTGGCTCTATGCAGTATAAATCTGAGAAGTCCTTTAGGAAATTATAAGCAGGCAAGCATAATCTGGTCCTATCTTCTGACATAGTTCAAACTGGACTAAAACTTTAAAACCATAGGTAGGAATCCCTGGTGACTTCTCAAGTCCCTCTCCCCAACTTGTGTCAAATTTGGTTTAGTTGTGGTGGCAACCATGCTGTCAATTATGTTTTGGCTCCAGGCTTACACTTTTACAGCATGACTTCAAATCAGTTAACAGGAACAAATCTTCAAAACATACATGAAGAGACATATGTACAAATGTGTGTATACACCACATTTAATGTCTAAATAAAATTTTAGAATGGCTTTATTATTCAAGTTGCCTTTCATATAGATCACATTTTTAAAGTATTTTAACATTATTCTTGTAAAGAAAACTAATAATTTGAAATAGCAGAATATAGCAAATAGTTTGAAATAACTGATGGTAATTCCTTAGAAGCAATTCTAGAACCTACATGTCTCCTAAAGGCTAACCTTATATTTAAAGCAATATTAGAGTTTCCAAGTCAGCAGATTTTCATTCTTCTTCGTTCTTTGTTCAGAGACCCAGAGAGAAAAAATGCATTGTACCTGAGGTAATATCTAAATAGTACCCAGGAATCATTTAATCACAGTGTTCAAAATACAATATACCTCTTTTAAAAATACATTGTTTCCTATTCATTCTTGAAGGATGTGGAAATTACTGCTAAATTTTGAGAAACTGAAAATGCACTTTTTGGACTATGGTCTAGGGAAAATCTTGATTTCTTTTCCAATTCCTATAATAGTTATCACATAAGAAACAGTTTTAGTATAATTCTACTCTTTGCAATTGTTGGTAGTGAAAATAAGCAAGCTATATGAACTAAGGTGATAATGACTGGCCGAGTTATGCTGAAACAAAAGCTACCTACTTCCTAATGGTATATCTCTCTAGGGATAAAGGACCTTGGAAAATCTTACCACCATATTGTAAATCCATTTATCAATGGTTCATGAGTACTTGCAAAATAATAAATAATAATCACCATTATAGTTTGTCCAACTCACTTTGAAGTATTTTAATAATAGAAAAGCACCAGGAGTCTCAGAGTACGACCTTTCAGCCAATTAAATATCTGAGTCATGGCCAATGAAAAAGTGAAAACATGAATATTTCCTTGCTCTCTGTTTGTATGGGAATATATTGAAAAATTATGAGACAAAATCATTTACAAAGTGGATAAAGTAATTGCAACACCATCACTCTTATTTCTATTAATTGTATTTATATAACTAGTATCCAAGTATAAAGAAAAGATGTGTATAAGAGACAGATAGGTGGATTCTTTACCAACTGAGCCACAAGG
>SJYS01004163.1:640442-656770 GCA_006410695.1 Philantomba maxwellii
TTTGTCAAATATTTTGTTAATTACATTTACATAAAATATATATAAAATAATAGAAAGATGTTTACTCATTATTTTACCAATTTGCTGAAAACTTAATTTCTAATCTTATTTATAAATATCTTAGGAATATCAGCAATGCATCTTATAATTCTAATTTAGGAATTTCTTATAAAAATGATTAAGAACAATGAATCCTGCCTGCCTCTAATGATTTTTTATGATACTTAAACTATACACTTAAGTTGATGTCATAGCAGAATGATTAATATTTATGAATTTCAGAAACTTAAATCATTAAAATTAATGACATATCTTCAAATAAAACCATGGATGGGAAATGATCAAATAAACTGGGAGGAAAGAAGAATTATAGGTATTATGAAGCATCTATGAAAAAATGGGATTTATAATTAACATATTTGCTAAGATAGTCCCTTTGTTCTGACTACAGCTGTTGTCAGGGAAATGTATTTTATACACACACTTCAGATACACATCAACAATAGCTATATAAGAAGTTCATTTTAACTTGTTTTTTAATATTAAATCATTTTTCAGGCATGTTTTCATCTTATCTTTACCAAGTATCTTTATAGCACATATGAATAAACTAATTGCTTTTGGAAAAATATATATTACTATCTAATACAGAGAATTTGAACTTTGATTTATTATCACTTAAGACAAACTGAAAAAGCTTGTTTTAAAATTATTTTAAAACTATGCCTAAATTATCATTTTATACTTCTACTTCTCTTGACAAAAATTACCTAAATTCCTTCTTTCAGAGTTTAAAGGTAATAAATTATCGCAAATGCTTCATTCCCTAAAGGAATATCACCTGGTACAGGAAGTCTTCAATTTTCTGATCTCACTGGATGTGAGGTCTCAGATCAAGAAACAAATAATAATCCCCAACCCTGATGGAAAGAAAATTTGCTATGATTAGTTTTCACCCAGGAGTGACCGTGGAGTGATATTTAAAAATATCCCCAGAACTACCTATAAAACTTTAAAACAGAGCAGTTAAGCTGCAATTGTGGTTCCAAAACTGATTTTTTTCTGTTTATACAATTCAAGCACAGTCAAATGGATTATAAACAATTAAACAGACACAGGTATTGTGGTAAAGGTTACCTAAACTGGGACAATTGTGATTTCCATGTTTTCTTTGTAAAATTTCTTTGAATGCTAACTGGCAAAACAATTGAAAACAGCCAATGACTGAATATTCTAACATGTTACAATGCCTACAATAATGTTATTCTGAAAAACTTACACTTTCATCACAAGAACAAAGATTAATTCAATATCTTAGTATTTTGAAGATATATACCACCAGCATATAGGGGTATACAAAGGATGTTTCCGACTAAACACTTGTAGAAGGTGAGACATGATTATCAACTGAGGAAATGAGCAGAAACACTAAACACCACCCTAATAATAACCTGTAAACAACAGACTTAAGAAAGCTGTCCATGACAGTAGTCAGCATGTAGTTATAAGACTGAAGTTCTTAACTTTGAGAATCTTATGAAACCTCTGACCCACCTATCTCCTCACAGGATGTATGTACATATGGATATGCAAAGTTTTACTTGCACTTCCAGAAGTTACAAGAAATCCTTCCCTAATGAATCAGTTCGAACACCTACTGTAAGCAAAAATCCTGATTGCACAACAGGTTAAGTTCTGAGGTTTACATCCAATCCCAACCAGTATTGATTGTAACACATGACATTATGTCTCCTCAAGAAAGCAAAAATGCAGTCAGTTGATCTCTGACATAATGTATTCTTACTGCTTTGAATCTTTATTTTCTACTTTTAAAAGGGCTATTTAAGGAAAATTTAGATGAATTTTCATCCTATCATGCAGCTCTATTTTTTTTCCTTTTTGTGTACACAATACTCTGTTTGCTTTAATGTGAAATCACAGTATTCATCTTTTTTGAGTCTTCATATTTTAAATAGCAATTACTTTCTAATCACATTGTACCATTAGCACACATCATGCAATTGAACAGTTATGACCAAATTTGCACGTTTGTAGGCAATGACAACTATACTGTGACTGATGCCTGGCTGACAGCAATTATAAGATTATGAAAAAAAGCCACAGATACTAATATTTGGGAAAAGTGTCATAAAATTGAGAAAATATGATGCACAGAAAAAAACAACAACAGGCAAATGGTAGATATAACCCTTAGTGCGTATTCAGCACAGTGAGGGAAAACAAGAACTTTGACCAATATTGATTACTTTGATTCCAAGGGCAAGGCTATCTTGATAGACCTATTTTAACTAAGAAACTTATAAAATTGTATAAGCTTTCTTTTCTTTACAGTTCCAAAAATACTCTTTAAAATGTTGGCTGTCTTTTAATACATGGAGAAAATCTATTAATCTTGGTATCTCGCAAATCCATATTCTCCTTACAATTAATGTAAAAAACAAATTAATTAATCAACATTATAGAGTTTACTTCAGCCTTTGTTCATTATGATTGTCATGAACAGTCCCTCAGGACTTGATCACTTTTTTTTTTTTCATATTCTTTTTATTTTACTTGACAATACTGTATTGGTTTTGCCATACATCAAAATGAATCCAAATCCTAATAAGTATAGATATTTGTGTCTTCAGAATGGAAAATCTGGTTCTAGAACTCAATGAACTAGTTGAAGACTTGCTACCTCCAGTCTGCCCTGATAGGGTCTAATTTCCATGGGGACAGGACTGCGATTGTCCTGTTTACACATACACCCCAGCATTTAGCAGAGTGTCAAGTCAATAAATTGTAGTTGAATAAACTTCACTGCCATTTTAATATAGAATTTCTTACAGAGGTATGCTTACCTAAATGAAAAATCTAAGGTGATTCTTATAAATTATTCTTTTTGCATCTAAAAGTCACATTTAAGAAGATCGCTAGGCTAGCTGAGTATTTGTTCATATCTTCCAGAAAAAAAAAATTAAGTTTGCCTTTTCAAAATTCATTCCAAATTTAGATTCAAAATGTAATATTTACTGTAAAGAGAAAAAAAAAAAAAAAAGATTATTTTATTTCAAAAATGTTACCTTACAGGAGAGACTTAACAAACACAACATGAACCGGGGCAAGGATTAAAAAAAAGAAGCGATTTTAAGTGCTTTGGAAAATAAATTACTTGTCTTGCCTAAAAAAACCAAAGTTGCTAATAGCTAAGGAAAATTGACGTCCAGAGATGTTTCAAGGAAGACAACTGTCAATCAGAGCTTATTTTGGTGTAAAAATAAGGTATTAGCAAATGGCACAGTTTTTTTTTTATGGTGGTAGTGATGATATTAACGATATTTTGCCATTGCAGAGTATGTACAATTATCTTGTGAAGAGCTTTTTTTCACAAAGCAATACCTACAGCAATAAAGAAAGCTAGAAAATGAACTCTTAAAGGAATACACAATTTATCATGACTATGCAAAACAGTAGGAAAAAAATGAATAAATGTACATGAAACAAGCATCACCAGCAATATTACAGAGAATTTATCTCATGTTAAAAATAGCACGTAAGATGACATATATCCTGACATTTGCCGGGGCTGCATGGAGTAGGACACAGCCTGGGTATCATCACCCAAAGACTGTGTGTGTTAGTCACCTAGTCGTGTCTGACTCTTTGTGACCCCATAGACTGTAGCCCACCAGGTCCCCTGTCCATGGGATTCTCCAGGCAAGAATACTGGAGTGGATTGCCATTTCCTTCTCCAACTCAAAGATTAAGTAAGTAGAATATGATGCATGGTTAGATGGCATCCTCTGTACCAAGCAGATTTAATGATCGTAACTTACATACAGCATCATGGGTAGATATTTTGATTTTAAGGATAAAAGTAAGAAATAGCCTGAAATCTACATAACATAATATAATTTATGCACATCAGACACATACATACACAACCGATACTATATAGTTTTCAAAGATGGAGGCATATCTAAGGACATAGATTCATATAGACATGGTTACCTACAAAGATGATGGGGATGGGAGGAGTCATAGAAATGATGGGGACATATAATAGAATGAGACGAAAGCATTACCAATTAAAAAAATAGTTCGTAAACTGAGAAGCGTGAGTACTTCAAATCTGTGCAGCCAAGATGAGAACATAAATATTAAAAGCTAAACCCAATTTGTCTGCTACAGCAATACTATAGCAGAGGAGATTTTTTAAGGGATCCGTTTCCTTACTTGATTCACCTTACGTCTACAGAGATTTACTGTGACAATTAATGCAGTTTGATAGAAATAGTTGATTAAAGCAGCTGTATTCTGGTTGCTTTTCTCAGGTTATAGGATATTGTATTTTTCTAAAATGTATTTTCCATTAGTGCCTTCTTTGTGTAAGTGTTGACACTGTATCACATTTGTAAAAGTGAATCAGACATTTAATATTCCTTTAATCTAAAACCCCTCTTAACTGTGTGATTTAATTAACAGATAATTAAATACCAAATATGAGAACTATAGGGACTAACACATTGAGGCTGTATCAGGATGAAAGATGTTTACACTTAACGCCGACTCTCCCCAGACTGAATGAGGCTGGGAATTGCAAGCAAGGCAAAGCGAGAGCCAGCTGATAACAAGCTGTTCATTAAAGCATTAGCCTCCCTGAGCTTAAAGAATGTCAAAGCCTCTTCTCACACATCCATGGAAAAATAATTACAGAGCAAAAAGAATGCTGCTTCGCATTTGTAATAAAAGGAAAAAAATTGCATGTTACATTCAAAATTAGTTCTAAAAATACTCATTTCCAGGTTTATTTTCTGATGATTTTATTTTTCAGATTTATTACTATGACACTCTCTTTATTCAATCTCTCTCTGACTCATTTGCCTTAACTTTTCTGCATTGTGAATTTGCTTTTTTGAGTTGTCGCGTTGTCCCATCTTACCTTGCATATTACATACTGGCACTAACACAAATGATACATGGAATTCATTGATATATTTTGGACATAATCCTAGAATACAATGTTAAAATCCAGAAGATCAAAAAGATATGCTTTTCACAGATTGTTATAGTAGACAATAATTTGGAAATTTAATACTGGTACAGTGAAAAAAAATCTTAGAACAGTAGCTAGAATTGAGTTTACGGTAGTTTTACATTTGTCTACTACAAATTGGCACTTGCCATCAAGGATTAGATCATATGCTGCTACAGCTGCTAATTTTCAACACCCACTAAAGAGAGCTGAGGGTGGGAAGAAGAAATGAGGAACTCTGTGTTCCAAGAAAACTGGCAGGAAAGGTCTTCAGATAGTTAGATACTTTCAGGACCCAATTTTATGAGCCCAATTCTTGTATCTCCTCATATCTAGAAAAGCACTAAAATCCTTCATGGCGACAACTGTTCCTCATAAGTAGCAGAAACCTTCTGCAAAAAACATGTGCCTGATTGCATGTACTCTCCCTTCACTAATATCACGTATATACTGACTTTCCCTCTTGCCTCTTTGGAGCAGTTTCTCAGAGCTAGCTGAAATGCTGTCTCCAGGGCTATAGCCTTCATTTTGCCCCAAATAAAACTTAACTTGCAACTCTCACATTGTGTATTTTTTTTTAAGTTGAAGCATTAGGCATGAGGAAATATCAACCTACAGAATTTAAGAGAATTGTCCAATGTTCTATAACCAGTGTGTACTAAGTCACTTCAGTTGTGTCCGACTCTTTGGGACCCTATGGGATTCTCCTGCAAGAATACTAGAGTGGGTTGCCATGCTCACCTCTAGGGGATCTTCCTGACCCAGGGATCGATCCTGTGTCTCTTATTTCTCCTGAATTGGCAGACAGGTGCTTTACCACTAGTGCCACCTGGGAAGCCCCCTATAACCAGTATTAGAGATTAAAATCCAGAAAAACATCACCCACTCCTTTTCTGTGGTATAACAAAGTACTATATACTGAGGGTAAAGTAATAATATGGATTCATTTCATTCAGCTTTTAAAGTGGCCAGAACATTGCTTAGGAGAAAAGACCTGGATTCAGATCACTTGGATTCAAATTCTGTCTTTACTAACCACTAGAAATGACTGTTGAAAAAATCTTTCTAAGCCTCAGTTTCCCTATCTGCACAATGGCAAAAATAATCACACCTAACTCATTGGGTTGTTGAGAGGACTAAGTGAGACTATTCTGGTAAAGCAATCAGCATGGTGCCAGGTACATAAACAGTTCTGTTCAGTCACTCAGTCATGTCAGACTCTTTGTAACCCCATGGACTGCAGCACACCAGGCTTCCCTGTCCATCACAAACTCCTGGAGATTACTCAAACTTATGTCCATCAAGTTGGTGAAATCATCCAATCATCTCATCTTCTGTTGTCCCCTTCTTTTCATGCCTTCAATCTTCTCCAGTATCAGGGTCTTTTCCAATGAGTCAGTTCTTTGTATCAGGTGGCCAAAGTACTGGAGGTTCAGTTTCAGCATTGGTTCTTCCAAAGAATATTCAGAACTGATTTCCTTTATGATGGAATGGTTTGATCTTCTTGCTGTCCAAGGGACTCTCAAGAGTCTTTTCCAACAACACAGTTCAAAAGCAACAATTCTTCAGCACTCAGCTTTCTTTATGGTCCAACTCTTTCATCCATACCTGACTACTGGAAATATCATAGTTTTGACTATAGAGACCTTTGTCAGTAATGTCTCTGCTTTTTAATATGCTGTCTAGGTTTGTCATAGCTTTTCTTCTAAGGAGCAAGCATCTTTTAATTCATGGCAGCAGTCACCACCTCCAGTGATTAGGCACATAATAATACTCTTTAAATATATTACTTACCTTTGTGCTCATGCTTGGCCACTTAGTCAATTCCAACTCATTTTGTGACCCCATGGACTGTATAGCCCACCAGACTCCTCTGCCCATGGGATTTTCCCTGCAAGAATACTGGAGTGGGTTGCCACTTCCTTCTATAGGGGATCTTCCTGACCCAGGGATTGAACCTGCATCTCCTGCATTGCAGGTGGATTCTTTACCGCTGAGCCACCAGGGAAACCCTATTACTTATCTTAAAAATATGTTAATTCCTCCATTCACAAAACTTTTGAATATTATTCTCCAAGCTAAATTCTGACATATATAAGTGCAATTCCTGCAGGTAAGACACGTGTATCCTGTCCTGCTGGTTATACAATCAATGAATTCAACAATTAGCTCATGTTTTTCTTCTCATGTTTTCCTATGCATGAAAGTGAAGTTGCTCTGACTCTTTGCAACCCCATGGACTGTAGCCTGCCAGGCACTTCCATCCATAGGATTTTCCAGTCAAGGATACTGGAGTGGGTTGCCATTTCTTTCTCCAGGTGATCTTCCTGACCCAGGGATCAAACCTGGGTCTCCTGCACTGCAGGCAGACTCTTTACCATCTGAGCCACCAGGGAAGCCCAATGTATAATATTTAATAAATTTAATAAATCCACCAATTAACTCTTCTAAAATGTGCTTGAGAATCTCATTGCCTCCTCAGTGCTAATTATCTCCATCTTCCACAGACATTCACTAAAAATCCATTGGATCTTATAAATTTTCACTAGTTCTGCCTTCAATACCACAACTCTAAAATCTTATTTCCTGTTGAAAACAACAGTCTCTCCAGCCATCTTATTCCTTTACTTCTCAAAATCTCATTTCATCACTGCCTTAGGAATCCTTGATTGCTTGTTTTCTCTCTTCCTCCAGTGCCAATCTTCCCTACCTTTATATTAGAGTTCATAATCAGCTTCTGAGTATTATCTACATTTTAAAAGGACAACATTTCAGATTTAGCCACTTAAAGTTTTGAAGACTCATGGTATCCCTTCTTATTTAATACCTACTTATCCAGGTGATGCTAGTGGTAAAGAATCCGCCTACCAATGTGAGATATAAAGAAACATGGGTGTGATCCTTGGGTCAGGAAGATCCCCTGGAGGAGGGCATGGCAACCCACTCCAGTATTCTTGCCTGGAGAATCCCATGGACAGAGGAGCCTGGTGGGCTACAGTCCATGAGTCACAAAGAGTCAGACATGACTGAAGTGACTTAACGCGCAAGCATTATTCCAGTAATCATGTTTCCAGAGATCAAATGAAATATAGACATGCTTTTTTCCTACAAGAATGAGATATTATACAACCTGTTTTAGCATCAATAACCTAATAAAATATGTTTCTAAGTGAAATTATATTCCTTCAAAAAATACACCATAGTCCCTAACATACTGATTTCATTAACCACCAGTCTTAGGAATTTGAAATATACACTGAATGTTGTTGGACAAAGAATTTTCTGGTACCTAGTGTTGCTGTAGTTTAACTTTAAATTTCTGAATTTTACTAATTATAATATTATATCAAGAGTCAAGGAATAATGACAAAATATAGGTTATGAATTTTATTAAAGGTTATTTCATTTCATTAAAACCATAAAATTTAGAAGCATAATTTCTAATTATAACCCAAACCCTTTAACTATGGAAATTTTGCACTAGACATAATATTTTCTAGAAAAGTAGCTAAATACTGAGCTAACTTGTAACTGATAAATTGCATATTTTCTGCATTCAGCATATATACATATGTACACACATATATAGATAATTGTTTACTACATGACATTTTACATTCTAATCTCTAAATCAAGGCAAATGACCCTCAGCTGCAGAAACCTGCTGTTCCCAGTTAGGGCAGAGTGTTCTGCATTAAGGCTGAGCCAGTGGTCACTCATTAGGTCACCCAGAGAAGCAAATAAAATACAATGAGGTACAAAGTGACTTACGCTTCCAGAAATGAGAAGAGTGTGACTAACACAAACACGTGTGTTCTTGTCCTTACTCATTATTGGTTAGAAAGGTAAACCAGGGCAGATCAGGTATCAAGGTAACCCTGAAAACCTTGAAGGTGTGGGGATTCTCAATCAGAACAGAGCCTGCAGTCATAAGTACATAAAAGGAAATGAAATAAAATATGGAAAACAAATATGACAAAAAACTAGAAAATTAAATAAAGAATAATGAACCAATGTTATGATAATCACTCAAGCACTTTGAGCTTTAATTTGTACAAATGCAAATAGAGGTGACAAAATCCCTCTCAGCTTTGAATACATGACCCTAAAAGATTGTTAAAAGCAACAAAATAAATCTAAGAAATATCTATTTTTATTGCCCTTTATTGTTTCAACTAGGAAATAATATTATTAGAAATTTATAAATTTCTCAACTATGTTTTACATTTCCTCATGTCAAATATAAATGTATCATTCATATTTTTGCATAATTATATATCAGAGACCATACTGGCACAGACCAGCATGGCATGAAAGAAGTACATTGATGGTTTAGAATCCAGATGTTGCAGTGTACTCTCTCGAAGTCAAGAAAGTTTGTGTATATGTGTGTGTATAATACAAATGTTGTTTATATAATACATAAACATATCACTATATATAGTATAATAACATAAGCACTATATTATGCATAGAATATATATAAATTAAATACATATGATGCCTTATAGATAGTGAGTGAGTGAGTATTACTCCCTCAGTCGTGTCCAATTCTTTGAAATCCCCTGAACTGTAGCCTGCCAGACTCCTCTGTCCATGGAATTCTCCAGGAAAGATTACTGGAGTGTGTTACCATTTCCTTCTGCAGGGGATCTTCCCTTGGGTTCAGGGACTGAACCCAAGACTCCTGCATTGCAGGTGGATTCTTTACTATCAGAGCCATTAGGGAAGCCTGGTGATCAAATAAGCAGAAGCTGTTACTGAATTTGGCAATGTCATTCTATAAATGAAATTCCATTCCTTGAAAAGAAACATGATGAGAATTATCAACCTCTCAGTTTTAGAATATTTATGTAGGATTAGGAACATGCATAATGTTAAGGAAATCTCTTCTCCAAGCAACCACAGAATACTTAGCACATTTTGAATTCCAACATTTTGAGAATACGATAAAGTGCATGAGAAAAAGCTAATTCTTAAACAACTAGTACTTCTTTTTAATAAAAGGCTATTTCCTACCACAAAAGGAAGGTCATGAAAGAAAAGGCTTATCAGTAACAAGAGTAATATGGGAAAACTTTTAAAATAATTAGCAAGAAAAAGGAATCGGGGAAGAGTATATAAAAGGAAGACATGTGAAGAGGTTCACACAAGCATGAAATCAACGCATTTATTTAAATATTTTAATTTAATCGGGTTATTAAATTTTAGTGACAGAAAAGAACTGAAATTATGTAAAAGGACAAGACAGAGGCGCACAATATGCAAAACAAAATTCCTTATATGGGTCTTATTGCAAAGAAAAGAATCACACTGAATTAAGTTAGAACAAATATATTTCATTAAAGGTAACTACAAATACAATTGCTCAAATGTTCTTCTTTTGCAGGACCCAGTCAAACTTTAAACTCTTTTTTTTTTTTTTTCTTTCTGTCACATAAACTATATGGGGAGAACTTTCCCAAGTATTGTAGAAATAAACAATACTTCTCTTGGGATTTCACTGGTACAAGAGTAATTCTCCTTTAGATGGTGAAAATATTATGGCCACCAAATACAACACACTCCCCTCACAATTTTCTTTTTCCTTTCTGTATTCATCTATACTAAAGCCACAGCTCTGTTTCAACCCAATTCTCTTCTCCACAGCACTTACTCTGCCACAAACAATTATAGAAGAAAACAACAATTGAGGCTTCCTGGTTTCATCACTTTAAACTTAGTATCACAAATTCTAGGGTTTTCCATGCTGCCTCATGACAGACCTTTGTCAGTGACCTCTCTCCATCTCCAAGATAACTAACCCATACCTTCTCCTCAGTTTTAACAACTTCTTCATTTCTCACGGTCAGTTTGCCATCTTGCTCCTTTTGCTGAGGAAGTAGGGGCAGTCCTAAGAGTAATTCTTTCTCCACCCCCAGACCTACCTCCCTAGTGGCCTCCTTGCTATATATCCCACCTCATTATCATTGATAGCGTCCTTCTGCTGCCCCTGACTAAGATGAGCTCCCTCGATGGTGCACTGCATCCCATCCTTCTCATTGCTCATCCACACAGCTCCTCAAATCTCTCTCTCTCTTTCAGTATCAGCTATTTATTTCTCTGTACTTGGTCTTCCTCAGCAACTTCACATTTGTGGATATGATCTCCGGTGACCTTGGCCTGCAACAGCTTGGGTTCCCAAACAGAGATTGAGGCTGGGTTGAGCGGTGAATGCACCAGATCCTAGCCACTAGAGAAATGGTCAGTGACAAGGGCCCTGGCCCTTCAGTTTTGCAGCAAAGGGTTTCCACAAAGACAGAAAGTAGTGAAGCAAGTATTTACTAGGAGGAAGAGTACAGCACAAGTGGATATACCCTCAGGCAGACTCTGAGGGAGAGTTTCTGAGTTGCATCTTCATGGTAGTTTGATTACTTTGATGGGGTAATTCTTCTGGGTTTCCTTTGGCCAGTCACTCTGATTTGCCTGGTTCATAGTCCATATGTGGTATATCTCAGGATCCTTCCATGCTTGTATGCACATCTCTTAGCCAAGATGGATCCAACCAAAAAGGTTTCTGGGTAGAACATTCCTTGACATGATTTCCCATTGGCCTCCAAGGAGCCTCTTCTGTGCATATGTGGTCAAGGAGGTCTTCTGATTTTGGGAATGAGAAATATGTGGTCTTTGCAGGGTTCAGCCTCCAGCCTTAATTGCTCTGATATTGTCTTGGAGTTTCAGGCAATAGAGAATTAATCGCCAATTGCTTTACGCTGGGCGGCAAGTACGGGTGAAGTGTCATCTGCTTCCTGCCTCAAAAATATCTCTGTTTAAAACTGACAAATTTTCGTGATCTACATTCGCCTCAAGCTGTGTCCTAACTGTGTGCTCCTATTACTGGCTACAGTTCTTTAAAGTTCTTAGTGTCACTGTCTGTACCTCGTATAGTCCCTTTTAAGATTCTCCCACCAGGCTCTCCCCATTCAACCAAACTGTTCTTGACAAGTTCACCAATCACTTTCACTTTGTCAAATACAGTGATGAATTCTCAGCCTTCATGATACTCAATCACTTGGAAGCAAGGACATAATTGATCACTTCCTCTCTGCTGAATTAATCTCCTGACTTGGTTTTCATGGTTCCACTTGGAAATATCTCTTGATTTTCCTCCCACATTAATGTCTGCTTCTTCTCTTTGTATCTTTCCTTTGCCTCTACTTCTTTGTTTTCCTGGCATTTGATGCCAGAATGCTCAAGGGTTCAGCCTCCTATCAATAAATCTGCCTTAAGTGATTCAACCTAGCCTAAGTGTCTGCTTTAGTATAGTTTATAGATTCTTTACACTGACGTCTACAAAACATACCCCTCCAGTCTCAGCTCTGCACCACTCCTGATCTCCAAATTGCTATATCCAGATCCCTACATGACATTTCCACATGAATAACTAAAAGGCAACTCAGACATCTGTCTAAATACAGAATTACTGATCCACCCCTCCTCAACAAACCTCCATTCAGTGTTATGTATCTTAATAAAGGACAGCAGTATTTACACCTTGGAATCACTAATGACTTTCTTACAAACACCACTTCATACATATCAGTAAATTTTGCTGGCTGAAGACTTTATTTCTGCTGCTACTGTCCAATCTTTCTCTACCCCTACCACCTTGGAGTAAGCTCCTGGCATTTTTCCCTGGGCTGATGCAATAGCCTTATAACCTGACTTCAAAAACTATTTTCAGGACAACCAATGTATCTCTTTAACAATAAATCTGATTATGTTACCATTCTAATCAGAACATTCCAGTTTCTCATCACAATCAGAACTGAATTCAAGATACCTACTTTGATTTCCAAGGCACTGTGTGAATCTGGCTCTATTTAACCTGCTATCATTCATCCCTTTGTTCAGTCTCCTTGGCCACATTGCCCTCCTATTGTCCTTGAAAACAGCAGGCAAAATGTCACCTTAGGGCATTTGCATTTGCTCCTTTCTTTGCAAGGGTGGTCTTATTCCAGATAATTTACATGACAATCTTTTTGGTATGGACCTAACAGAAGCAGAAGATATTAAGAAAAGGTGGCAAGAATACACAGAAGAACNCGGGAGGATAAGGGAATGGCAGAGGATGAGATGATTGGATGTCATCAACGACTCAATGGACATGAGTGTGAGTAAACTCTGGGAGTTGGTGATGGACAAGGAGGCCTGGCATGCTGCAGTCCACAGGATCACAAAGAGTCAGACACGACTGAGCAACTGAACTGAACCAAACTGAATCTTTTCATTAGGATTTCTGCTAAGTATTAAGCCCCTTAGAGGTTTCCCAGATTATGTACTCTAATGTGTCACCTCAACACTCTCTATCTCCTTATGCTGCTTTACTTTTTCTCATGATATCAAATGCTTGTATTATTTTACATAAGCTCCAAGAGGACAGAAAATCTGTTCTGCTTGGATTTATAGGAGACACTCAATATATGCTGAATGAGCAAATAATTTATATGGCATTCCCTGTGAAACCCAGCAGGATCTTGTGGGGATCCTGGGCATGAAAGACTTTCAGGGTCCCCAATTTCTTGTTGGTAGAGAATAAACTTCAGCCTCCATGACCTTTCCTGAATTTCAAAGGGCAGGTTTAAATAGAAGCTAGTTAGGGAAGGGAGAGAATGCAGAGACAAAGTAGGCTCAGTTAAGAAAAAAAAAGTGCAGCTCTGGGACAAGGTCTGGTGCTGGTTTGCCTCAAGGAATATACATAACAATATCTTTGGGCTGTTCTGCAGAACTAAAGACTCCAACAAATGGAAGATGTTAACTACTGGATGAAGCACTCTTTTTGGAGCCCTATATGAAGGGACTCTTGACAGTCCCTTGGACTGCAAGGAGATCCAACCAGTCCATTCTAAAGGAAGTCCTTGGTGTTCATTGGAAAGATTGATGCTAAAGCTGAAATTCCAGTACTTTGGCCACCTCATGCAAAGAGTTGACTCATTGGAAAAGACCCTGATGCTGGGAGGGATTGGGGGCAGGAGGAGAAGGGGACGACAGAGGAAGAGATGGAGTTTGAGTGAACTCCGGAAGTTGGTGATGGACAGAGAGGCCTGGCATGCTGTGATTCATGGGGTCGCAAGGAGTCGGACATGACTGAGCAACTGAACTGATACGAAGGTCACAGGATAAAAATCTCTGGAACTGACCAAGCTCCATAACAACTGTTGCCATGAACCTTTGAATCTAAACCAGTAGGTTCTCTGACCCAACAATAGGTAAAATACACACCCTGCTGCTGCTGCTAAGTCGCTTCAGTCATGTCCGACTCATTGCGACCTCATGGACTGTAGCCCACCAGGCTTCTCTGTCCATGGAATTCTCTAGGCAAGAATACTGGAGTGGGTTGCTACTTCCTGCTCCAGGGGATCTTCCTGACCCAGGGATCAAACCTGAGTCCTTCATCTCCTGAACTGACAGGTGTGTTCTTTACCACTAGCACCATCTGGGAAGCCCATCCTAACCAATCACCTAATGCTGCCATTCCAGTAGGAATTTTCTCTCTTGAGGTTATAAAAATTGGCTGCAAACCCGTGAAAGGGTTCAGCTCTCCCTTGAGCCAGCCCACTGTTCTAATAGTGTCTTTCTCTCTCTAATAAACTTTATTCTCTTCTCATCCTGCCTCTTGCCTGGAAATGCTTTTCCATCCCGCCCATGGACACTCTTCATTCTCTTCTTCCTGAAGGTCACAGTTTGATAACCTGGAGAACCACAGAAGCTCATTAGGAGATCCCCTCAGGCCCTGTACATACCCTAATCCTTATTAGCAATCCCATCCTTTCCCCCTCAGTTAGGACACACAATTTTGAGGGCCTTAGCCTGCTGTGTCCCCCTTTGCTGGCAAAGCAAGAAAGGTATTCTTTGCTACTTCACTCAAAACTCTGTCTCCAAGATTTGATTTGGCATTGGTGGACAGAAGTTGAGTTTCAGCATCACTTGCAGCAATAAATTCACATATGGTTTCAAAAGCCTTGTGGACAACAGCTGGGAAAAAAATGTTTCCTGAAATATTGCTCTTAACTTGATTATATAAAATGGCTTCAATGGTTGTGGTTTCTTAATAACAATAAGTTTGATTGAAGAGCCATGTCAAGCAATATGGGCTTTTAGTTATTAATCTAAAAACTGAGAATGAAAGAGAAGTTGATGAATCATACCAGTTATAGAAAATTGCTAATTTAATAAGCAACTCATTAGAATTTGCTATGGTGGCTCTGAAGTTTAATGAGCAGAAATTTTCCCTCTCATTTTTCTGAAGCAGTGAGATGCCAGTGAACTGAATTGATGCTATAATAATAGTAATTTCTCCTCTACTTTCTTCTTCATGAGAAATCAGCCCACATATCCTCCAACTCACACGCACATATATCAGTTGAACGAGTGTGAGAAATCATATAATTTACAGTGTTTAAATACATTACACAGAATGTACTTCAATACCCTGGTTGTGGCCTTCTGGTAACTAGCTCATGTGTATACCATGCGTATTCATAGATTTTTCTAGTATGTTAGTCTAAGATAGTAAATTAATAATAAAAGCAACAACTACTGCAAAGACCCTTAATACACACAGTACATACTTTTTAAAATTCTCTTTCTTTAACATAATTCCTTTTACTATTATCTAGAGGGGAAAATCCATTGAATTTTTAAAAATTGTATTACTAATTGACACATATTCGTTGACTTCATAATGTTCTTTTAAAATCATGCTACTTTTATATCCACATTTAAATCTTGATAGACATTTTTAAAGGCCAAAACTCTTCTTTCTTTCATATGTAGTCAAATTTCATACAACCTTTAGGAAGTCACCTTCATAACGATTACAGCAGAGAAAAGTGCATTTCTCAAAATTATATACTTTGAAGTCAGATAGAACTGAATTTAATACCAGATCAGTCATTTAGTAACTGTGACCTTGGGCAGTTAGCTTAATCTCTCAAAGGCTCAATTTCTCCATCTTTAAAATAAGGGTAAATCTGTTTTAGAGAATTGCTGTATGGCTTAACTGCAAATACTTTTGTAAAATGCTGATTCATGGTAAGCATTTAATAAGAGTTCTTTCCCTCTCCACTGTCCTTCTTGAAATACTGACCAATTCATTCTGCTATTCTTTATAAAAACATTTCTTATACATAAGTTAAATGCCAGATATTGCAAAGAGCAAGCCAAACTTCCTTACTTCAAAGACACTATAAGAAGTGAGGTGCTATGAACAGTTATTTTTGTTCAGTGCTACTGGTACCAAAAAAAAAAA
>SJYS01004163.1:664462-679439 GCA_006410695.1 Philantomba maxwellii
GAAATATTAGAATTACAACATATACTTTGGAATCCAGAAGAGTAAAAATATAGAAATATTTCATTAAAGTAAGAAATTAGTACATTTTATTTTTAAATTTCAGATAACACAAGGAATACATGTTATTATATATATATATATGTATGCATGTATAATTATTACTGGTTCACATTGTTGTACAGCAGACCTATGCAACATTGTAAAGAAACTTTCCTTTAATTAAAAAGTAAATTAAAAAAAGAAAAGAAGGGGATAGATAAACATGTACTTTGCACAGTTTATTTTATGTTATTAATCAGTTAATATTTATGCCAAAAAGAAATGAATTTGAGATTGAAAATGCTATCCTAATAGAGAAACACTGCAGTAGTTGACTGAGAAACTATAACAATTATGTACCTGCTTCCTCCCAGCCATAAGCCCAGACAATCAAAAAAAAAATATATATATATATTCACAATATTAATCTTAAAGTTTAATACATATCTATCAGAAATTGAAAGATTAAGCAAACAAAAGATTAACAAAGTTATCAAAGATATGAACAATACTAAAATTAGCAAATTTAATATATAAATCTGCACTAATATGATTTTTGCATGAAATAAACTAATTCAGATATCAACAATTAAAAAATGGTTAAAAAAAGCAAACATTTGTAAACCAAAAAANATATATATATATATTCACAATATTAATCTTAGAGTTTAATACATATCTATCAGAAATTGAAAGATTAAGCAAACAAAAGATTAACAAAGTTATCAAAGACATGAACAATACTAAAATTAGCAAATTTAATATATAAATCTGCACTAATATGATTTTTGCATGAAATAAACTAATTCAGATATCAACAATTAAAAAATGGTTAAAAAAAGCAAACATTTGTAAACCAAAAAATAGACTCTGCCACACAATGAAGAAGAAAAACTGGTGAATATGATAAACATTAATTAATAACAAAAAAATACTAGACTTCAAAACCTATGGTATTCACTAACCATAAAGGAAAAGCCTGATAAACTGACTTCATTGAAATTAAAATTTGGTTTTCATCAAAAGACAGTGTTAACACTTTGTGTTTGAAGATATCTCAAGCCTTGGCTAGTATTTTTGTGATACATGACATGGTTAGAGTGAGGGTAACTGGAACAATACTCAGTTGGAAACAATTCTCAGTAATACATTGATACCACATTCCAGAAAGTGTTACTGACACCCTTCTTTCACAAGATCCCTACAACACCAGAAACTGTGACCAGCATGTTCATGACTGATCTCCATTTTTCAGGATGTAGGTCTATCTCAGGGAGAAAGTCAACAAATATTTGTTGAATTAGAACTGAATACATGTTAAAAACAATTAGCAGTTGTTTCCCCCAGTTAACTAAATGGATAAATATAACGTTCCTATTTAATTCAACAAGACTTGTAGAAGTAGAATTTCACTTTTTTTTTTTTTTTTTACATGTCTTCTCTACTCTCTCTTTTCTCTGTTTGGATGACTCCATTTATCTTTACTTCTCCTACATTTCATTTTAGTATATAAAATGACATATTTGTAAATATTACATATCTCCATCTTTTTTACTTCTGGGACAATCTGTTACTAAATGTATTTCTCACAAAATCTCCAAAATGAATTAAAATTTTTAAACACTAAAATGCTTAGCCAATCTGAGTTCTGTTTTTACTACAATGTCTTCCTCTACTGGATAGTCTCTTAAAATCTTTCTCCCCAATATATTTAGACCATCTCCAACTCATTATTCTGTTAATAACTTTAAGAATCTATTGTGTCAAATTGCATGACTCTTCCATTCTTGACAACATTACTGTGAACTATGACACTAAAATGAAATAAGTATTAATATGTTAAGGAAACCAAAAATGGAAATGAATCTCAAGCATAACTGTGATTCCAGAAGAACTTGTTAAGTATTCCCTTTAGGAGTATCTTGCTTTTGATCTCATTCTTAAAACCATCAGAACCACAGTATACTCAGGTTATTTAAGTGATAACAGATTCCAGGTCTTTTCTTCCCTGCTCTATCACTCTCTGTAACTCCCTCCTCACAGGACATAAGCCCATCCTTGCCTGCAGCCTTCACTCTAATTAAGGAAAGTTGGGATATTGCCAGTCCTGCTGAGAACAGTATTATCTGAGGGTAGACTCTCTGATTCTACCCGTTCTCAGCTTCAACTTCATTACTCCCAGTGATTGTTCTATCAGTATAGCTGTGAAGAAAAACTAAATAAATAGATTGAAAATGGATGACTGATGCTGTACAGAAGAGATCACTGCGTAGTGGAGGAAACAGTTTAAAATGGTTTCAATTTCTCTAAGCCCTCTGCATGATCAGGAAGCTGATAAAGCTTAGTCAGACCCATAGTCATCAAAATTTGCATGCTAAGCCCCTCACACTTACTGAAGGAGTAGTCAGCAAAGTAGTGGTGATGGCGGGGGCGAGGGGTCAAACCATGAGAACTAGAAGTAGATGATTGGGCTTCTATTGCCATTTACTGATAGGATGATTCTAGCAAATAACTTGATCTCTTCCAACAATATCTCTTCCTCTCCATAATGGGGAAAAACCATACATGCAAGACTTGAGGCAAGACAAACAAAATACTTTGGGTAAGTTTTTATAAACTAGAATTTATAGATAAACTATGTGAAAGTGTTAGTCACTCAGTCATGTCTGACTCTGTGGCCCCATAGACTGTAGCCTCTGTCCATGGAATTCTCTAAGCATGAACACTGGAGTGGGTTGCCATTCCCTTCTCCAGGGGATCTTCCCGACCCAGGGACTGAACCCAGGTCTCTGGCATTGCAGGCAGATTCTTTACCACCTGAGCCATAAGGGAAGCCCTAATTATAGTTATAAACTATATTGTCCTTTTTATAGTTCAGCTATAAGAAACAAAGCACTGTGGTTTTCCTTATACCGGCAGTATAATTAATGGTCTAGCAATCACTTCATGGGAAATAGATGGGGAAACAGTGGAAACAGTGGCTGACTTTATTTTTGGGGGCTCCAAAATCACTGCAGATGTTAAATGCAGCCATGAAATTAAAAGATGCTTACTCCTTGGAAGAAAAGTTGTGACCAACCTAGATAGCATATTCAAAAGCAGAGACATTACTTTGCCAACTAAGGTCCGTCTAGTCAAGGCTATGGTTTTTCCTGTGGTCATGTATGGATGTGAGAGTTGGACTCTGAAGAAGGCTGAGCGCCGAAGAATTGATGCTTTTGAACTGTGGTGTTGGACTCTTGAGAGTCCCTTGGACTGCAAGGAGATCCAACCAGTCCATTCTGAAGAAGATCAACCCTGGGATTTTTTTGGAAGGAATGATGCTAAAGCTGAAACTCCAGTACTTTGGCCACCTCATGTGAAGAGTTGACTCATTGGGAAAGACTCTGATGCTGAGAGGGATTGGGGGCAGGAGGAGAAGGGGACGACCGAGGATGAGATGGCTGGATGGCATCACAGACTCAATGGACGTAAGGCTTAGTGACATCCGGGAGATGGTGATGAACAGGGAGGCCTGGCGTGCTGCGATTCATGGGGTCGCAAAGAGTTGGACATAACTGAGTGACTGAACTGAACTGCACTGAAATGATATCTTGGATATCATGCTCTAAAACACATTTGTAAAATCTTATCTGCAAGTAAGATTTCATGGATTGTATATGGGTTTACAATGTTAAACACATATGAACCATGGATATCCGGTGATTTGACCTCTGATGCTTGTTGGTCCTGGAGAGAATGCCTTTTGAAAGGCTAGCTAATTCCTGGAGAAAGTAAACAACTCATTGATGAGCATGTCTTTGATATATAAACCAGCCAATCAGGAGCCCACACCCCTAATAGATTCTCCGCTCTCGGGGGGTTCATATTCTGAGCTACCATTCCCCTGTCCTAGTCATCCCAGAGACAGGCCACTAGTGATAGTTTTTAGAGCCCAGAGTCTGCCAAAATTACTCAGACCATCCAATCCTCAACCTGCCAAGCCTGCTCTTCTCACCTCCTCACCCTTCCTTCCCATGTTACCACAATAAAGCCTCTTGCTCATGTTCTCCCCTTCCTGCTTTTCTCATCACTGCCTCTCATGCTTCTCTGTGTGACATGCTGTGCTTCCTCATTTCTAGGAAACTGTGAATATAAAAAGTTCTTTCATGAAAGTTTCTTCATATTTTACCACACCTGTTAGCAAACAAATTATGAATAAACTTAAAGTAACATGCTAATATTAATTTCAAATGAATGATTATCCTCTTTGAACATTTTCTGTCTTTTCCTGTTTTACAAGTCTTAAATTCTTTTAACAGTCAGTATTGATCACTTCTTTTGTCATTTCAACTTGTTTACAAAAGTATTTTAAATGAATTTGTATACATATAGATATGCTCACATGAACGAAACATGGAGAATTTAAATAAGGATCATAACTTTAAGCCATATCTGTAAGAAGCCACAGACAAGAAGCCACAAATGACCACAGGATTTATTTTAACTTCCTTGTGAAAATTTGGTATAAAATAGAATGAATGAAAAACAATTTCAGGGCTTTGGAATCATATTTGTTAATTACACACCTGTAAATTTCTTATTTTTCTCCTCCTTTGACTAGACACTTGTCTCAATAGTGAATTAAACAGAGAATAAATCAACATTGAAAATATTTTTTTTATCCTCTTCTATCTTCAGTACCTAAATCAGTCAATGGTGAAACTGAACTAGTTTTCTAAACTATTGTGTTTAGCATTTATGTACCCTGAAAGAGCTTTGACATAACAGAAGCAGCAATCATGAGTGTTGTTACTGATCAAGAAGTCCCAGAGGAGAGGGTCACAGGGCCCTGCTATAAATTTATGAAAGAAATCAGGAAATGTCATTCTGACTGCAGTAGATGGCTTAAAAGGGCTGTGGCAAGGTTACGCTGTGTTATCAAGATTGAATTCCCAAGAATGTGAGTTGAGATAAAAAAGATGATAGCAAGAGAAGATAGATATCTTTAAAAATATAATAAAATACTAGGAATCAACCACTGAATAATAAATGGTAATAAAAATCCAGCAACAGGAAGTCAGAGTATTTGAATCTCTAAATGCAAGCAAAATTCAAAGAAATGCTATAATAAAAGCATATATATGTATTTGCTCAGAAATTTCTATATCAAAGAAATCTTTTTGTATCTTCTAAGAGGCATAATAGGGGTCTGACAGCCCAGGGAACTTAGTTCTGTTGCCAAAGTCCATAATTATTTGCCCAACATTTTTTTTCTAAATGTCTGATGTATGAATAAAATATTAGAAGGATATTATAATCACATTCATGTACACTGATATATGAAGTAAAGAGACAATTCAAATGCATTGTTTCTGTATCACTACCTTCTCCAAACACCCTCCTACACAACATAAACTATGTTGGGATATACAGTGTTGAATTAAAAAAAAAGTCTACTATTTAATGGTCCCAATGAAACTCCAGCATTTTCTCATCATTCATTGTTACAACAGAAATTTATATGTAAATTTATATGCAGTTTATCATGATTAAAAAACATAAAAACATTCAATAATCACATGAAATATGATAAAGCTACTTTTATCTTTGTCAGCATGGTATGGGAATGCAAGCGCTGGTTCAACAAATACTGACTAATATTGTATGCGTACAGTAAACAGAGTATCAAATTCACAACACTAGAAGTATAAAGATAAATTTAGTTTATCCAAACATGTTCGTCACAGGAGATATAAAGAATGAAGCCAGGAATATAGATTTTCCACTATTGAGGACCACACAAAGACATATGAGAAAACATGAAGGTGAAACATTAATTTTGATGCTTTCCTAGAAGTATAATGCATGCCTAGCTGAGTGCCTGACCCAAAGAAGATGATCCAAAATGTTTCTAATTTATGTTAGTACAAATATATCACTGCAACTTCTCATGGAAACTAAATGATAGAATTTTTACTTTGTGCTCCTAAAGAGGCTGGGCTATGCTTGTGCATGCTTAGTGTCTCCAGATTTTTGTGACCCCATGGACTGTAGCCCACCAGGCTCCTCTGTCCATGGGCTTCTCAGGCAAGAGTACTAGAGTGGGTTGCCACTTCCTCCTCTAGGAGATTCTCCCAACTCAGCAATCAAACCTGTGCCTCCTGCATCTCCTGCATTGACAGATAAGATTCTTTATCACTGGAGCCATCTGGGAAGCCCTAGAGAAGCTGGGCTAGTTGATGACTGTCAACTTGAGAAGGAGTTTATCATGGGTAGAAGCAGGTAGAATGAGTAAAGCCATTCCAACCTGAGGAAGAATTATGGGCACAACCACCAAGGCATGCATCAAACAGATTCATCAAAGTCCATGATCTAGGCTGGCACTTTTGATAAGTGTAGATGAATACAGAGATTGAAAGGAGACTGAGATTTGAAGACATTTCCTCTCAGTATGCAATGTCTATTCTGCCTTCATCTAAATATCTTCAGATCACAGACCTTAATTATAAGTACCTTTAGCTAATATATTTTCAAACCATCCTCCCTTGCTTGAACTTACTTCATGTCAGAAATGTGAAATACGGGCCATATGTTGTGGAAGTTCAAGTAAACTGCTTTTTATTCTTCTGACTTTGAGAGCTCATAAATCTCAGAGTCAATTCAATGCAAATATATGTAACTGGAATATTAAGAGGTATAAATTTTCTCCGGATAGCCTGTTACATTTTTGTTAGTTCTTAGTTATATTCTATGTTAAGTTAAAGAAAGCAATTTGCCTCAAAATATTCCAAAAGAAAAATAGCTATAAAAGCAAAATGAATTGACAGTCTTGTGGTATTTTTCTTTGATAGTAAAGGTTTCTCAGAGTCCTATATTCTTGGCCTAACGAGGTACAGAATGCTGTTGGTTTAAAAGTTATTCCCAGAAGTTCTAACAAAACACAAAACTTCAGAATTATAGATGGTCACTTGGAAGCCAGCAAATGTGACCTCTCTTGATAGAAGCCTATTAGGATGTACATTTCCATTGTCACTGACAATCTAAGTTTCCTAACTTCAGCAACAACCAACATCCAATTTGTGCTCACTGATTCAGGTACTGTATTAATTTTCTAGGGCTGCCATAACAAATTACCACACACTGGGTGGCTTAACAATAGACATTTATTTTCTGGAGGCTGTGAGTCCAAGATTAAGGTCTAAGGGAGAGTTGGTTTCTTCAGTGACCTCTCTCCTTGGCTGGTAAATGACCATTTCTTCTTCCTATGTCCTTATATGGTTCTCTCTGAACCTATCTGTGCTCAGATATCCTCTTCTTGTAAGGGCATGGAGCACACTGGAGTAGGGCCTACTCTAATGACTTTATTTTAACTTAGTTACCTCTTTAAAGGCCTATCTCCAAATACAGCAACATTCTGAGGTACTGCAGGTTCGGACTCTAACAAAGTTTTGGGGGACAAAATTCAGTCCATAAAAGACTGAATAGTTTATATACATGATATTATTTTATCATATAAACCAACCTGTGAGATACTACCTTTATACACATTTTACAGATGGGAAAATTAAACAAAAGAATTGTTAATAACTAACCCAAGTTCATATAGGTAGCAAGCTCTCACATATAAATCCTGATAGTCTCATTACAGAACCCATGGTATTCAAACCACTCAGTGTTGCAATTGAGATTAGCTAACCTTCTGGATGAAATCTCTCATATATGAATTTCTTCAGAATCTCTGCTTTACATCTCAAAAATCTCTCTGTATCTTCAACATTATTTTAAATCATTTGTCTTCTTTCTAAAGTCGAAGGATCTTATATAAGTGACAAGATTTTAGCTTTGTGCTAAAACTTTCCCTTTTATACAGCTGAAATATCTTTCTTTTTACCAGATTTTCATGGTCTCCTTCCCCCTCACAGTATATGGTCTAAAATACTGTCAAAGGCTCTCTTTCCCATTCCATTTATTATCAAATACGTCTTTAAAAATAAGTGATATCAGCTAGTCAGCTACTCAACTACAACTGAAATAACTTTTTTATTTTCCTTCACCAGCAAAACTCAGGTCGTTAAACTAATAGCCCTTCTCTCAGTCAGTCCTCACTAGGTGCCATGTATGTAATCCATAAACTTATCTCTGCACTTACTACTCTGATACAGCACTCTTTCTTTTCCTCTGGCACCTCTGATGGCTTGCAAAGAATTTACATGACTTGTTAAAGCCCATTTAATAGAATGAGACTACTCCGTTCATTAAGATTCCTTCCTTCAGTGGAGAGCCAAAATGGAAAGAAGTGAAGATATCCCAAGGACATACAATGGTAACAATAGTTGGTGCTTTTTAAAGATGTCCTAACAGCTATGCTTCATTAACTAAAAGACAAAAAAACCCTTGGATTGAATTGCTTTGACTAATGTACATAAGATACTACACCAGGTAGGATCTTTCTGGGAGAGAAAATCTAGACATGTAAATATCAACAACTACTACAACCACAAATATGGTGGCTAAAGGGTTGACAAGGGACCTTGAAGAATATGCATGCATTGTGAGGGCTTTAAATGTGTTCAGTTCAGTTTGGTTCAGTTGCTCAGTCATGTTAGCTGTTGATTATAGAGTACATCCCATCTTTATCTGTTTACCTGAAAAATCTTTAAGAGCTATGTTATTCACAATCATCTTTTCTGCAAATAGATCCTTTAGAGGAATTCAGAGGTCCTAATTTCTAAGGTGGGAAATAGGATGTAAAAGACATGATGATAGGGGTCAGTTAACAGATACTAACTGTACAGAAACAATACGTTCAAAGAAAGCTACTTAGTGAAAAAGACAAATGAACATATAAAAAAAGTGATTTCTAGTATTTCATCCAATGATGACTAATTAAATTATTAATTGCACTTATTCATATTCAGTAAGTTGTCTACATAGGAAAATGAAATTGGACTAGATTAATTCTCTAGAAATTTAATATGATTTAAAAGCACTTTTAATTACATACACACATACACACACTAACTGGCTGGAAGATTAATTATCCAGATTATCATTTAGGAAAATAGAGATTATGTACTTCTATTTCTTCTTCTTAGTGAACTCAAAAATTATCCAACATCTAGATACTATACATCACAAAAATCTCATGCTATTTATGCTTTAAAATCTATCAGTCATGTTCATCTTTCATATAAATACCCCTTTTTCTGCATTCGTTTTTCCTTTAGGAAACTGTTCCAATTCTGTACTGCCATGCATGCATGTAATGAGTAACAAAATCCTCAAAGATGACAGTGATGATATTATTTACAATTAATCTCCTGACTGACAACGATTCTCAACTTAAAAAAAGAAGAGGAAAGGGCATTCTCTGATGGTCTCAATGCATATTTTAGGGGGAATGCTTAACATACCAGATCATTAAAGACTTCCATTTTTATCTACTAACAGAGCTACTGCAATTTCATATTTAATTTTATTATAACATAATACTTTTGTACTAGGGAAAAGAGAAGACACACATAAGTTCATATATAATAAGCATCTGCCTATGGAAATGGTGTCCTTGGCTCCTCCTTTCCCAAGCACACTCTTAGGCTCCACTGAAAATTTTTTTTTTTAATCCTTTCTAGGTGGGATTAAAATTTTCTACTAAACTGGAAAGCATATAATAAGAAAGATAAATGATTACAACTATCAACCATTTCACAACTTCAAGAGGCTTCTTTCAACTTTGACTTTAGCCTTTCTGGAAAATGTAAAAGCATTTCAAAGCAAAACTTTGGCTATATTAAAATGCTTACCTTTTAATCAAGATAGTAGAAATTTTCCAAATTGCTAATTCAAAAGAAAGATCCTTAAGCAGTTTAATATTGACATCGCACTAAACTGTGTCAGGTTTACTAACAAACACAGATTCATCAATGGGTACGTGTGTCGTTTTCCCCACCCTTCCCTTTATAACCTCAGCTGTGCCCAAAGTTTTACTTCACAGACTACCAAAGGAGCTAAGAAATTGCTTTCTTTTTTAGTGGGACCCTGTGGATGGCTCATAAACAGACATTTGGTACATTGGCAAAATATTGTACTCTGAATGTCCACTAATGATGCCCCATTGTTTTTAAATCTCTTTCTCGGTATGGAGCTGCACTAATTGAGAGCTGACATAGGCACAACTCTGGTTCCCGAGGTGCTACTCAGTTAACAGTCGCCAGCTCTGTGCTTTCTCTGCTGATCTGGGGTTACTGAGCGCTTACACCATACTTTGGATCACATAGGGGATTAAAATCACATATTTCATTTGAGCATTTTTATTGCTCCCTTTTCCCTGAGTTGACCTGAAGTCTTTCTCAAAAGAAAATTTTTTACCAAATCATCTTTGCAAAAGTAACAAATAGATGGAAGGGAAAGTGCTGAATCAGGGAGCCATTCACTTCCTGAATATATATTGTTTCTTTTGCCAGTACTCTTCAGATAATATGGATAAACTCAGAATAAAGCATGAACACTATTAATACTATAACACACATCATTAATCAGTAAAACTGTCATAAAAATGATTGGCACTTTTAATTATGTACTTATTAGTTAGTAGTAGTTCAGTCACTCAGTCGTGTCCGNNNNAGGAGATCCAACCAGTCCATTCTGAAGGAGATCAACCCTGGGATTTCTTTGGAAGGAATGATGCTAAAGCTGAAACTCCAGTACTTTGGCCACCTCACGCAAAGCATTGACTCATTGGAAAAGACTCTGATGCTGGGAGGGATTGGAGGCAGGAGGAGAAGGGGACAACAGAGGATAAGATGGCTGGATGACATCACTGTCTCAGTGGACAAGAGTTTGGGTGAACTCCAGGAGTTGGTGATGAACAGGGAGGCCTGGCGTGCTGCAATTCATGGGGTCACAAAGAGTCAGACAGGACTGAGCGAATGAAGTGAATTGAACTGAGTATTATGCTAGATCTCATAATGACTTTTAATGTTCCTATATCTTATTCACAATGTTTATTCAAAGTACATCTGTGACTTTATTGAATATGTCCTGCAGCTTTTTTGGTCTTGTCTCACTTATACCATTGACTCACTTTAAAAAAAACAGAAAAATCTTTCCTGGATTCAGTATAACCATCAGTATAAGAAATTTCAAATTGCTGTTTGAACTGATTTTTTTTTTTTTTGACCTAAAAACACTATTTGCTGTTGGTTTGTGACTATGGTTTTGTTAATCTATGCTGAGTATTGACTTTCACATTAAACTGCACTTTCTATTTGTTGTTATTGAAAACATTACCAAACAAACTGACTTAGCGGGACATAAATCCACATGGAGAATTAAGTAGATTTACTAACTGGCTTTTTTAAGGGTCCCTTACTTTTTTTCATAAAACCCTAGGGAAGTTTCACTTGTGTCCACGCAAGCAGGAAGTGCAAAGGAATAGTACTTCATAACTGTCTATGGTAGTCTTCCTGTCATAAGCTCCTAATAGCAATTTTGAAGCCCTCAGTTTCCATGAGTAATGACTCTGGATAAGCCATTATTCATGAGTAAGTGATATGATTATGCAGGAAAATATACACAAAAGAACACTCCAGTAAGGAATGAGGTTCATACAAACTTCTATATCAGGTCTATGATCTTTGTTAGCAAGATTCCCCTCCAATAAAGTTCAGCCAGTGCCCTGACTACATATAACTGGGATGCATGCCTTGCAAATAAAATTGGACATAGATACAAGAGAAACAAGGAAATGAACATCACATTGGGGGCAAATTCAGGATAGTTCCATTTTAGCCCATTAAGACCAGGCTCAAGGTAAATGCACTAACATGTAGTTCAAAGGAAATTATCACATAAATTCTGACAGTTTTACTAAGAAGAGTTAAATTCTGACCTAAATATTCAGTAAGGAGTTTCTCATGGTCAGATTTTAGTAACTATCTATCTGTGGAGACTTGCATCCCTATAAGAGACATACAGGCTGGAGTAAATTGTGATAGGCATGTAGGACTCTATTAGAAATTATTTCAGTGGAGGAGTCAGGTTTCAGGAGCCCTTCATGTGTTGCTTTCTCTTTTTTTTACAACACTCTACCCATGCCTTTAGTCATATGTCTTATTCATTTTCTTTATTCTCAGATCTCTCCTGTCTATTTATGCAAGTTGATCAGTAAATAGTAATGGAAAAATTACTTTTTGTGTTAAAAAAAATAAATCTTTGACTCAAATGGGTCAAGACATAACTAAAACACTCTTTATAAACATTCAGATGTATTTGGAATTGTTCTGATGTTAATACTATTTCATGAAATCTCACAAGTTGTAAAAAGCCAAGAATAAAGAGTATCACACTGATAAGCATAAGACTCCAATAATATATCATTACTACTAACATGTAAAATTTCAGAATACTTACTTTATCTGTTTGAGATAATGGAATCACTTCTGGATATCTTTGTTTGAGACAAGGAAATCACATCTACCTGTTGCAAGCACATCTAATTCTTAATCTCCTGCTGCACTTAACTCACCATCCAATTCATCATGTCATCTCTCTTTTCAACTATAGCTCTTTCTACTCAGGTGCCAGGCTTCCCAGGTGGCACCAATGATAAAAAAAATCATTGCCAATGCAGAGATGCAAGAGATGTGAGTTCAATCTCTGGACTAGGAAGATAATCTGGAGTAGGAAATTGCAAACCTGCTCCAATATTCTTGACTGGAAAATTCCATGGACAGAGGAGCCTGGCAGGCTATAGACCATGGGATTGCAAAGAGTCAGATTTAGTGACTGAACAACCACCACCCAGGTGCCACCATCTTTGCAGGCCACTTCCAGGCCTTCCTGGCTTTCTGAAATAGAGATATGGATGGAACCAGTAGAGACATTCTTTCTTCTGCTCCACTTACACCTGAAGGTTCATGGAACATAAGCTTCAGAGAGGTCTGACCTTTGTAATATAAATCTTTTCTTAAAATTAAACAATCTTTGCCTGTTACATAAAAATGTAGCAGGGACAATGTTCCATACAACCTCTGAGTGCAACAGAGAGAATGAAAAGTTTTTGGTTCCATAATAATACTAAACAATTACATCACAAAGAATTGTACGTCAAAATGTAATCATAACCTAAAAATAAATATCATTTTGTTAATAAACATTACAATCTCTAGCAAGCAGCTACAAATTTTATTATTGTTTTATGAAAATATGTGTTCATTTTTAATGATATATCAACTGAGTGGTAACTACCAACTGGAAATCATAATATAGTAAGCAACTATAACAAAATTTTCCATACTAATTGCTTTAAATGTGTTAATTTAAGTGTGAAAATGCTTTGAGTGTCAATTCTCCTGGTAACTCTAGGAGAGAAATAAGAGAATGTTCTCTTTCTATGGATTATATAGAAATATTTCTATATATCCTATTATGCCCACTTCCAGTAACTTTTGTTTCCAAACAACATTTTAATTAATATTGTCTTAAATTCTTTACTTGATTATAGTACAGATGTAACAGTCATTCACCGGGCTTACCAAAGCTTGTATGTAGAATATGTGCCAAGGTCTTCAAGTTCTTCCTGTATGGTGTGGTGGTTAAGAGAGTAACACCCATGGGGGTTAATCTCAGGAATTTTTTGGCAGTTCTTAAAGCTTCTTCCATATACTTTGGAATTGTCCATATTCCTCAATTCTGTTAAAAAAACTGAACTTCTGTTTTCAGCCAAGTCAACTTCTTGTCTGGTCAATTTAGAGTTTTAGCATTCTCCCCTCTCTTCCAAGAAACCAGAAACACATATTCTCAAGTGATATCCAACTAGAAGATTAATGATGCCTGAGAAATCCAGGATACCAATCAAAGTTTGTGAAATTTCATATTTAAAATTCAGTGCCTTGGATATCATGCAATGCTACAGTAAGCTCTGCCTTATACATTAAAATATGTGATAACTGCAGAGTCAAATAGTATTTTAAATAAGAAATCTTGACTTTAAATAATTCATTTCTCACTTTTTTATTATCTTAGAAAAAAGTCTTTTACAGTTGAAATGCAATTAATATTATTAAAAAATCAAGTGCACCTTTTGGGGGAGCATTATGCATTTTTTTTTTTTTTGTATAGTTCTTCTGTGTTTTCTTGCCACCTCTTCTTAATATCTTCTGCTTCTGTTAGGTCCATACCATTTCTGTCCTTTATCAAGCCCATCTTTGCATGAAATGTTCCCTTGGTATCTCTAATTTTCTTAAAGAGATCTCTAGTCTTTCCCATTCTGTTCTTTTCCTCTATTTCTTTTCATTGATCACTGAGGAAGGCTTTCGTATCTCTCCTTGCTATTTTTTGGAACTCTGCATTCAAATGCTTATATCTTTCCTTTTTCCTTTGCTTTTCCCTTCTCTCTTCACAGCTATTTGTAAGGCCTCCTCAAACAGCCATTTTGCTTTTATGCATTTCTTTTCCATGGGGATGGTCTTGATCCCTGTCTCCTGTACAATGTCAGGAACCTCCATCCATAGTTCATCAGGCATTCTGTCTAGCAGATCTAGTCCCTTAAATCCACTGTATAATCATAAGGGATTTGATTTAGGTCATACCTGAATGGTCTAGTGGTTTTCCCCACTTTCTTCAATTTAAGTCTGAATTTGGCAATAAGGAGTTCATGATCTGAGCCACAGTCAAGCTTATGCCCCAACCAGTCACACTGAAGAAGCTGAAGTTGAATGGTTCTGTAAAGACCTACAAGACCTTTTAGTCCTTTTCATTATAAGGAACTGGAATGCAAAAGTAGGAAGTCAAGAAACACCTGGAATAACAGGCAAATTTGGCCTTGGAGTACGGCATGAAGTAGGGCAAAGGCTAATTAATAGAGTTTTGCCAAGAGAAAGCACTGGTCATAGCAACCACCCTCTTCCAACAACACAAGAGAAGACTCTACACATGGACATCACCTGATGGTCAA
>SJYS01004163.1:687912-703021 GCA_006410695.1 Philantomba maxwellii
GATCATGGCATCTGGTCCCATCACTTCATGGGAAATAGATGGGGAAACAGTGGAAACAGTGTCAGACTTTATTTTGGAGGGCTCCAAAATTACTACAGATGGTGATTGCAGCCATGAAATTAAAAAGACGCTTACTCCTTGGAAGGAAAGTTATGACCAACCTAGATAGCATATTAAAAAGCAGAGATATTACTTTGCCAACAAAGGTCCATCCAGTCAAGGCTATGGTTTTCCCAGTGGTCATGTATGGATGTGAGAGTTGGACTGTGAAGAAAGCTGAGCTCAAAGAATTGATGCTTTTGAACTGTGGTATTGGAGAAGACTCTTGAGAGTCCCTTGGACTACAAAGAGATCCAACCAGTCCATCCTAAAGGAGATCAGTCCTGGGTGTTCGTTGGAAGGACTGATGCTGAAGCTGAAACTCCAGTACTTTGGCCACCTCATGTGAAGCGTTGACTCTTTGGAAAAGATCCTGATGCTGGGAGGGATTGGGGACAGGAGGAGAAGGGGATGACAGAGGATGAGATGGCTGGATGGCATCATCAACTCGATGGACATGAGTTTGAGTGAACTCCAGGGGTTGGTGATGGACAGAGAGGCCTGGCATGCTGTGATTCATGGGGTCGCAAAGAGTTGGACATGACTGAGCAATTGGACTGAATTGATGCATCTGTTAGAATCAGTCTATTTACATATACTGACAACCAAATCTGCTGAATAAATGTATAATCAAATTCATATAAAATAAATAAATCTATTAACATATATATTATATAAAACTCTATTTGCAAATAAATACTGAATGTTCTGGAAGTATTTCATACCTGAGAAACCAGGTTATCTCTGGAAAGAAACCTGGAGACAAATGCAAAGTAAGTTATCTTTGTTTGAACCCTTAACAAAAAAAGAAAAATGTAAAAAAAGAACTTAGAAAAAAACTCTATTTTACTTTTCAGTTTGAGACTGTTTCAGAAGCTTAGTATCTTAAAGTTTCATTCCCTTTGTAGTCAGTCTCAAAACAACCAGAGTATATTTGATATTTTAGTACAGTTTTGGAAATGAAGTTTATCCCACAAAATATGAAGTTGATCTTTAACTTAAAGTCCAGACTATGCTCTTCCACATGACATGGAGTAAACGGTCTCTAATGATTTCTTGCTTAGGTAAGCTATTAACATTCATGGAGAGTCTATTACTGGACTTGATTACCTTGTGTATCAAAGTGACAGATCTACAGCCGCTATGACAGTATTTCAGCTCACAAGCACCCATGGCCAATTAATCCCTTATGAATCGGGCCAGAGTTAGCCAGTTGTGACAGCTTTGGAAGTGTGTCAGCTCTCCTTGATAAAGGACACCACAGTACTTAAACTCGCATTAGTGAAAGTCTGCAGAGTGCCTTAATACAATGCTTCAGGGCTATTTTAAAAGGCAGAAAGGTTAGAATTTCACAATAAGGCCCAGGTCCCAGGATCTAAAGAAAAAAGCACTCATGAAGACTCAACTCTGAGACAATTCTCCTTTTTATTTAAAAACTGGCAATTTGACACATTTTTCTAAGAAAATCATTAGCTCCTAAGTAGTTTTTTACTTTGCAATGAATTTCAAGTATATCTGATTGCACAATGCATGGAGGATAACCCCACCTCATGACAAGAACTCTCAGATTGCGGGGGAGATGCAGTTTTGTGATTCAAGATTTCAGACTCTGTTATGCAAACGAATCATCCTTATGCACAGAAATAATGATATTATTTACGGCTATTTTTTAACCTTTGCCAAATAACCAGAGCAGGATAGAAGTAACCTAATCCCTGAATATTCATTTATACTCTAAGTAAATAAAGGAAGAAATTGCAGTACAACACTATTAGATAAATAATTTAAGGACCTTGTCAGTTAACAGTATGATGAAAGAATTGCTGTTTGATAAAGACTTGTGGGGATTTAAGTGGTGTTAATCAATGGAAATCATAAGAATATCTGTCCTTTTTAAACCTAGATTGGAGGAAAGTATATATCCTCAAATTCATTCACCAGCCTTAATAATGTATGCACTGGAATACAAACACCATTTAACAAAAAATCTTATGAGTGGATTTTATAACCAAAGAATTGCATTAACCTCATTTAACCTCTGAAGTGTGGGACTGGCAACTTATTTTTACAGTTTAAACATTAAATATTTACCTCTGGGGCTAATTCAAATTTCCATAAAATTTTTATAACTTTTCCTAATATCCAGTGGGCATAATGGACACAGTATTAGTTATATACACTCTAAAAACACATCCAGCTAACAGTTACTGAGTATATTGCCTTAAAGGAATCATCTCTAATGTTGCAATATTTGGGATTTATTTATACTACAAAGCTTATTCACTGTTCATCTGAAATTCAAGTGTAACTGGGGGCTCTGTATTCTCATTTGCTAAATCTGGCAAACTGAGTCATCTTAGTGAATTGAAAAAAACATAGAAACTCAGGGCATATTTGGAGGAATTTGAGTTCAAATTTTTCTTAAACTTTTAGATGTCAAATGTAGGTTATAAGAAGTAGGGGGGATGGTGAAGATAAGTTGCAAGAAGATCCAATCATTAATACAGAGCTATTATTTTCAGAGTAATGCCCTAATCATTAATTTTTATCCATTTATGTAATTAGTTTAATTAAAGATAATTATTCTGTCACAGTGCTTTCATGGTCTTCATTAATTCAAATATGTAATTGCATGAATTTTGGTCAGCTGGAAAGGGAGATTTAAGAATTCACACATAGAAAATTACTCTAACAAAGAGAATTTTTAAAAGCTTCTGACAACCTTAAATATTATATTGAAATGCTCCCAGTTAAAATATCATATTCGTATTAAAATAATGCTGATATGTTTACTAAAGACATTTGAATGTTTGCCAAACTCATTCAAAAAATATTTTATTGTGCTGGAACAAATAAAAGCTCTTCTTCCACAATACCCACATGATGCTATTATGCCCTGTTTTGAGCTAAGACTCTTTTAATGACTTGGAGATGTGTCTAAACACATTTACAACTCTAGGGCTAGAATGTCCATAAGCAGTTTGCCCTGAAGAGACCATCTTTCCAGCTGCATAGAGCCTAGAACTCCACCAATTTCTCTAAGAAGCTGCAAGAGGAGGTTCATGCCAGCACATTTTTCAACAGACTGAACAACATAATGGAAAGTTTTCTCAGGTGAAAGCTGATGAGGTGGGTGAATGCCAAATAGATGTAGATGTCACATTGACATGAAATTTTGAAAACCTTGTTTTCTAGCATGAACAGTTGTATTTATGCTAGAGATTGCAAAGATATGTTTACATTCTGACTACTGAATTATTTTGATTACTGAAAACATTTAGGATTAAATTTTGGCACTGAAATTTATTATCTGTGGAACGAGTCATAAATGTACCTCCATGAACCTCACTTTCCTCACCTATAAATTAGACACATGATGACCAGTCCCATCCCATATGTAATCTGAATATGCCATTCTTCCCTTATTATGTAATATATACAAGTAATTACTTTTAGTAACAGTTTATTTTCAAGTCATGAAAAACTGGTAGTATAGAAAGGAAAATACTAGAAAACAATTCTCTATGGATCGCTTTCATTTCTTCTCATTTTATGGGCAGAAACACTGGTCAGCTGTCTTGAAGGGTAAATATTTAAAGATATTTGTATATTAGTAAACCTTGGACGATAGAGATAGTGTCTCCCTTCACTCTGGGGCAGGAATTTTTTCAACTGTCCAATATAATAAATTAATAATTCCCACTAGGGCATATGTGGCTTGCAATCTCTTCTAGAGATTGAGTTTCTTAAGCTCAAGATCCCTCAACTCTAATGAAAATCCTTCACTCCTCTGCTTGGGGCTTCTTTCCTATGGCCCCCATGGGACTTGGGAGGTGCAGAGAACAGGTATAAACATGAAGATCATACAGCTTGCTGTTTCTGAGTAATAAAGCACCTGTCTCCAACCCAGCAGTCTTGATCTTGAACGAAACTATGGCAGACCAATATTTTTTTTTTTTTTCTGAAAGAAGGCAAAAATCTGACTTTTTATCATTTTTGGTAGGGCACAATCATGATACCTTGAATACGGTGATAGGAAGTATTGTCAGAGTTTATCAATGTAATCCAAGGTGTGTTAGATCCTTTTCTTCTAACTAGAATAAATAATGTAAAATAGAGTTCTTTTTAGAGGTCAGTTGTGTAATTTCTTCTTTGAGTCAATACTTTAATCTAAAAAGCTCTACTGCCACACTCACATCAAGACTGCTGCTGCTGCTGCTAAGTCGCGTCAGTCGTGTCCGGCCCTGTGCGACCCCAGAGACGGCAGCCCACCAGGCTCCCCCGTCCCTGGGATTCTCCAGGCAAGAACACTGGAGTGGGTTGCCATCTCCTTCTCCACACATCAAGATTAAATCATACTTATTGAATCTCCGAGTTTCTTGCTTATAGATCAGTGTTATAAAGCATACAGAATGGAAGCTTCATGAGGAAAAAGGTGTTCTAACTGCTTTCTTCCTTTCCAGGGCCTAGAGCAGTGCCAAGCACAGAGTAGACATATTATGAATCCTTGTTGACAGAATAGTTTATATACATACACACACGTGCGCACATGCATGCCAATGTATCTGATTTGAATTACTGTTCAGAAACAAAATGAGTTTTACCTCTTTTAGTTCAGTTCAGTCGCTCAGTCGTGTCCGACTCTTTGCGACCCCATGAATCGCAGCAGGCCAGGCCTCCCTGTTCATCACCATCTCTCAGAGTTCACTCAGACTCACATCCATCGAGTCAGTGATGCCATCCAGCCATCTCATCCTCGGTCGTCCCCTTCTTCTCCTGCCCCCAATCCCTCCCAGCATCAGAGTCTTTTATATTCCCAAATTAATTATCATAATATTTTGATTCAGGTCACAGCTAAGAGTATATATTTGAAAATACATAGCTTGAATGAATTATGCAACTTCCTATGTTTAAGAGAATAGCAATTAAAAAAAAACTATATTGACCAGAAAGCAATAAAATCTCATAGAGGAGGACTGTATAAAATGATATAAAGAGCACAGGATCAGATGCTCATAATGCTATTTGATAGCAAGTTATTAACTTCACTGAGCCTCAGTTTCCTCACATGTAAAATGAAAATAATAATTCCCATCTTACAGGTGTGCTGTGAGGTTAATGATTTAATTTATGCAAAGTGATTAGATCTGAGCCTAGTATATTATAAGGGCTTCCCTGATGACTCAGCAGGTGAAGAATCTGCCTGCAATGCAGGAGACACAGGGTATACAGGTTCAATCTCTGGGTTGGGAAGATCCCCTGGAGGAAATGGCAATACACTCCAGTATTCTTGCCTAAAAAATCCCATAGGAAAGAAACCCTGAATATTCACTGGAAGGACTGATGCTGAAGCTGAAGTTCCAATCCTTCAGCTACCTGACATGAAGAACCAGCTCATTGGAAAAGACCCTGATACTGGTAAAGAGTGAAGGCAAAAGGAGAAGGGGACAGTGCAGGATGCAATGGTTAGATAGCATTACTGACTCAATGGATATGACTTTGAGCAAACTCCAAGAGATAGTGGAGGAAAGCCTGGTGTGCTGTAGTCCATGGGGTTGCAAAGAGCTGGACATGACCTAGTGACTGAATAACAACAAAGTGTATTATATGCGGTGAATGAGTAAGGTAGAACATCACACAAAAATTTGTGAGTTATCTTAATGTAATACAACTAAAATCAGATTCCATAACTAGTCACTAGTATCAAGATAAAATCAAGGCAAATCAAAAATATGAAAAAATATGCAGGGATTTCCCACCCTATGATTTGTTAAACTCAGTGTTCACTCTGTCCTCTATAAAGTTTATTATGTTCATTTGTAGGATAAGTGAATATCCAGTTTATTTTGATCTTTACTATAAATGATGAACTATGAATAAGTTATCATCAGTAGGGTTTGCACTGATATATTTCTGTATTCAAAAGAATAATCAGTGGGTATGGTGGAGAAGTTAGGAAATGGGTTTGAAATTAGGAAATTGTAATTCAGATTTAATCTTTGCCATTACTAGCTTTGTGACCTTACAAATTTGTGAACCTCTCTGATCATCTGACACATATACAATGAAGGATCAATAACATTCAGTTTGTAGTCTAATATATAAATTAGATCTCCATTGGGGATCATAGCCTTGTCATGGCAAAGGGGCTTGCTTAACTCAATGAAGCTATAAGAAATACCTGGCAGAACCACCCAAGACAGACGGGTCATAGTGGAGAGTTCTGACAAAATGTGGTCCACTGGAGGAGGGAATGGCAAAGTCACTCCAGTATTCTTGCCTCAAGAACCCTACGAACAGTATGAAAAGACAAAAAAAGATATGACACTGGAAGATGAGCATCCCAGGTCCAAAGCTTTCCAATATGCTACTGGGGAAGAGCAGAGAAATAGGTGCAGAAAGAATGAAGAGGCAGAGCCAAAGCAAAAATAACACTCAGTTGTGAATGTGTCTGGTGGTGAAAGTCTGATACTGTAAAGAACAATATTACACAGGAACCTGAAATGTTAGATCCATGAATCAAGGTAAATTGGAAATGGTCGAACAGGAGATGGCAAGAGTGCATATCGACATCTTAGGAATCAGTGAAATAAAATGGACCTGAATGGATGAATTTAATTCAGATGATTGTGGGTAAGAATCCCTTAGAAGAAATGGAGTAGTGTTCATAGTCAACAAGAGTCTGAAACGCAGTACTAGAGTGCAATCTAAAAAATGACCCAATGATTGTGGTTCTTTTCCAAGGCAAAACATTCAAAATCACAGTAACCCAAGTCAATGCCCCAAACAATAATGTCAAAGAAGATGAAGTTGAATGGTTCTATGAAGACCTACAGGACCTTCTAGAACTAACACCCACCAAAAAAAGATGTCCTTTTCATCATAGGGGATTGGAATGCAAAAGTAGGAAGTCAACAGATACTCAGAGTAGCAAATAAGTTTGGCCTTGGAGTACAAAATGAAGCAAGACAAAGGCTAACACAATTTTGTTTACTGTATAAACACCGCCTTTCAACAACATAAGAAATGACTCTACACATGGACATGATCAGATGGTGAAGACCGAAACCAGATTGATTATATTCTTTGCAGCCGAAGATGGATAAGCTTTATACAGTCAGTAAAAACAAGATCTGGAGCTGACTGTGGCTCAGATTATGAGACTGTTATTGCAAAATTCAGAATTAAATTGAAGACAGTAGGGAAATCCACTAGGCTATTTAGATAAGACCTAAATCAAATCTCTTATAATGATACAGTGGAGGTGACAAGATTCAAAGGATTAGATCTGGTAGACAGAGGGCCTGAAGAAAAATGGACAGAGGTTTGTAATACTGTACAGTTGGCAGTGACCAAAACATTGCCAAGAAAAAGGAATCCATGAAGGTAAAGTGTCTGAGGAGGCTTTATTAATATATGAGAAAAGAAGAGAAGTGAAAGGCAAGGGAGAACGGCAGATACACCCAACTGAATGCAGAGTTCCAGAGAACAGCAAGGAGATATAAGAAAGCCTTCTTAAGTGAACAATGCAAAGCAATAGAGGAGAACAATAGAATGGGAAAGACTAAAGCTCTCTTTAAGAAAATTGAAGAGATCAAGGGAGTATTTCATGCAAGGATGGGCATGATAAAGGAAAAAATAGTAAGGACCTAACAGAAACAGAAGAGATTAAGAAGAGGTGCAAGAATATACAGAAGAACTGTACAAAAAAGATCTTGACCCAGATATCCAGGATGCTGTGATCACTCAACTACAGCCAGACATCCTGGAGTGTGATGTCAAGTGGGCCTTAGGAAGTATTATTACAAACAAAGATAGTGGAGGTGATGGAATTCCAGCTGAGCTATTTAACAGCCTAAAAGATGATACTGTTAAAATGCTGTATTCAATATGTCAACAAATTTGGAAAACTCAGCAGTGGCCACAGGACTGGAAAAAGTCAGTTATAATTCCAATCCCAAAGAAAGGCGATGCCAAAGAATGTTCAAACTACTGCACAATTGCACTCATTGCACATACCAGCATGGTAATTGTAAAAGACAATGGCACCCACTCCAGTACTCTTGCCTGGAAAATCCCATGGACAGGGGAGCCTGGTAGGCTGCAGTCCATGGGGTCGCTAAGAGTCGGACATGCCTGAGAGACTTCACTTTCACTTTTCACCNACTGAACTGAACTGAACTGAACTGATGCAGTATTGCTCTTACAGCATCTGACTTTACTTCCATTACCACTCACATCCACAACTGGGTGTTGTTTTGCTTTGGCTCCATCTCTTCATTCTTTCTGGAGTTATTTCTCTATTCTTCTCCAGTAGCATATCGGGCACATACTGACCTAGGGAGTTCATCTTTCAGTGTCATACCTTTTTGCCTTTCCATACCATTCATGGGGTTCTCAAGAGAAGAATACTGAAGTCGTTTGCCATTCCCTTCACCAGTGGACCACGTTTTGTCATAACTCTCTGCTATGACCTGACTTGGGTGGCCCTACATGGTATAGCTCATAGTTTCATTGAGCTAGGTACAGCTGTGGTCCATGTGATCAGTTTGGTTAATTTTCTGATGGATAAGGATAAGAGGCTTATAGAAGCTTCCTCATTGGAGAAACTGTCTGAGGGGGAAACTGGGTCTTGTTCTGATGGGCTGGGCCATGTTCAGTAAACCTTTAATCCAATATCTGGACCCCAAAGTTTAAATTTGATGTGATTTTGCATGCCAACATTTGTTATTTTCCCTTTTGTTTTTCTAATAACCATTTGAAAAGTGTAAAAAGGATTCTGAAATATTAGGCAGTACAAAAACAAATAGTTGGCCATATGTGACCCATGTAGGACAGTTTGCTGAAACTTAATCTAGACAGATATTGTTTCATGAAATTGTCCTAGCACACTCCGTGGCCAGGCATTCCTCTTTCTTCTTTTTATAGTACAATACTTTGTTCATAATTCATCTCTGTTTATATTACTTTTCTGAAGACTACCGATAATTTCAAACTAAGTTCCTTAAAAATATCAACTGCTACAAATATTCAGTGGTTAAAAACAAACATTCTGGAGCCAGACTTACCAAGGTTGAACACAAGTTTCAATACTGTATCATTACCTTTAAAAATATTTGTTTGCTTTTTTCACTTGTTAAAAACAAAATTAAAACAATTATTTTCCATATAAAACAGAATCATTTTGAGGTATGCTTAAAAATATATTTTATATAATTCATGACACTAATGTAGATTTGAAAAGAGTTCTAACATGTTGGTAGTAGCAAGCGAGAGCCTTATAAAAAACTATAGTTNACTTACCAAGGTTGAACACAAGTTTCAATACTGTATCATTACCTTTAAAAATATTTGTTTGCTTTTTTCACTTGTTAAAAACAAAATTAAAACAATTATTTTCCATATAAAACAGAATCATTTTGAGGTATGCTTAAAAATATATTTTATATAATTCATGACACTAATGTAGATTTGAAAAGAGTTCTAACATGTTGGTAGTAGCAAGCGAGAGCCTTATAAAAAACTATAGTTGACAAAATTTTATCTTCAGTTCATCTAATATAGAAAATGATACATAAGTGGTACTCAGTAGTACTTGTGTTGAATGCATGAGCTTTAAATTTAACTATTTTCTATTTTTTCTTCCAGTGGTCAGTATATTGGGAAGAGGAAGGGTTAAGATACAAACCCATGTACCATTTACACAAAGTTAAATTATACATCAAAAAGTTTAATATACGCATAGCACTTTTGCACTCTCATTGTTTGCTTCAGTCAGCAAAGATGCACATCATGACCACTGATGTTCATTATTTATTCACTCATTCAGGAAACTTCCATTGAACCTGTATCCTATGCCAAACATATTGCTAAAATAAAGAATACAACATGGTACCTGTCACCAAAAAGTTCACAATTCTGCAGTTAAGATAGATACACAAATTAATATCAGTAAAATGCAAAAAGTGCCACATAAAGGCAGAAGAAAATCAGCATGTGCATGGTATATTCAGGGAATCAAGGGAACTCATCAAAAAAGGATTTAAAAAAATAAACTAGTTGAAGATTGAATGAAGTATTGAAGATGGAATAGAATTTGTCAGATGGATACATGAATTTCCCAAGAATAGGAACAGTTTTTACAGGAACACAAGAGTATTTTGTAGTTTTCCTTTTTCAGACCCAAAAAAGTCAAAACAAAAAAGGTGTAGGGGAGAGGTCAGGATAAAGCTTAAAGTTAGAAACTGCAATCGTGGGTGTATGGTATTTCATGATAAGAGTTTGGCAAACAGAAATCATAGGATTTTCAGAAGAGAGCAGACTTTGGTATGCAAGGAGAAGGACTCAGTACAAAAGGAGAGGCAGGCAAGGCTAAATTGCAAATTAATGGTAAACCCGCAAAGCGTAGGACCTCTTCTCCAGAGACTTCTCAAAGATTAGGAAAGATGGGACAAAAAAATTATCTAACGAATGGGGAATGGAGAAGCTATTTGACAGAATGGTTATATTTAAATGACCACAGGATATCCCCAAAACATATACACCTAGTGAACCATTAAGATAACACAGCTTATATACATGACAGCCTAGAGGCAGTCTGCCTTTTATTTCATACTGATTCCATAAATACATCTAAGTTAAGTTGAATCATCAAATGAATTGAAGTTAAATGAAAAAGGAGCACACACTTTTCAGCCAGGAACTACAGATCTTGTTGCTGTGTGACTTGGACAATGTATGACAGCCCCTCTCTGGGGCTGTTTCTTATGAAGTAGGCTTTATATTTAATTTCTTCATCTATAAAATAAAAATTCTACATGCTTTATTGAGACATTATAAATTAAGGGAGATGGTATCTATAAAATGCCTGGTATAGTGCCTATTATAGAATAAAATTTCAATTCCTATCATTCTCTTTGTCTATCTGTGTGCTATGGGAGTCACAAAAATAAAGATGAGGTATGCCGTACACCTACAGAGTATTCACAGTCATGTTCAGATGAGAACTATTATACTGTAAAACTCAATAACTTAAGATAGTATCTACACAGTTTAAAAATTCATAGAGTAGACTACATTTTGAAGTGGAAAGTGATCAGCAAAAGACAATATAATTTTAAGTGAAAAGCTATAGATACAAGTCTATAAAGTTTATGGGTATTTTTATACTGAAAAGAAATGCAGTAAAATGTTAACTGCAATGTTTTCTTCTCTCAGCAAAAAGAGAAAAAGGAAAAAATCCAAAATAAAGAATGTACTTTAGTCATCACCAATATTATATAATATATGCAATTACATTAAAATGTATGCTTATATTTAGCAACTTAATAAATATAATGTTTAATAGTAAGTGATATATCATATTGTATATACATAATATTATCATATTATCATAGTGTTTGACTCTTGCTACCCCATGGGCTGTAGCTCACCAGGCTCCTCTCTTCATGGAATTTCTCAAGCAAGAATATTAGAGTGGATTGTAATTTTCTTCTCCAATAATATTAAATGATATATAATTATATATTATTAAGTGCATGTATTTATATACATTTAATACAAATCATATAAATACAAATGTAATAATATATAATTTGTATATGAATATATAATAAATTATATATATGACATATATATATGGAGGGAGAAGACTGAGATGTTTCTTTTGAAATTTAGAGTAATGAGTATAATATCACATAGTTAGGAAATCTGAAACTAAGCCAGGCAAGTNGTTCAAAAGCATCAAGATGTGTATAAGAGACAGGGTATATAGAAAGTGATGCATTTTAAAACATATTTAGTTAAACGAATCATTATTTAAATTTTCATTTATCAAATTGTTTAAATATGTTTACAATCAAATGTATTTATGAAATAGCCATATGTTTTATTTTCTCTGCAATAGAAAGATGCAGGAAAAACATAAGCTTCATATTCCATTACTCAAAGAGAAAAACACTTTTATGATTCAAACAAAAGATACATTAATGATGAATTATTTGTACTGGAGTATTACTAGTAAAAAAAATCTTACTTTTTTCTAGGGAACTTTTTGTGTCAGTGGTTTCAACTTGAATCAACAAAATATTATCATACTTGGGAATGTTTTTAAATATCTTAGATATATCATAGATTTCAGATAATGTACTCTTGGGTCATACATGCTCATTGAAGTCTGATTCTTTGTGACTCTACGGACTGTAGTCTGCCAGGTTCTTCTGTTCATGGGACTTCCTAGGCAGGAATACTGGAATAGGTTGCCATTTCCTCCACCAGAAGATCCTCCCAGCCCAGGGATTGAACTTGCATCTTCTGCATTGCAGATGGATTCTTTACTGCTGGGCCACCAGGAAAGCCTCAATGTACTATAAACATTGTTTTAAAAGAACATAAATATTTGCATAAATATTTTCATCAGTCTTACTTAAAAAATAATGCACGTGGCTCCTAATACTTCAAAGAACAAGATGGACTTTTCAATGTGCCCTAAATTTTTTCTGGACCCTAACTTCTTGCANCCATTTCCTCCACCAGAGGATCCTCCCAGCCCAGGGATTGAACTTGCATCTTCTGCATTGCAGATGGATTCTTTACTGCTGGGCCACCAGGAAAGCCTCAATGTACTATAAACATTGTTTTAAAAGAACATAAATATTTGCATAAATATTTTCATCAGTCTTACTTAAAAAATAATGCACGTGGCTCCTAATACTTCAAAGAACAAGATGGACTTTTCAATGTGCCCTAAATTTTTTCTGGACCCTAACTTCTTGCACATGCCCCTTTCTAGTGTTTTCAAACATAATACTGATTTATATTGCCCTCTATGGCCAAACAAAGGAAACAACAAAACTCCATTGTTCCTGCTTTGGGGTTTTCTATCAAGGTTAATGACACCATTATACACCTAGATGGGAGCAGCTAAGCCATATGATCAGCATTTCAAACTCTTCTGGTCTTTGGGTGGCCGACTTCCTTCCGTTCAGGGGACAGAGTGCACTTTCTTCTAGAAAGGGTCAAGCCCTTCCACTGTAATACAAGCATTTTTCAGAACAGTNAAATGGGAGCAGCTAAGCCATATGATCAGCATTTCAAACTCTTCTGGTCTTTGGGTGGCCGACTTCCTTCCGTTCAGGGGACAGAGTGCACTTTCTTCTAGAAAGGGTCAAGCCCTTCCACTGTAATACAAGCATTTTTCAGAACAGCCACAACGATAAAAAAAATCAAATTACTTCTCATCTTCCTTTGTATGGACAACAATATAATACATCCTTTCTGCGCTTGAACAAAAGGAGAAAAGAAACACACGCCATATAAAGCTATAAGATTGACAAGATCAGTGAAGGTCCATAAATCAAGACCAGCAGCACCCCTTAAACAAAGAAAGAAGAGAACAATCCAAACATGATTGCCTCAATTTCTCTAAAAATTGAAAAAAGGCAAGAAAGGAAGTGAGGTGGTATGTTTGGAGAAAGATGGTATTTAATATTTATTTTAAATAATTGAAACAGGCATTTGAAGGGCGATCTCACTCACCCCTAAGTGACTACCTCTCTCATTGTTGCCAAAGTTAAAACAGCAAGGACCTGGGGAGCATAGAACCTTCACAGTAGTCTACTGAGATAAGAATATTTCCACCAATTAGATTGTAAAAACAATTGCATTTTCCATGTTAACATAAAGAGCTGGTTTAACGCATTTACTCGACTGAAATGGTGTTTTGTTCCTATGGTTGTTGTTTATTTAGTTTTAATTTCTACATTTTTTACACAAATTGAAAAGAAGAACTGATCAAAAACCACTTCTTGTTTTCAATCAGGAATACAAGATTCTGGCACAGGAGTTCCTCATACCTCACCACAACATCATCATGTCCCGTCAAAGTCTGAGCTCTGATTTGCTATCTCCTTCTTATAACCTTGCTCTCTTCTGTTCAGCTTCTTATTGCTTTTGCTCAGAGCCTCACTTTACCTTTCCTATTGCTGTTATACCCTAGCTTGTTGGTTTCCCTCATTTTCTCACCTGCTTCAACCTCTGCCCTCATAATGGAGACAGACTGAATCTTCTAAAGTCAGGTAGGATCACTCCACTTTGCAGATACCTGACTGTGGTCCATTCTCTTTGGTGTGACTTTCACAGCTTTGTAATCAAGCTGCAAGGGTAGCTCTAGGTTAATTTTCTAATAAATTTCTCTCCAAACAACCTATGTTAATCAACTCACAACCTGAATCCTACAGATATTTCCCTGACTCTGTTTCCATTAGTCAAGTAATATCTCTCAATACAGAATGCTTCCATCCTTATTTTCTAACCCTTCTCATTATTAAACTCTGAAAAGAAAGGTCATGACTCATCTTCCTGAAGCTATCTTCAGAGGAGACAACATATTCATCTTCACTCCACATGATGCTTCACTCTCTACGTCAACTTGGCAGGCCACGGCATCCAGGTACATTGTCAAACATTATTCTAGATATTTCTGTAAGGATATTTTTGGATGAGGTTGACATTTAAAACAGTATCCTCTAAAATGAGAGTAGGCTCATCCAATCAGTTGAAGGTCTGAATAGAATAAAAGACTGCTATTCCTCAAACAAGAAGGAATTCTGCAGTCTGACTGAGTTCAGACTTGAATGCTTGATTTGGTTCTTCTCTGAGCCTCCAGCTTGCCAGGCCAATCTACAGAGTTTGAATATGCCAGCTGCCAGAATTCTATAAACCAATTACTTAAACTATATCTGTATATAGATTTATGCATATATATACTGATATATATCCTATTTCCCCTCCCACTCTGTAGAATGCCTGCCTCTTGAGAAACCTGTACACAGGTCAGGAAGCAACAGTTAGAACTGGACATGGAACAACAAACTGGTTCCAAATAGGAAAAGGAGTACGTCAAGGCTGTATATTGTCACCCTGCTTATTTAATTTATATGCAGAGTGCGTCATGAGATATGCTGGACTGGATGAAGCACAAGCTGGAATCAAGATTTCTGGGAGATATATC
>SJYS01004163.1:723717-734010 GCA_006410695.1 Philantomba maxwellii
GAAGGAATGATGCTAAAGCTGAAACTCCAGTACTTTGGCCACCTCATGCGAAGAGTTGACTCATTGGAAAAGACTCTGATGCTGGGAGGGATTGGGGGCAGGAGAAAAAGGGGATGACAGAGGATGAGATGGCTGGATGACATCACCGACTTGATGGACATGAGTTTTAGTGAACTCCGGGAGAAGGTGATGGAGAGGGAGGCCTGGCATGCTGCAATTCATGGGGTCACAAAGAGTCGGACACGACTGAGTGACTGATCCGAACTCAACTGATAGAAAATCAAGACTGAAAAATTATTCATAATTTTAATTCTAGTAAAAAAATCAATATTGCTTGATATTTAATAAATAACAACATTGGTAGCTTACAATAATCAATGCCATTCCTTTATGAATACATTAAAGAATGTATTGTCAAAAAATCATCAAAGGTGCTGTCAATTATGTTGAGTATTTCTTAGTATTTTGAACTTTAATCTTAGCAATCAGGGGAAAATTAATGGATTATGTTAGTATTTGTTTTGTGTCCATTACTTAAAAATATACTATATAATTGTATATTATTATGAAGGCTAATACATATTATGACTACATATAGCTAAATTAATTATTAGCAAATCACTCTATAACTTATGGCAAGAAGACAAAATGGTAGAGCTGGGAGGATGAACAGTGAGAGAAAAAATCAACAAGGGCTTTCAAGAAGTGATACTCTGGGTTGCAAGTTGAACATTCTGTAATGATCACTGTCAAGTTCAAGAGAGAGACAGATTTTCTCTCACATTTTCTTGAGTGTGATGTTGCATTGTGATTATGCTAGGTAAAATCTTTTGTTACTTTTGGATTAAACATAAAGATATTTTCAAATGAGGAAAATTGGCTTTCTGTTTGAAAAAAATCTATAAAACTTGCATAATACTCAATAATAATTTTATAATTGATTAGCTGTTTAAACATCTGGAATTTTAAAATACTAGTATTACAGGAAATAGGAAATATTATTTAGGGGCAGAAAATGGCAGAGGAATACTATGTGGAGATGTATTTCCTCCTCATAAATACATCAAAGATACCTCTGCATGTGGAACAACTGGAACGGCTCTTACCGCTGAATACTGGCAGAAGACTTCAGACTTCCAAAAACACATGCTAAACTCCACATAAAGCTATCAGGAAAGGGCAATAAGAAAATAAAGAGACTAAGAAAATGGGATTGGTCCTGTGCCTCGGGGAGGGAGCTGTGAAGGAGGAAAATTTTCCACACACTCAGAAACTCCCTCGTGGCAGGGACAGAGTGCAGCTTCAGCAAATATTAGTTGAAGAAAACCTTTAGATGTGGAAATAATTTTTTATCTGTACACCAAAAATTGATATTCTAAGATGAAGGAAGATGTATCTACATGAATTAATATCATTCACATTAATAATATTAAAACTTATATATAAAAAAGAAAACACATACCAATGCCTCCACCATGCATACAAAAGCACAGTCAATAAGACACAAATGTGAATTGAAAAACATTTGATATAACATGGTAAAAAGGGTTAGCACCTCTAGTTTTTATATGTCTAATAACTTTAACTGGGAAAAATAGAAATTATTCAAAAATGTAGGCAAAGACACAAATAGGTAACTTACAANGGGGCTTTCAAGAAGTGATACTCTGGGTTGCAAGTTGAACATTCTGTAATGATCACTGTCAAGTTCAAGAGAGAGACAGATTTTCTCTCACATTTTCTTGAGTGTGATGTTGCATTGTGATTATGCTAGGTAAAATCTTTTGTTACTTTTGGATTAAACATAAAGATATTTTCAAATGAGGAAAATTGGCTTTCTGTTTGAAAAAAATCTATAAAACTTGCATAATACTCAATAATAATTTTATAATTGATTAGCTGTTTAAACATCTGGAATTTTAAAATACTAGTATTACAGGAAATAGGAAATATTATTTAGGGGCAGAAAATGGCAGAGGAATACTATGTGGAGATGTATTTCCTCCTCATAAATACATCAAAGATACCTCTGCATGTGGAACAACTGGAACGGCTCTTACCGCTGAATACTGGCAGAAGACTTCAGACTTCCAAAAACACATGCTAAACTCCACATAAAGCTATCAGGAAAGGGCAATAAGAAAATAAAGAGACTAAGAAAATGGGATTGGTCCTGTGCCTCGGGGAGGGAGCTGTGAAGGAGGAAAATTTTCCACACACTCAGAAACTCCCTCGTGGCAGGGACAGAGTGCAGCTTCAGCAAATATTAGTTGAAGAAAACCTTTAGATGTGGAAATAATTTTTTATCTGTACACCAAAAATTGATATTCTAAGATGAAGGAAGATGTATCTACATGAATTAATATCATTCACATTAATAATATTAAAACTTATATATAAAAAAGAAAACACATACCAATGCCTCCACCATGCATACAAAAGCACAGTCAATAAGACACAAATGTGAATTGAAAAACATTTGATATACCATGGTAAAAAGGGTTAGCACCTCTAGTTTTTATATGTCTAATAACTTTAACTGGGAAAAATAGAAATTATTCAAAAATGTAGGCAAAGACACAAATAGGTAACTTACAAAAGAGGAAATATATATGATCACTACAAACATGGACTGATAGCTTTTAATGAAAATGAAAAATGTCAGCTTAAAATAAGAAGTGATTTTTGTATGTCCTTTTGGTAGCAATTGAATAAAATGATAATTCCAGTATTTATCTTGACTGCCTTCTGGAAATGTAAAGTTCAGAAGTATAGACTGGTACAAATTCTATTACAACAATTTATGCAATAGTTATTACTGGACAGATTTTAGACTATAAGTTAAGATGTATGTACAAAGGTGCTTATCACAGTGCTTTTAACAATGAAATATTATAATCATGTTAAGCATTTCTAGGAATGCTAAGTTATGCTTTATGCAAATACTGGGATATGTTAAATTAATATAAGAGGGCCATCAAGTGAGGTAGCTCTAAAGCCCTTGTAGCTGACATAGGTAAACCAAAACTTAAGCCAGAATTAATACACCAGGTTACAAGAACACGTAACTTAAGAAAAACAAACAGCCAACTAATGTTTTCAAATGAGGCCATTGCTGAAATCATGGTCAACCTGGTCATTTATTTGTGCTTCTGTGTCTTGAAAACTTTTCCCCTAGCATCTGTTGTTGGCAAGCCTGACCACTTCTAGGTTGGTGCTGCTGAATTTGAATCAACGTTTTGCTCAAAAAGCTCCTGAAAATTCTAATGTGCTTCAGTTAATATTTTAAGAGAGAGTACTTTGTTGACAAAGGTCTGTCTAGTCAAAGCTATGGTTTTTCCTATGGATGTGAGAGTTGGGCCATAAAGAAAGCTGAGCACTGAAGATCTGATGCTTTTGAACTGTGGTGTTGGAGAAGAATCTTTAGAGTCCCTTGGACTGCAAGGAGATAAAACCAGTCAATCTTAAAGGAAATCAGTCCTGAATATATACTGGAAGGACTGATGCTGAAGCTGAAGCTGCATAATTTTGGCCACCTGATGCGAAGAACTGACTCATTGGAAAAGATCCTGATGCTGGGAAAGATTGAAGGCAGGAGGAGAAGGGGACGACAGAGGATGAGATGGTTGGATGGCATCACTGACTCAATGGACATGAGTTTGAAGAAGCTCCTGGAGCTTGGTGATGGACAAGGAGGCCTGGTGTGCTGCAGTCCATGGGGTCACAAAGAGTTGGATACAACTGAGCGACTGAACTGAACTGATACATTCCTTCTGCAGGATGAAACACATATATGCAAAATGGATACATCTAGAAATGCATTATAGAATATTATAGCATTGTTTATGAGTTCAAAGATTTCATTTCTCTTTTTTTCATCTAACATCAGAAATAGTAATAGTTTGGAATTGTGTATTTACTATTTTTCCATCCTTGACAGAACAAATTCTAAAGAAGAAGTATCTCTTTTTTTTTTTTTTACTTCTAAAATTAAACATAGTCATTCTGTACTAAGAAATCTGATCTCTTATTTTATATACTTATGAAGTTCAAGTACATTATCATTTGAAATAATCAACTTACATTCTATTGAGTGTGTTCAGTTGCTCAGTCGTGTCTGACTCTTTGTGACTCCGTGGACTAGTCTGCCAGGTTCCTCTGTCCATGGGATTCCCCAGGAAGAATACTGGAGTGGGTTACCATCCCCTTCTCCAGGGGATCTTCCTGACCCAGGGATCGAACCCGGGTCTCCTGCATTGCAGGCAGATTCTTTACCATCTGAGCCACCAGGGAAACCCACATTCTATTGTAATATACCTTTATTAGAGTTTAGATTAAGCAACTATCTGAATATAATGATTATTATTGTTTGTAATTTCTATTTACCATTTACAGGAGAGCTCTCTATCAGATAAACAGTATGTGTATTTTGTTAATTTAGTCATATATTTAAGTGTGTGTGTGTGAGTTGCTCAGTAGTGTCTGTCTCTGCAATTCCATGGACGGCAGTCTGCCAGGCTCCTTTGTCAATGGAATTCTTCAGGTAAGAACACTGAAGTTGGTTGCCATTCCCTTCTCCAGAGGATCTTCCTGGCCCGGGGATTGAACATGGGTCTCCTGCACTGCAGGCCGTTTCTTTATCATCTGAGCCACCGAGGAAGCCCTAATACAAAGTTTTAAGTGTATACTTTGATAATATATACAGAGGGAACATTTTCCAAGTTGGTACAAACATCACATAGTTGTCTTCTTTCAACATGAGAGTGTAAGAGCTTGGTTTAAATGACTAGATGAAGAATTTGGAATATTAAAGGTAAAGCACTGATGAGAGCCTAAGGTAGCAAGAAAACTCTAAAATCTCTATATTTAAGCATTTTTTACCTATACACACAGTGAAAAATAGACATCAAAATTTAAATTACATTGTAAGAATCTTAAGTTAGTCATTATCAAAAATGCCCAGTTGTCAACAGTTAATCTTGAAACCTTTCTAACATTTCAATCAGGTTCTTTTCAACAGTTACTGCTTTGTTGTAGGTAAGATGCTTCTCATCCCTTGACCCCCAATATCTGGACCTTTAATCAAAAAGTTAATACAATTCTGCCTATTTTTGCACTATCCTCATCTTGAAGGTTTTACTTTAACCTATTCATAGTAGAGCCCATTTTGTATTTCTTGAGACTTCCACTACTTTACCCAAACCCAAGTAAACAGATTTGCATAGAGTTTGGCTTCTTATTAAAAAAAAATATATTTCAGCTTTCTTTTTAACAGGCAGAGGATTAAGGAACTCATACTCATTTCGACTTTCTTGGAATTTCTTCCATTGTCTTAAGGATAATTACAGAAATTTCTATTTCTGCGGTGCTACTTGCTTCATGTGTTTTTCTATTCCCAGAACCCAGTTTCCATTTAAAAAATCATCTCCAAAAGGAGTAACTCACAATTTTGAAGTTAATGTGAAAATGCAAGAACATTTCTGTTTCAAGTTACCTTCCTATACTTTTATTAGATAATATGTAGTATACATAGATAATATGTAGTATACAAAAGTCTTCAACTGGCAGGCTCTTACGGAGAAGGAGATGGCACCCCACTCCAGTACTCTTGCTTGGAAAATCCCATGGACGGAGGAGCCTGGTGGGCTGCAGTCCATGGGGTCACGAAGAGTCGGACATGACTGAGCGACTTCCCTTTCACTTTTTATTTTCATGCACTGGAGGAGGAAATGGCAACCCACTCCAGTGTTCTTGCCTGGAGAATCCCAGGGACGGGGGAACCTGGTGGGCTGCCATCTATGGGGTCACAAAGAGTCGGACACGACTGAAGTGACTTAGCAGCAGCAGCAGCAATATACAAAAATAAAATGAAGTTGTTACTTTAAGTTCTCAAATTTATCTTCTTTAACAGTAACCCTGGGTCAGTAGAAATATCAGTTAATTTTTTTTTCAAACTTACCTTCCTTTGAGAGATTTTACTAGACAATGGTTTTTACTTAGAATAGTTTGTAATATACTGTTAACCATTTTCAATACAAAGCAGTATTTTCAAACCATGGTTAGCATATTGATAGATAATATATAATATTCTTAAATTTTCCTCTAAAGAACTAGCATACTGTGTGAAAGAAGTTTAACAATATATTTGGATAAAGACATATTTGTAAGAAATTATGTTGAAGATTTGAAAATACATCATCATACGTGTTGAACTCAACTACATACATCTCTAGTGGACTGACAAGAGTTTCACAGAAAATGATGTAATCAATTTTGTGTGTAAGTTTCCATATACTTGAGAAAATGATCATATTTCATCACAGTTCAGTTTTATGTACCATGCAATGGTGTCAAGGAACATGATGCTATGCAATTTGCAACAGTTTTCAAATGCTAACCGATGATTAGGATGCTACTTTTCTTTTCTGTTCAAACAAGTAAACTATTTTAAATCTTCTTAAGCAAGCTATTTACTGCCTTAGGAAAGAAATGTAACACAATAAATAAGTGAGTAAGCAAGGAAACACACAGAAAATGTGATGGAGTTTTAATACTAGGGTTTTTTGGAATTACTAATCTCTAAAGGGATTCAAGACTTTCCAACCCCAAAAGAGCTAAGAATTCTACATTTAAGAGAGTGGAAGAGTCTGAAAGGAGGTAAGGGATGCATAGATTCAGAATGTCTTTGATAAAAAAATAAAAAAAAAAACTAACAACCCCCTCCCCACCCCCATCTCTCTCTGTGTATTGGGGGGGAGGTGGAGTGAACGCAGTGTGTGTGGGGTTAGAATATAGAAAAGTAGGTAGGTATGAAAATTGTAGCCATGAAATTAAAAGACACTCCTTGGAAGGAAAGTTATGACCAACCTAGATAGCATATTAAAAAGCAGAGACATTACTTTGCCAGCAAAGGTCCATCTAGTCAAGGCTATGGTTTTTCCAGTAGTCATGTATGGAAGTGAAAGTTGGACTATAAAGAAAGCTGAGCACCGAAGAATTGATGCTTTTGAACTGTGGTGTTGGAGAAGACTCTTGAGAGTCCCTTGGACTGCAAGGAGATCCAACCAGTCCATCCTAAAGGAGANGAAGTGAAAGTTGGACTATAAAGAAAGCTGAGCACCGAAGAATTGATGCCTTTGAACTGTGGTGTTGGAGAAGGCTCTTGAGAGTCCCTTGGACTGCAAGGAGATCCAACCAGTCCATCCTAAAGGAGATCAGTCCTGGGTGTTCATTGGTAGGACTGATATTGAAGCTGAAATTCCAATACTTTGGCTACCTGATGCGAAGAACTGACTCATTTGAAAAGACCCTGATGCTGGGAAAGATTGAGGGCAGGAGGAGAAGGGGATAACAGAGGATGAGATGGTTGGATGGCATTACCGACTCAATGGACATGGGTTTGGGTGGACTCTAGGAGTTGGTAATGGACAGGGAGGCCTGGTGTGCTGCAGTTCATGGGGTCACAAAAAGTCGACAATTGAGTGACTGAACTAAACTGATAGAAAATTATAGTATCTTGGAGCCTACAAGCTTCTTAAGAAGCATGTCCGGGTAGTATATCTAAAAAGATATATATAATATAGCCTAATCTCCCTAACCAAATTCCTTGTAACTGATCCAGGAGCAATAATATAACCTTGTGACTGAAAAGGGCAAGAAAATAGAATGCATAAATATACACATATGAAAATGGGTTATGACAGCCCACATACTTTTGTGTGGAGCAGTACAAAGATTCCCATGTGCTNGATCCAGGAGCAATAATATAACCTTGTGACTGAAAAGGGCAAGAAAATAGAATGCATAAATATACACATATGAAAATGGGTTATGACAGCCCACATACTTTTGTGTGGAGCAGTACAAAGATTCCCATGTGCTCAAGAACTGAAAGTCGGTCCTTACAAATCAGTGACTGGTAGGGATAATGTAACCACTAGAAAGCAGGAACTTCTGGAGGATGTTATCATCAGTATAGGACATTGAGATTCAAGTGAACCTTCAAAATATAATAACTGGGAGTTTGGTAAACTTCCAGAACCTACATGTGATCCAGAAAAAAAGGTGAACCATAAATGAACTGAGATTATGATTTTGTCACTTAGCAGGAGTTCTTTATAGATATCGAGAAACAGGAGATTATATTTACTAAATGACTAAATTTACATCCTGAAGTTATTTAGTATACTTAGTAAATTCAAAAATATAAATTTTATAATCTGTAAGAATCACTGTTTTTTGTAAAAAGTAGCGACTAAGTTTCATTCTACACTAAAGGAGTATTCTTCTTCTGCATAATAGAAAAAATGTACTTAAAAATCTCAGCAACAAATATAATTGTAGTTAAGGCCTATTCAGACAATCTCTAATGGCCATTTACTAAAAAGATATTAATTAGATCAGAGGAACTTACTTTTACACAATCATCTGATATTCCAATCAAGCTCTTTTTTTTTTTTATCAGAAACATTGATAGATTTTGGATAAAGATGCATCATGTTTATCTAGAGGAAAATTATTGTGCATGGAGGAGAGCAATTTGTGAGACTAATCTTTGTACAAATCATGGGAAATTTTCATTCAAAACTTTATCAGTCTTTTCCCTCTTCCTGGGGATAGAGGGCCAAGCACTTGATCTTTTAAGGTCCTTTTTAAGGTCTCCAAAATGAAGCACATAACGCAAATAGGAGGAGTGTGTATTCCATGCTAATCACGTCTTAGCTCCAAGAAGTGTAGATAGCATGAATAGAGCTATGTACAAGGTGTGTTAGCAGAAGAAATTAGATTTGGCTTTATCCCTAGTTAATTAGAAGAAAGAATGTGTCCCCTATCAGCCTCAAAGAAGTGTGCAGTGATGGAATGACCTAAAAAGGGGGATATATTTTGTTAATAGGGGAATTTTGTTATTGCATTTGCTGCTGCTGCTGTTTATCATTGTTGACTTGGACATCCTAACGTCTTAGGTTCTAAGTTTCTTCATATAACACATGGGTGTGTGTGTGTGCTTGTGTGCATACACACAGGCTCAGTTGTGCCCGACTATTTTGCAACTCCATGAACTGTAGCCCGCCAGGCTCCTCTGTCCATGGAATTTTCCAGGCAAGAATACTGGAGTGCATTGCCATTTTCTTCTTCAGGGTATCTTCGTGAACCAGGGATTGATCCTGGGTAATAATAATACCAACCTCATATATTACTGGGAGGGTTAAAAAATTAATATATCTATAAGCACAATAAATGTGAATTATACTTTCATTTTAATGTATCTTCTCTTTATTAACAGTAGCCATATTCTACAGAGGATGAGATGGTTGGATGGCATCACTGACGGGATGGACATGAGTTTGAGTAGGCTTTGGTAGTTGGTGATGGACAGGGAAGCCCGGCATGCTGCAGTCCATGGGGTCGCAAAGAGTTGGACATGACTGAGCGATTGAACTGAACAGAACTGATATTCTACAAAGTCGCCATAGACCATAAAGTAGTGAATACTGAATCACTTTTAATTTTAATGAATAATCTTATAAATACTCTCTTTGATGACAGAGGGATTTTGCCTAGATATTAAAATGTTAGATCAAGACTATAATATATTTAATATTTTGCTACATATTGCCAACCAATCAACATATAACTGGTTTTATATATATTTCTGTCTAAAGACACATTATGTTGTTGTTGTTCAGTTTCTAAATTGTGTCCAACTCCACGACTGCATGGATTGAAGCATACTAGACTCTTCTGTCTTCTACTAACTCATAGAATTTGCTGAAATTCCTGTCCATTGAGTCGGTGATGCTATTTAGCCATCTCATCTTCTTCAGTCCCCTTCTCCTGCTGTCTTTAATCCTTCCCAACACTGGGGTCTTTTCCAATGAGTTGGCAAAGAGCCAAAGAAAAGACACATTATAGCATATATTATTGATTAACACTGAACTGATAGTTAAAATCACTATACCTCGGGCCTGAACAAAGCTTATATAACATACACATTTCCTCTGAAAGGCACATCTTAGCCTTCGTGTACTTAGGAATACAAGCAGTACTTAGTACTAAACTTGGGACTTATTTTAAACAGAGAAATCACCAACAGAAAGCACACGAAAATGGTTACGTAATCATTTGATAAGCTAAAATCATTTAAAATGATAATAACTATACTAACACTGGAAAATGATTATGTTGCAGCTGAAAAATAGAATACAATATTATGTATCCTATAATCATCATTATTGTTGTAATCAAAAGAAAAGTCTCTGAGTGGTAAGATCATGGATATTTTCTAATATTCAA
>SJYS01004163.1:745066-767333 GCA_006410695.1 Philantomba maxwellii
TCGCAAAGAGTCGGACACGACTGAGCGACTGAACTGAACTGAACTGACGTCTAAATTCACAGTTGATACCAGGGATTCAGAGAGAAACTGAAGGTCAGATGATGTCTTTATTCCTCAAATCCACATTAAAACTGTGCCCGTTTCATGATCGAAGGTGCTAGCACTTCCCACACTCCATAATGACTTCCGTTTCCTTGCCCCTCCCAATCATCACACCAGAGCTTCATTATTCTTTGCACACTTGGTCTCACTGCAGAATGCTCCTTCATCCTCCTGCTGTAGAGGAAAATTCCTGATGCTGCATATACTGTTCCCTTGTCCTCATTTATCTGTTCATCTATTCATTTTCATCTACTAAGCTCTGTATGTTTCCTAATGACCATTGAAATGTGTGACTCTTTGGTTGTAATGTTTTGCCTTCTCAGGTTCTGTTATCATGCCAAGCAACCTCAACATTACTATGAATGACTCATTTGCCACCTAACAGATCCTTAGACTCTTATTTTTCTTAAGTTTTAGAAACTTCATGTCTACCCACACATACAAAAACCAAATAATGTACCTTGTCATCACTTGAAGTTTTTCCATATAGTAAGTCCTGAAATCCAAGATCTTACTCTCAATATAATCTCCTAATTCCCCCATGTCCTAATTCCCATAACAAAGATGATTTCCACGTTTAAAGACCTCATTTGTTTACTTACCTTGTCAAGACTAACACCATGTATAAACTACATTCTGTTTTTACATCTGTCTGGCAAGACCTAAACCTGGATTAATCCTAAAGACACCATTCTTTATTTATTGGTTATTATTTAACAAATGTTCCTGTTATTTGGGTCAAGACTGATCATTAATATGCTTGATTATTTGTGTTGCTTGGAATCTATTTTCTCCAGATGTCCTTATCCCCAAATACCTTCTACTCAAACCTCTTAAATGTGCAGGGACATTCTCCCAGCATCCATTTTACCACTTTCTTCTCATTCCATGGATTCTCCTTGACCAATATATTCCTACTTTGAATTGTTGACTATGGGTCATATGCTTATGGATCTCAAGTTTTGATCTGTACTCTGGTCTTGTGACCCTTAAACTTTGTCTATTGTATGTATTCACCTACAAGACGAACAAACAGTACAGACCCAAGTTAGTACAGTACAGACCCAAACTGCAAATATTATTTGCACACTACCCAAAATTGTAGCTTAAAGCTCAACATTCAGAAAACTAAGATCATGGCATCTGGTCCCATCACTTCATGGGAAATAGATGGAGAAACAGTGGAAACAGTGTCAGACTTTATTTTGGGGGGCTCCAAAATCACTACAGATAGTGATTGCAGCCATGAAATTAAAAGACGCTTACTCCTTGGAAGGAAAGTTATGACCTACCTAGCTAGCATATTGAAAAGCAGAGACATCACTTTGCCAACAAAGGTCCGTCTAGTCAGGGCTATGGTTTTTCCAGTGGTCATGTACAGCTGCGAGAGTTGGACCGTGAAGAAAGCTGAGCACTGAAGAATTGATGCTTTTAAACTGTGGTGCTGGAGAAGATTCTTGAGAGTGCCTTGGACTGCAAGGAGATCCAACCAGTCCATTCTAAAGGAGATCAGTCCTGGGTGGTCACTGGAAGGACTGATGCTAAAGCTGAAACTCCAATACTTTGGCCATCTCAGGCGAAGAGCTGACTCATTGCAAAAGACCCTGATGCTGGGAGGGATTGGGAGTAGGAGGAGAAGGGGAAAGCAGAGGATGAGACGGCTGGATGGCATCACTGACTTGATGGACATGTGTTTGGGTAAACTCTGGGAGTTGGTGATGGACAGGGAGGCCTGGCGCACTGCGATTCATGGGGTCACAAAGAATCAGACACAACTGAGTGACTGAACTGAACTGAAACCAAAATTGCAACTCCTTTTATGTCTTCTTAGTTAATGTAAAAATAAGCATATTAATATAGCAAAATATAATGAGGTTACATCAAGACATTAAGTAAAAATGTAGCAATGTGGTGGGTTTCGGTGGTGATCACAAATTCAGGTACCAACAGGGTGTCACTTTATAAATGAAATAGCTGCAGGCAGGATAAAATTTAGCAGTGGAGGCTGAAGTCAACTGGAGAGGGAAAATTCAAGGCACTCCAATTCACATTTTATTATAACTCTGAAAGGACCAAACAATAAATATCTATAGATGCAACTCATCTGTGTGTTCATGTTTATAATGTACTTTAAGTGGAGGTTTCTGACCAGCTGGCAAGAAACATAGGGTTGAAATTTCTGGGCTTCTCTGTGAATGGACACTTTTGCCAAGACTGATCTCACTTATTTCTGTACATGATCTGAAAGGGAGGATACCTTCAATACCTCAGTTGTTCAGCTGAGTCTCAGTTAACATGAATAAACTGCAAAGTGAGAAAGTGCTATAATGGAGGAAAAGGAAGGAGCTCACCCAGGTAGCTGCATTTCATTCTCAAGGAACAGAGAGAGATACCGAAATGGGTTGAAGAAGAAGAAAAATCTCCAAAGAGAAGGGTGAGTAGGAGTCTTAGGTCTAGGGGAAAAAGGAGATATAATGGAGTCTGGGATGGTTCAGNGCATTTCATTCTCAAGGAACAGAGAGAGATACCGAAATGGGTTGAAGAAGAAGAAAAATCTCCAAAGAGAAGGGTGAGTAGGAGTCTTAGGTCTAGGGGAAAAAGGAGATATAATGGAGTCTGGGATGGTTCAGAGGGGAAAAAATGCCATTAAATCAAATAAAGTGAGTGAATTCTCCTAAGAATGCCTACAAAAGTGAAAAGACAATAGTTCGGGCGGGGGAAAAAAGTGAGGAAAGTATGTTTTTAGCCTCATCTAAAAATATCGGAAGGCTACTTTGAAAATGAACATGACCTTCAATACTTCCCAAACAATAAAATTGTGTCTTATTTGGAAACAGGATACATGAAAGGAAGTTTCATGACCCAGATAATCATGATGATGTGATCATTAATCTATAGCCAGATATTTGGAATGTGGAGTCAAGTGGGCCTTAGAAAGCATCACTATGAACAAAGCTAGTGGAGGTCATGGAATTCCAGTTGAGCTGTTTCAAATCCTGAAAGATGATGCTGTGAAAGTGTTGCACTCAATATGCCAGCAAATTTGGAAAACTCAGCAGTGGCCACAGGACTTGAAAAGGTCAGTTTTCATTCCAATTCCAAAGAAAGGCAATACTATCTGCTATAAGAATGAAAATATAAATAAGTTGAGAAACACTTTAGATTTTTTAAAACTTAGGACTCTTAAAAAATTAATGTAAATAGTTTGTGGTATTTTACAGATCAACTATGTCTTTCCTTAAAGACATTCCTGAGGTCAATAGATAAATGATCTTGGATTCCATAGATTTAAGTTGTGTGAAATACTTATAATGCTCAGTACAGCCATTTTATTTATATGATTAGAATCGATTTTACTTCTGTCTTAAAAAAAAAAAATTGCCATGTATGGGCACCCAAAACTGACGGGTCATGGTGGAGAGTTCTGACAAAATGTGGTCCACTGGAGAAGATAATGGCAAACCATTACAGTTTTCTTGCCTTGAGAACCCCATGAACAGTATGAAAAGGAAAAAGATATGACACTGAGAGAGGAACTCCCCAGGTTGGTAGGTGCCCAATATGTTACTGGAGAAGAGTAGAGAAATAACTCCAGAAAGAATGACGAGATGGAGCCAAAGCAAAACAACACCCAATTGTGGATGTGACTGGTGATGGAAGTAAAGTCCGATGCTGTAAAGAGCAATATTGCATAGGAACCTCGTATGTTAGGTTCATGAATCAAGGCAAATTGGAAGTGGTCAAATAGGAGATGGCAAGAGTGAACATCAAGAGTTTAGGAATTGATGAACTAAAATGGACAGGAATGGGTGAATTTAATTCAGATGACCATTATATCTACTACTGTGAGCAAGAATCCCTTAGGAGAAATGGAATAGCCATCATAGTCAACAAAAGAGTCCGAAATGCAGTACTTGGATGCAATCTCAAAAACGAAAGACTGATCTCTGTTCATTTCTAAGGCAAACCATTTAATATCACAGTAATCCAAGTCTATGCCCTGACCAGTAATGATGAAGAAGCTGAAGTTGAACGGTTTTATGAAGACCTACCAGACTTTCTAGAACTAACCCCCCGAAAAGATGTCCTTTTCATTATAGGGGACTAGAATGCAACAGTAGGAAATCAAGAAACACCTGGAGTAACAGGCAAATTTGACCTTGGAGTACAGAATGAAGCAGGGCAAAGTCTACTAGAGTTCTGCCAAGAAAATACATTGGTCATAGCAAACACCCTCTTCCAACAACACAAGAGAAGACTCTGCACATGGACATCACCAGCTAGTCAATACAGAAATAAGATTGATTATATTCTTTGCAGCCAAAGATGGAGAAGGTCTACACTGTCAGCAAAAACAAGACTAGGAACTGACTGTGGCTCAGATCATGAACTTTCTATTGCCAAATTCAGACTTAAGTTAAAGAAAGTAGGGAAAACCAGAAGGCCATTCAGATCATGAGACCTAAATCAAATCCCTTACACAGAAGTGACAAATAGATTAAAGAGATTAGTTCTGATAGAGTGCCTAAAGAACTATGGATGGAGTTTTGTGACACTGTACAGGAGGCAGTGATCAAGACCACCCCCCAGAACAAGAAAGGCAGAAAGGAAAACCGTTGTTTGAGGAGGCCTTACAAATAGCTGAGAACAAAGTGAAGCAAAAGGCAAAGAAGAAAAGGAAAGATATACCCAATTGAATCCAGAGTTCCAAAGAATAGCAAGGGGAAATAAGAAAGCCTTTCTCTGTGGTCAGTGCAAAGAAATGGAGGAAAATAGTAGAATGGGAAAGACTAGAGATCTCTTCAAGAAAATTATAGATAATAAGGGAACATTTCATGCAAAGCTGGGCACAAAAAGAACAGAAATGGTATGGACCTAACAGAAGCAGAAGATATTAAGAAGAGGTGGCAAGAATACAAAGAAGAACTATACAAAAAAGATCTTAATGAACCAGATAACCACGATGGTGTTATCACTGACTGAGAACCAGACATCCTAGAATGCAAAGTCAAGTGGGCCTTAGGAAGCATCACTATGAACAAAGCTGCTGCTACTGCTGCTAAGTCGCTTCAGTCATGTCTGACTCTGTGCGACCCCATAGATGGCAGCCCATCAGGCTCCCCCATCCCTGGGATTCTCCAGGCAAGAACACTGGAGTGGGTTGCCATTTCCTTCTCCAATGCATGAAAGTGAAGTCGCTGAGTCATGTCCAACTCCTAGCGACCCCATGGACTGTAGCCCACCAGGCTCCTCCATCCATGGGATTTTCCAGGCATGAATACTGGAGTGGGATGCCATTTCCTTCCCCAATGCATGAAAGTGAAAAGTGAAAGTGAAGTCACTCAGTCATGTCCAACTCTTCGAGACCCCATGGACTGCAGCCCACCAGGCTCCTCCATCCATGGGATTTTCCAGGCAAGAGTACTGGAGTGGGGTGCCATTGCCTTCTCTGATGAACAAAGCTAGTGGAGGTGATAGAATTCCAGCTGAGCTAGTTCAGATCCTAAAAGATGATGCTGTGGAAGTGCTACACTCAATATGCCAGGAAATTTGGAAAACTCAGCAGTGACCACAGGATTGGAAAAGGTCACTTTTCATTCCAATCCCAAAGAAAGGTAAGATGAAGAATGTTCAAACTACTGCATAGTTGCCCTCTTGTCACATGCTAGCAAAGTAATGTTCAAAATTCTCCAAGCCAGGCTTCAACAGTATGTGGACCGTGAACTTCTAGATATTCAAGGTGAATTTAGAAAAGAGAGAAGAACCAGATCAAAATGCTAACATCCTTTGTATCACTGAAAAAGCTAGAGAGTTCCAGAAAACATCTATTTCTGCTTTATTGACTATGCCAAAGCCTTTGACTGTGTGGATCACAACAAACTCTGGAAAATTCTTAAAGAGATGGGAATACCAGACCACCTAACCTTCCTCCTGAGAAATCTGTATGCAGGTCAAGAAGCAACAGTTAGAACTGGACAAGGAACAACAGACTGGTTCTAAATAGGAAAAGGAGTAAGTCAAGGCTGTATTTTGTTACCCTGCTTATTTAACTTATATGCAGAGTACATCATGAGAAACGCTGGACTGGATAAAGCACATGCCGGAATCAAGATTGCCAGGAGAAATATCAAAAACCTCAAATATGCAGATGACACCGCCCTTATGGCAGAAAGTGAAGAAGAACTAAAGAGACTCTTGATGAAAGCAAAAGAGAGTGGAAAAGTTGGCTTAAAACTCAACATTCAGAAAACTAAGATCATGGCATCTGGTCCTATCACTACATGGCAAATAGATGGGGAAACAGGGGCAACAGTGACAGGCTATTTTGGGGGGCTCCAAATTTACTGTAGATGGTGACTGCAGCCATGAATTTAAAAGACACTTGTTTCTTGAGAGAAAAGCTATGACCATCCTAGATAGCATATTAAAAAGCAAAGACATTATTTGTCAACAAAGGTCTGACCAGTCAAGACTATGGTTTTTCCAGTAGTCATGTACGGATGTGAGAGTTGGACTATAAAGAAAGCTGAGCACCAAAGAAATGATGCTTTGGAACTACTCTTGAGAGTCCCTTGGACAGCAAGGAGATCCAACCAGTCTATCCTAAAGGAAATCTGTCCTGAATATTCATTGGAAGGACTGTTGCTGAAGCTGAAACTCCAATACTTTGGCCACTTGATGCAAAGAACTGACTCATTGGAAAAGACCCTGATGCTGGGAAAGTTTGAAGGCGGGAGGAGAAGGGGACGACAGAGGATGAGATGGTTGGATGGCATCACCAAATCAATGCACATGAGTTTGAGTAAGCCCTGGGAGTTGGTGATGGACAGGGAAGCCTGGCATGCTGCAGTCCTTGAGGTCGCAAATGAGTAGCACATGACTGAGTGACTGAACTGAACTGAACTGAGGCTAAATAATACTGAATTAACAAATCATTTCCTAAGCACAACAGATCTTTTTCACCCATGTTTTGTTCATCACAGATTGAACAAGTCCCTTCCTATACATAGTTGCTCAGGGATTCAAGCTGTCAAATAATTCCCCATCTGAAATGATGCTATTCCTCACAGCAAGGGGAAGAGAGAAACTGGAGACTATTTCATGAGCCTTTCATGGACACATTCTAGATAATTTCTGCTCCAATTTCATTGACCCACCTTTGTCACATGGCCCCAATTAATTGTGAAGAAGCCAGGAATCATAGGGAAGTAAACAGAATGTTTTCAGATCATACATTCTCTGATAAAATGGAAAGAGCATAGAGCCAGGTGGTCAAGGGACCTAGATTCTGGCTGTATCTCTGCCAGTCCCAGCGCACAGGAGCCTGGGCAAGTCATTGCCTTCCAGGGCCCAGGACTGGATCACCTAAAAAAAGGAGCCATTCCCTCTCCTGTTTTTTTCTTTTTTAAAGCAACATTTTCAGGAAAATATGTTTATATTTTTACCTCCAATAATGAAGCAGGTAAAAATAAATTCTCCTCTTTAGCCCATCTCCCCAGTTGTCCTCTGAGACATCTGAGGCATCTCTGCTAATGACGCTGAAACATTTCCTTTCTAAAATTAACATGAGGTTAAAAGGCCCCAAATTTTGTTCTTCCCTTCTTAATCTGTGTATTTCCATATTTAATCAAAGAAATTTGCTAGGAGATTTGTCCAAATATGAACTTTTCTTAGAGCACCCCAATTTTTCTCCTTGAATGGGTTATGGCTATGGGGAGATGCTTACTTTCTCAGTGCTTAAGCAGCTAGACACAGACTGTAGCAGCTGAAAAAATGCCATTTGCCGAACAACCTGACCCTTCCTTTTAAACAAGGTTTCCACATAAACACTATTATAACTTTATGACTTATGTATTAACAAGTTGGAAAATATTAATCCAAATGATGACATGTATATTCTGCTACTTCCTTTCCAGTTATGTAAATCTAATTAACTAGAGCACAAAATGACGTAACTTTTTACTCCCGGTTTCCTTGAAACTATATTTTGGAATTCAAGGTGCCTGCAGGTGATTGCATTCCCCTCTGCTTTTCACAACATTTCTTCAAGCCTGACATAGTGCTTTACCTGCTTTTCCAGGTCATTAATGAGAGTGTTAAATAAGTCTGGGCTCAGTACCAATCTTCCAGGCCTCCTGCTAGACACCTGCTCTAATTTGATATCCCACCATTTATCATTACTTAGTTTGCTGTTCTTCAGCCAACCTGTGCTTGGCCTCACAACAGAATCTCTGTGATTCTTGGTAAAGCTGACTGTGTGAAAGTATTTACAGACCTGAGGCCAAAAGCCACTGATTTCCAGTCCAATGGGAGATTTATTCATGCTTCCAATGACGGAAAATGTTTTTGGGAAAAATATTAATTACAAAATCTTAAAAATAATAATTTGTAAAATTAAGAATATGGAAAGGAATAAAGCTGCTAACTAATCTTCGACTGTAAATTAGTAATTGGAATCAAATTTCAGATAATTTGCTACACATTAATACAAAATAAGTTGCCCAGAACTTGAGATATCATTCCTGTCTCCCTTGGTGAATCTATTCTTCCCCATAAGCCCTCTATCTTTATTAGTACCATCAATTACCATTAACACTTCACCCCTTCTTTTCTACTGATTCATCTGTAATTCACCTTCCACCCCACCATCAACTGACACTGATAAATAGGCCCTTTTAACCTTGACAGGCTCTACTGTGCTGCTTGCTATGATATCCTAAAAACACAAATTCAGTTTATAGGTACACAGATCTGCGCCAATTATTAACTCTATAATCTTGAGTAAATTACTCCTTTTATGAAATTTGTTACCCTTATCTTTATTTATTATTATTTTTTTTCTGACTGTACCACACAGCACATGGGATCCTAGTTTCCTGACCAGGGATCAAACCCATACTCCCTGCATTGAAAGTGTACAGTCTTAACCACTGGACTGTCAAGGAAGTCCCTATTACCTTATCTTTAAAAGAAATGGAAATAATGCCTATGTAACCAGATTGCTGGGAGTCCATATTAAGGTAGGAACATTATTAAATACTCACTATCCTGCCTGGAAAACTGAGGTGTTACAATATATTTTCCTTTCCGGTACCATTTCCTGCATCCCTTCTTCTAGACTCTCCCTTTCACTCTCTCTGCATTCAAACCACACTCACAATTATCTTTCTTAATAACAGATTAAATTATGACATTTCTTGTTCAAAAATATTTTATGACTGCTACTTTTAAGGAAAATAATATACACAGGCCAGAATGGAATTTTGTACGAGCCCACTTGTGCAACTTGAAATTAGAGTACATTTATTCCCTACTTCTGAGACTGTATCAGTCCCTGCATGTTTGTTCAAAGAATCTATACTTCCTTACCTATGTAAAGTGATCTTTGTTGTTGTTTGTTGTTGTGGTGTAGTCACTAAGTCGCGTTGACTCTTTGCCACCACATGGACTGTAGTCCACCAGGTTGCTCGTCTGTGAGATTATTCAGGCAAGAATTCTGGAGTGGGTTGCCATTTCCCTTTCCAGGGTACCTTCCTGACTCAGGAATGAAACCCATGTCTCCCACACTGACAGATGGATTCTTTACCACTAAGCCACCAGGGAAGCCCCAAATTATCATTCTTATCTTAATTTTCAAAGCCCTAAATTTAAAAAGTTTTAGCTCCCAGAATTTGCTAGTCACTGGATTTAGCACTAAGGACATGGGAAGAAATCAAACAGGCCATCTTTGTAATTGTATTGTTGACTTTCTCCTGGGTACAGAGTAAATAAACAGGAAATTCGTGCTACAGTATCAGTTAGGTGCTATCAAGATATTGTGTATGGTCAGAAAACCATTGCGGATAGGTGATGTTTAAACAAAAACAAATGAAGTGAAGAAATGAGCCATAAAGAGGTCTGAGAAAAGTGTTCCCAACAAAAGAAATGTCTAATAAAATGCCCAGCAAGAGAACATTCTTAGTGTTTTAAAGAATTAGCAGGTAGGCTAATTAGACATAGGGGGCTCCACCCAAGAGTCATTCGTGCCTGCCACGAGAATGTAGAGTTGCTTCTGGAAATTGGCTGCCTATCCATGGACTATATTTCCCAACTTCCTTTACATCTAAGCATGTACCCTGGCTACACATTTGAAAATAAGAAAATGAAAGTAAAAAGTGAAGTCTCTCAGTTTTTTGGACTGTAGCCCGTCAGTCTCCACCTGCCACAGGCTTTTCCAGGCAAGGATACTGGAGTGAGTTGCTATTTCCTTCACCATGGGATCTTCCCCAAACAGGAATGGAACATGAGTCTCTTGCATTGAAGCAAAAATGATGTGATAAGTGACACATCTTGGACAAAGTGGTAAAAAAAAAGGGATGTGTCATTCTGCTTTCTCTTTCCTCATTTCAATGTAGAAGAATCTGTGCTCCTGTATTGTTAATTTTTTGTGTATTATAATGTTTTAAATCTTAAAAAAAAATTCTTTTTGGCTGGGGAAGAGATGGTCCCTCCTGGGGCTAGCCAATTTCTAGAGAAAGCAAAGAACTCAGTAGGAAGTGTGTCTTTGATATGCAAACTAGCCAGTTCATAGCCATAACCTGTTCTATCTCACCCATGCATCCTTGGAAGGCACTATTCCTCTGTCTCAATCATTCCCAGGGCCAGTTACCAAGTATCTGGGGACCACNCTCTTTTGGTATCCTATCATTTTGCCTGTTCATACTGTTCATGGGGTTCTCAAGGAAAGAATACTGAAGCGGCTTGCGATTTAGATAGAAATATATAAATGTGCTAATCCACTTTAGTCGTGTCTGACTCTCGGCGACCCTATGGACTGTAGCCCTACAGTCTTCTCTGTCCATGGAATTCTCTAGACAGAATACTGGAGTAGGTTGCCATGCCCTCCTTCAGGGAATCTTCCCTACTCAGGGACTGAACCAGCATTTCTTATGTCTCCTGCTTTGCCAGGTGTATTCTTTACCACTAGCACCACCTGGGAAACACAAATATTTGATATATGTGTATATAAATACTGTCAAAGGGGCCAACATTACCTTTGTTCTTCATATATTTTTGTGTATGTGTATATATGTGTGTGTGTGTGCTAATCCAGTAGACTATAAGAGCATGATGATGACCAAGTAATTTGTCTCTACTTGATAATAGTGATACTCTCAGACCACAAAGTTCATGTATACATCTAGTGACAAAGACTCTGAACATTTTGGAATTAGAGTTGCAGTGACCAAGTGAGACTTTGAGTTCTATTCTTTGGAGAAGTGTGTGTGTTCTGTGTGCAAGAAGAAGTAAAAAAATTACTGATTGACAGAATATAAGGCTTTGACAGAGACAAAACTCTATTTAATCAATTTTTTTTTTGACTTTTCCTTCTTGTAGTCCTTAGACAACAGTTTCCAGCTTTTTTGCTGTTGTTAGTTGAGACCAGGTGACTGAGATCAGTCTAATGCAATATGGATGCAAGTAAGTAAAGCATCAGACAGCATATTAAAAAGTAGAGACATCACTTTGCAAACAAAGATCCATACAGTCAAAGCTATAGTTTATCAAGTAGTCATGTATGCATGTGAGAGTTGAACTATACAGAATGCTGAGAGCTGATGACCTGATGCTTTCTAATTGTGGTACTGGAGTAGACTTTTGAGAATCACTTGGACTACAAGGAGATCAAGCCAGTCAATACTAAAGGAAATCAATCCTGAATATTCATTGGAAGAATTGTTGCTGATACTGAAGCTCCAATGATTTAGTTAACTGATGCAAAGAGCTGACTCATTGAAAAAGACCCTTATGCTGGGAAAGATCGAAGGCAGAGGAGAAGGAGGTGACAGAGGATAAGATAGTTAGATATCATCACTGACTCAATGGACATGAGTTTGAGAAAATTTCAGGAGATAGTGAAGGACAGAGGAGGCTGACCTGCTGCAGTCCATGGGGTTGAGAAGAGCTAGAGATGACTTATTAGCTAAACAGCAACAAAGCAAGGCATTGCTTTTATACCAGAGTTTAATACCTCTTTGTTATTCTCTATACTTCTTTGCTTATCTTGTTGGATGCAAATGATCTAGCATTGGTTCTGATGCCCAAGAAATGACAAAGCTATACAAAGGAAGAATTGTGAACCCCTGAATGAGATGCTGAAGTAGTTATTTCAATAATTCCTGTGTTCTACAAAGGGCTATCATGTCAGAAAGAAGAAGATATGTGTCATGTATTTTTGAAGTTTATATGTCAATAACTTTGAAACAAGTGAGAAATTTTACATTTCAGTTTAATTTTTCCTTTTATAAATGTTTGCTGTTATATAAATATTTATATATATATGTGTGTGTATGTATATATATATACACACACTCTCAAATATTCTTATTTGAGGCAAAATTTACAGAGAGTGAAATGTACAGATCTAAGAGTACAATCATTTGTGGGATTTGTATAAAAATATATCACTACTTCTATATATATATACACACACACATATATGTATATATTTGAGTATATGTATATATCCATAAACTCTATATAGTTAAACAAAGATGCATATTGTCATCTGTATAGGTTTGTGATCTTTCTTTAAGCAAATTTAACTATTTTTTTTCTTATAGATAGGCAATATATAATATTTTTCACAGAAAATGAAGACTTCGCATAAAAATCAATACTACTTTAAAGGCCAAAGAGATACTTGATTTAATTTATACAACCAATGGAGAGGCTTTCAAAGTGAAATTTCAGTAGAAAACTGTCAGTGACTTTTTATGTACTATTTAGATCTATGCTCTTTTTTTCTGTGATTTAAATGTGCAAACTCTCACCAATTCCCCATACACCTATTTCTACTATTTAAAAAGTTTATCAGGAACTAGTTTTACTAGTGTCATACTTTGCCAAATTTATAGAAACACTAATGTCTTCTCTATTGGAGCTCTGAAGAAGAATGTCAAATCCAAAGAAATTACACTAGGATAGGCATAATACCTCATGCCAGAGAATTTTTTAAACAGAGAAGACTCCAGAATGCAGCTACTTGCATTGCCAGTCAAATGGAGGTGCAATCCCAAGTAACATATAGAAGCTGATTTGGGGAGAAGCATCCACAAACTTGCCTCTATGCCATTTTATGACTATGGTCGTGTGTATAGTTAAGGAATTTCACACCATAGAAATACACCTGTACATGTGATACTTTGATCATGAAAAAAGTTATTTTGCAGTATGAGAAATGACTTAGCAAAAAGAAATGCTGTATCAGAGGTTTGATAAAGGGGGCCAGGTAGCAACTTTGGCTTATCTAGTCAAGAAGCTCTAAACTCTAGGTCTTTTGAGATGCACATCAATACATTTTCATGAAAATCACAGAAGGGTCATACACCTATTTTGGTCATCATAGTAAGCAATGAAATATGTTAGTAACCAAAATATCCATGAATCTGAAAATTTTTTTAAAAAAATGGTATTTTAATTACTTTTATATAATTATTATAAACCATGTTGTTTGAAATATAGTGAATTATAGTGACCAAATTGATTGATTTTTGTTTCTAACATTTATTATAAACCAGCATTGAAAATGTCTAAGATTAGAGAAGAAAACTTTTATGTGCCAATCTATATACAAGAGGTTTTATCTTCTGTTGCTATGACTACAGCTAATGCAATTCATGCTGTAGTTGATTTTGACTCAGTTTATATCCAAAATATCTACATTCCATTTCAAGTAAGAATAAAGTCAGTTCACTTAGACATTGATTTCCAACAAAAGTGCATAAATGAAGCCCTAGATTAAAAAGAAATACAATATTCAAATAAGAAGGGAGTACTTTCCATCGATTTATTTCAAAAGCACTGGATGAATTTTACAAAAATAATGAAGGAAATATAAGCATAGACTTATCTCAAAGTAGTTGTAGCTATGGGGTACACTCAGCATGGGCAGCTAGACTCAATTATTTTCAGAAGTGACAAGATATCAAAGAGTCAAAGAAAACAAAAAATAAATGGTATCAAACTGTTTTTATTTCTTGTAAATCCATTATTTCTGTGAGAGCAATCACATTTATTTTCAGCCTCCTCTTCCTCACTAACTATAAAATTTTTATCTCAGAAGAGTTATAAGAAAATCCAAATTAAATTCTGTGCTTAAAAATAAAAGGAAAAAAGCATAAAATTTAAATTTAAAGGGAGGCATTTTTTCCCCTTGAGTGATCTATGCTTGAAAATATGCTTCACTGTCTAAATAAACCATAGGATATGATAAAAAAAAAATAAGGATATTTTGTTGTAATACTCTATTCCTCCTAATTCATCTCCAAGTCAGAAAAAAAAAATCATTTTTGCAAGCTTTGAACTATAGAAATTACCTCTGGAGCATGCATTCTGGAGCGTGAGGATGTGACTGGTGATGGAGCTTAGTCCAATGGTGTGAAGAACAATATGGCATATGAACCTGGAATATCAGGTCCATGAATCAAGGCAAATTGGAAGTGATCAAACAGGAGGTGGTAAGAGTGAACATGAACATTTTAGGAATCAGTGAACTAAAATGGACTGCAATGGGTGAATTTAAATCAGATGATCATTATATCTACTACTGTGGGCAAGAATCCCTTAGAAGACATGGAGTAGCAATCATAGTCAACAAAAGAGTCCAAAAGGCAGTATTTAGATGCAGCCTCAAAAACGACAAAATGATCTCTGTTCATTTCCAAGGCAAGCCAATATCATAGTAATTCAAGCCTGTGCCCCGACCAGCAACACTGAAGAAGCTGAAGTTGAATGGTTCTATGAAGACCTATAAGACCTTCTAGAATGAACACTCAAAAAAGATGTCCTTTTCATTATAGGGGACTGAAATGCAAAAGTAGGAAGTCAAGAAATACTTGGAGTAACAGGCAAATTTGGCCTTGGAGTACAGAATAAAGCAGGGCAAAGGCTAATAGAGCTTTGCCAAGAGAATACACTGGTCATAGCAAACACCCTCTTCCAACAACACAAGAGAAGACTACACATGGACATCACCATATGGTCAACACTGAAATCAAACTGATTATATTCTTTGTGGCCAATGATGAAGAAGCTCTATATAGTCGCAAAAACAAGACTAGGAGTGAACTGTGGCTTAGATGATGAACTCCTTATTGACAAATCCAGATTTAAATTAGAGAAAGTAGGGAAAACCATTAGACCATTCAGGTATGACTTTAATCAAATCCCTTAAGACTATACACTGGAAGTGATAAAAAGTTTCAAGGGATTAGATCTGATAGACAGAGTGCCTGAAGGACTATGGGTGGAGGTTCATGACATGGTACAGGAGGCAGTTATCAAGACCACCTCTGAGAAAAAGAAATGCAAAAAGGCAAAATGGTTGTCTGAGAAGGCCTTACAAATAGCGGTGAAAAGAAGAGAAGTGAAAGGCAAAGGAGAATAAGAAAGATATACCCATTTGAATGCAGAGTTCCAAAGAATAGCAAGGAGTGATAAGAAGTGCAAAGAAATAGAGGAAAACAATAGAATGGGAAAGACTAGAGATCTCTTCTAGAAAATTAGAGATGCCAAGGGAACATTTCATGCAAAGATGGGCACAATAAAGGGCAGAAATGATATGTACCTAACAGAAGCAGAAGATGTTAAGAAAAGGTGGAAAGAATACACAGAAGAGCTATACATGTATCTTCATGACCCAGATAATCACAATGGTGTGTCACTTACCCAGAGCCAGGCATACTGGAATGTCAAGTCAAGCAGGTCTTTGCAAGCATCACTATGAATAAGGTGATTGGAGGTAATGGAATTACAGTTGAGCTATTTCAAATTCTGAAAGATGATGCTGTGAAAATGCTGCACTCAATATGCCAGTAAATTTGGAAAACTCAGCAGTGGTCACAGGACTGGAAAAGATCAGTTTTCATTCCAATCCCAAAGAAAGGTAATACCAAAGAATACTCAAACTGCCACACAATTGCACTCATCTCACATACTAGCAAAGTAATTCTCAAAATTCTCCAAGCCAGGCTTCAACAGTATGTGAACCATGAGTTCCAGATGTTCAAGCTGGATTTAGAAAAGGCAGAGGAACCAGAGATCAAATTGCCAACATCTGTTGAATCATCAATAAAAGTGAGAGAGTTCCAGAAAAACATCTACTTCTGCTGTATTGACTATGCCAAAGACTTTTTGACTGTGTGGATCACAATAAAATGTGGAAAATTCTTCAAGAGATGGGAATACAGATCACCTTACCTGCCTCCTAAGAAAACTGTATGCAGGTCAAGAAGCAGCAGTTATAACTGATCATGAAACAACAGACTGGTTCCAAATTGGGAAAGGAGTACCTCAAGATTGTATATTGTCACCCTGTTTATTTAACTTATATGCAGAGTATATCATGTGAAGCACTGGGCTGTGGGAAGCACAAGCTGGAATCAAGATTGCTTGGAGAAATAGGAATAACTGCCCACCATGCTTATGGCAGAAACCAGAGAAGAATTAGAGAGCCTCTTGATGAAACTGAAAGAGGAGAGTGAAAAAGTTGGCTTAAAGCTTGACATTCAGCAAACTAAGATCATGGCATCCAGTCCCATCACTTCATGGCAAATAGATGGGGAAACAATGGAAACAGCTACAGACTTTATTTTCGGTGGGCTCCAAAATCACTGCAGATGGTGACTGCAGCCATGAAACTAAATGATGCTTGCTCCTTGGAAGAAAAGTTATGACCAACCTAGACAACATATTAAAAAACAGAGACAGCACTTTGCCAACAAAATTCTGTCTAGTCAAAGCTATGGTTTTTCCAGTAGTCATGTATGGATGTGAGAACTGGACTATAAAGAAAGCTGAGTGCCAAAGAATTGATGCTTTTGGACTGTGGTGTTGAAGAAGACTCTTGAGAGTCCCTTGGACTGCAAAGAGATCCAATCAGTCCATCCTAAAGAAATCATTCCTAATATTTATTGGAAGGACTGATGCTGAAGCTGAAACTCCAATACTTTGGCTACCTGATATGAAGAATTGACTCATTTGTAAAAACCCTGATGCTGGGAAAGATTGAAGGCAGGAGAAGGGGTCAACATGGATGAGATGGTTGGATGGCATCACCGACTCAATGGACATGAGTTTGAGTAAGCTTCAGGTGTTGGTGATGGATAGGGAAGATTGCGTGCTGCAACCCATGGGGTCGCAAAGAGTAGGACATGACTGAGTAGCTGAACTAAACTGAATGCATTCTTAAGAAAACAAGCTATGTAAACAAATAAAAATACAAAATGTGTTAAAATAATATTCTGACATTGTGGCTTATATATATGTTTAAGTGAGGGGGAAATTACATTGGGACACATGTTTTGGCAGGTTTCCTGGGTAGTGCTATTGTTACAAAAGATACAAACAAACATAAAACCTGCCTGTCAATGCAGGAGGTGTAAATGACATGATTTTGAGCCCTGGGTTGGGAAGATCCCCTGGAGAAGGAAGAGGCAACCCACTTCAGTATTCTTGCCTGGAAAATCCCAGGGACAGGGGAGCCTGTTGGACTACAGCCCATGAGGTCACAAGGGTCAGACACAACTTAGTGACTAAACCACCAACCACCATAAGATTTGACTGAAACTGGCTGCTCTTTGACTCAGAACTGCTAAAGAATTTGAAATTTTTCACTTTATGCCAAATCTTCAATATGAAGTATACAGCATAGCTGTGTAATACATAAAACAGGAATTAAATGACTCACAGACATAGCCAACAACTCGAAATGATCTTCATTTCTATCATTTGATGGTCATAAGGGCCTAATTTGAATACAGAAATAACAGTGACAATTACATGCAGTGAAGAGCTGATGAAATGAGGCACACACAACATTTAACACAACATTTCTCTTTCAGTCTTTTTTTTTTTTCCCCTCTTGTTACTCCTCCTCTCCCTTTTTCCAATTTAAATGTAAGTGAAGCTTATACTTAGAAAGCATAGATGCTTTAGATTTAGGAATCATGTTTATAAGAAGAACAAATGTAAGTTAAAGTAAAACATCATGATTATTTCAATAGATTTTTAAATATATTTGACAAAATTCCTCATTCTCTCATTAAAAAATAAAGTAAATATGAAGGAGGGAAAAAAGGCTTGTTCAGTATAATACAACATAAGATTTTCATAGCAACATTTAATTTCAGATGAAATAGATAAATGCTGTTGACATTCCTAGTGTTCACAGTATATTTTATACCGTCACAAATTCATAATTTCAAAGTCAGCTCTTTGACAAGGTAATGAGTCTTTAATAGGCAACTCTTTTCTTGAGATCACTATTTCCAGTTTCAACTGTTCTTCCTGAGATCCCTTATACTAAATGTTTCCTTCTCACTGGAAGCAGATGGCATTGCTTCTTTCTTTATAAAGGAAAATCCCATAATCACATTGCTTTTTCCTTTTTTAGGTAATCTCATATCTGCATTCTTTCCAGGAATCTTGCTCCATCCATAACCTTTTCTTCTTTCTGTTGTAAACCAGATGCTCTTCACTTTCTCTTTCTTCAAGTGTAAGTGTGCTCTCACTCACTCCCCTTCTCTTGATACTGAGTCACTATCACTGCATCTTATTCTTTTCATTTGTATCAACCTGCCTAACAGAAAAGCTGATACCATATTTTCCCACCATTTTAAAGCACTTAAAAGTGATTTCTGGGTTTATATCTGAGAAAGCACAGTTAACAATCACTTGGCAATCCAAAATTGTTTGATATTTTAAGAAACGGAGCAATCTCTTTTTCTTAGCCCCTTGCATATAGCTTTTTTGTTCTGTTTCACTTGCTTCTGTCTGATGAAGTGCCCAGTATCTAAATGTTAGTGTTCTGTTTCTGGGAGTGGGGTCAAAGTGTCAGCGCAAACAGCTTCCTAACTCTGCAGATGTTGAGCTGGTCCAGATCCTCTGAGTAACAATGCTAAAAATATTTCAGAGCTACCTGGAAACCCTTCTCAAGCACAATAATACCAAGACCCACCAATCAGGAACCTATAATTAAAAGTCCTCCCTGCTGAAACTCATTCATTCTTATAGTTTGAATGACAGACATTAGTTGTGACACCAGTAATCTCTCTCCTTCCAGACACCAGATATACTTACTGAATGCCCTGCTCTCTATCTCTCCACAAATTCCAATGGGTACCTCAAAATAAGTCTGAACAATATTTTTTGTAGATTTTGAAAACCTATTTTTTTACCTTTCTTCCTGGAATACTTTTGAACAATATCATTTGAGTCTCTTCCCTGTAAAAAAAGAAAACCACTGTGTTTATTTTTCTTTTCTTGTTTGTTGTGATCATGCATGTTTGGAAGTGGTTTCTATATATATTCAACAAACTAAATCATATGATGATTCTTGTTTACGATTGCATTTTTGTTCACAAAATCACATTGTTATCTTTCATTTACCATTGTAAAGGAGATTAGTGAGTTCTGCTTGACTTTTTTTTAAACTGTAGCTGGTATTTTATGTCCTTTTATTTTTCTTTCCATAAATTAACTCTTGTATTTTTGCATAGTTGAGTGCTTGATGTTTGAAGGATGTTTACCCAAATAGTTCAATATGTAATTCCTCTAACTGAAAATTCCACTCATTTGATTTGTATGTCTGTTTTTGTTTACTTTGCTTAAATGTGGTATACTTTGAATCTGTGTTGTCAAAGTGTTATTTATTTATATAAACATATTAAATTTTATATTTTAACCTATTAAAGTATTTTTTAATTATGTCCTTACATTTGTTACTTTGTAAATTTTGTTTCTTCTTTAAATAAGGCTTATTTTAATTCGCTCTTTCTTCCATATACATTGTCTTGTTATTTTCATCATTTTAGTTTAAGTTTTCTGCATTGTAGCGGTTTGTCTTGACGTATTCTTCAGATCAGTATTCAATTTCCTCTTTCATTTCTGCTTTATTCTCCCTCAATGTCAAACATTAACTAACCTGTTCAGTTCAGTCGGTCAGTTGTGTCCAACTCTTTGCAAAACCATGAATCACAGCACGCCAGGCCTCCCTGTCCATCACCAACTGCCGGAGTTCACCCAAACTCATGTGCATCGAGTCGGAGATGCCATCCACCCATCTCATTCTCTGTCGTCCCCTTCTCCTCCTGCCCCCAATCCCTCCCAGCATCAGGGTCTTTCCCAATGAGTCAACACTTTGAATGAGGTGGCCAAAGTATTAGAGTTTCAGCCTCAGCCTCAGTCCTTCCAATGAACACGCAGGACTGGTCTCCTTTAGAACGGACTGGTTGGATCTCCTTGCAGTCCAAGGGACTCTCAAGAGTCTTCTCCAACACCACAGTTCAAAAGCATCAATTCTTCAGTGCTCAGCTTTCTTCACAGTCCAACTCTCATATCCATACATGACCACTGGAAAAACCATAGCCTTGACTAGACGAACCTTTGTTGGCAAAGTAGTATCTCTGCTTTTTAACATGCTATCTAGGTTGTTCATAACTTTCCTTCCAAGGAGTAAGTATCTTTTAAATTCATGGTTGCAATCAACATCTGCAGTGATTTCGGAGCCCCAAAAGTAAAGTCTGACACTGTTTCCATTTTTTCCCCATCTATTTCCCATGAAGTGATGGGAGTAGAGCCATGATCTTAATTTTCTGAATGTTGAACTTTAAGCCAATTTTTTACTCTCATCTTTCACTTTCATCAAGAGTCTTCTAGTTCCACTACATTTTCTGCCATAAGGGTGGTGTCATCTGCATATCTGAGGTTATTGATATTTCTCCCATCAATCTTGATTCCAGCTTGTTTTGCCAAGAGAATGCACTGGTCATAGCAAACATTCTCTTCCAACAACATAAGAGAAGACTCTGCACATGGACATCACCAGACGGTCAACACCAAAATGAGACTGATTANTTGGTCATAACTTTCCTTCCAAAGAGTAAGCATCTTTTAATTTCATGGCTGCAGTCACCATCTGCAGTATTTTGGAGCCCCCAAAATTAAAGTCTGACACTGTTTCTACTGTTTCCCCATCTCTTTCCCATGAAGTGATGGGACCAGATCTTACTATTTATTTCCATCTTATCAATGAAGAAATATTATCAGAGAATACAAATATTTCACCTGAGGTCCTAGAGTAGAATAATGGAGAACTGAATCAATTCTAACAATTTTAAGAATAGGGTATAAGAAGAACAAAAAGAAAACTAGGTTTAAAAATTAGACTTCTTCACTTTAAATATTGCATATTGAAAAAACAGACTAAATGCTATGCTAAGTCTTCATAGAATCTTCAAATAATAAAATATTTCAAAAATTATTAGAAATAATATTTAAAATCTTCAAATGCAAACTAAAGAACTATGCAAACAGATTCTTATCTTCTGCTGCATTTATAAGCACAAGTTCAAAAAAGGCTTATATACAAACCTAATGCAAAAGACAAACAGTTGTAAAAGGCTACTATCTAGAATTTTATTAATTGGATTTTGCCTTGCATTCCCACAAAAGTTGTAGTGGGAGAATTCATATTCATGGCATTTTAAAAAGTAAAATTCTATACTTTCTGAGAATCCTACTCTTCACATAATTACATGATTGGTCAGTAGGAAGTTTCAGCCACTGGAGCAGGAAATGTAACTGCTAGGGAGAATTTTAAATAGTAGGTCTCTAGAAAGCAGTGTAAGTTGCATATCATATAATAGTCATTTCTTTCAACTTTAAGAAATTCTTGAAATTTCAATGTCAATGTCTAAGGTTTACATTGTGGGTGCTAAAGAAAGAAGCAAGCTCATGTTAAATAGAATTACTATCAGAAATAGTATAATAAAATAAAAATATATTATTGTAAAGTAAAATAAAGTAAAAATAAAATTAAAAAATATATATATATTATTAAAATAAGATATAATAAAATAAGTTGAAAATTGTTATAAAATCCTAGAATCTTAGGGATTTCCAAAATACTTTTGTCCAGTGTACTCATTCAGACACAGATGTATAGAACGGACTTTTGGACTCTGTGGGAGAGGGAGAGGGTGGGATGATTTGGGAGAATGGCATTGAAACATGTATACTATCATGTAAGAACGAAGCACCAGCCTATGTTCGATACAGGATACAGGATGCTTGGGGCTGGTACACGGGGATGATCCAGAGAGAGGGTATGGGGTGGGATGTGGGA
>SJYS01004163.1:801747-815023 GCA_006410695.1 Philantomba maxwellii
CCTCCCTACCCGCATAGTGTCTCCCCCCAACTCCCTCCCCAGAGCGGCGTCCAGGCTCTAGCTTGTTCCTATGTCTGTGAATCTGCTGCTTTTTTGTTTTATTTGCTAGCCTGTTGTGTTCTTACTACTCCTCAAGTTGCTGGGCCCACAGTGGTTTTTGGTCAGTATTGGTAATGCCGTGAACTGGCCCTGAGGTCGTCCTCGTGAATTCCTTTAGCATAAGGATGTTTCTCTGATGGCTCAGACCGTAAAGGAAGGGTCTGCCTGCAGTGCAGGAGAGGCAGATTCCATCCCTGGGTCGGGAAGAGCCCCTGAAGACGGTCACAGCTGCCCACGCCAGTATCCTTGCCTGGGGAATGCCGTGGGCAGAGGAGCCTGGCGGGCTCCAGTCCATGGGGTCACAAAGAGTTGGACACGACTGAGCAACTAGCACGTTCACTTTTTTCCAAGAATGCAAGAAAGATGGCAAGTTCCAGAAAGAGACAGCAGAGGGAAGAATGACGTCAGAACAGCGGCAGATGCCAGGCCGAAGCGCGCGCCCTGACGGTGCTAGTCTTGGCTTACCTCTCTGTTTATCTTGCTAACAGGTGACTTTTTTCCAGGAAAACTACCTTTTCTTTATTCTGTTGCTTCTTTTCCATCCATGCTATAAACCTGTATTCTCTTTCTTTTTGCTGTATCATAGGGCTCTTGCCTGGAGAATCCCAGGGACGGGGGAGCCTGGTGGGCTTCCATCTGTGGGGTTGCACAGAGTCGGACATGACGGAAGCGACTTAGCAGCAGCAGCAGCCGTGTACTTAGAACAGACTATGCTCCCCAATCCCTTGCCTACTATGCTCATCACTCTTTTAAATTTCATTTGAAATATCCATTCCCAAGAAGCTTTCACTAAGCTTTCTCAGCTCTTAATAAACTCAAGGACCCTGTTTAGGGGTTTTGTATTATTTCTATCATGATTATGACAACATCATTTGAAATTATTCAGATATTTGCTTTAGTCTATGGATCCCACGAGGGCAGAGATTTGATCATTTCTCTCTTTATTCTCAGGACCCAACCCGCAGCCTGACTCATCTAGGCATCCTGTTTACCAGGCCTGAGCTTGCTCTGCATCCCCATCTACTTCTTCCTTAATCTCATCACTTACTTCCTTCTGGCCCTCATCCCCTGGGGAGAGCCGCCTGGCTCACGATNCATCTTTAGTCTGTTCTGACTCTTTTTTAAAAGCTTAATTTGTTTTGTCTGCACCGGGTCTTCTTGCGGCATCCGGCTTCCTCTCGTGGCCGTGAGCCGTGGTTGCGCTTCTTGCGGCGTCCGGCTTCCTCTCGCGGCCGTGAGCCGCGGTGGCGTTTGGTGGCCGCTCCCGGCTTCTCCTCGTGGTGGCTCCTCTCTTGCAGAGCGAGCCTCTCGGGCTCGGTAGTTGTGGTGCACGGGCTTAGCTGCCCCTCGGCACGTGGACTCTTCCTGGACCGGGGATCAAACCTGTGTCTCCTGCGCTGGCAGGCGGATGCTTATTCACCCGGCCGGCAGGGAGGTCCTGTTCTTACTGTCGACTGACTTACTCCCGCTGATACTAGGGCCCTGCCATTCCTCTGGTCCCTCAGAATCCCATTTCTTCTACTTCTGCCCTTTGGAATGCAAAAGAATAGTTTCCCTGCAGAGAACTACTAGGAAAGACTACGATAGCAGTTCACAGTTTTCAAAAATGCTTTTGCTCATTTTCCTTTTGAAAACACCTTCCCTTCTCCCATAGCTGCATATTCTACTGAATTTGAGAAAGCGTTAGATTTTGCATTTAAATGCTCCTGGTCCCAGTGGGAAAGTTTTTTTTTTTTTTAATTCCCTATAACATATCAAGAAGGTAGAATATTTATATTCCCATTTATTCCCTTTTCAAAATGTAGCCTCTAGGACACAAATGTTGAAAACTGCCTCTAGATAAAGCAAAGTAAAGGAAGAAATACTTGGCTTAAAGGTGAGAAGGCCAAACTGGGTGTCTTCTTAGCTAATTTTTTTTTCAAGCTGTGTAGTTTGACTCATCTCTGAGGAAATGTATATTACTTTCAGATTCCTACTGGGAAATGAGAAATTATGATTTCCACTTCTCTGAACTAACGAGAAACGAGTTTTGTGATGTCTGTTTCCTGACTCTCCCCCACTTTTATAGCCCAGAAGGCTCCTTTTCATGTATCTTCCTTTGGACCAACATTTTACTGCGCTTTGTTCCCTCTGTAATTACTAGATTTAACTTCAGGGTTCTGAAATATAATATATACGTATAACTCGCGAAGGAGCTTTTATAGCTGCTCACGATCTGATTTAACTTCAGAAACCTTATGTGTTCAGTCTCATACTGTTCGCCAGCCCTTTGACAGACCAGCTTCATTACTGCTAGGATTCTTTCCTTTGAGATTTAAAAAACCTTTTTCCTAAATTTCAACTATTCTCTCTTTTTTGTTCACTTTTTGCACTTTTCTGGGCAGGTTCTCAATTTTCTTTTGGAAAATATGGCCGACATGACTTTTACCAGGAGCAGGGAGAAATCACTTCCCTTGAAAGAGATCAAGAAAGAAAGAAAAAAGTTTACCTTTGTCGTCGTAGTTCACGTCGTTGTTTTTGGTTTTGTTTTACAATGGGTTAATTTTGTATCTCTAATTACCGAGATGTTGTCACTGTAAAAATTTTAAATACAGAAAAGTATACAGAACCAACAGTCCTGATTTTGCCACCAGGATAATTTCAACACACACCTGTCATTCCTCCCAGTGCCTGTTCCTTATACCATTGCGAATACTCCTCTGGTGATCTTCCCCCCGAGGGTTAGGAAGCTGAGAGGTACTCACAGGGCTTCCTGTGGCTCAGATAATGCCAACCTCAGCAGGTTTCCCACAAGAAAGCTTCTGAAAGTATAGGGTCATCTCTTGGCAAAACTGTATTTAAAAAAAATTTTCCATTAGAAAACCCCGGGTTTATCTTACACTTCATGTCTACCAGATATTGCTTAATGCAACTTCCTTGGAAATGAGGCACCAGATTTTCTAGGAAGTTGCTTGACTATGATGCATTACGCTTATGTCTCTGAAATGAAAATAAGTATGCAAAAAGATCACTTAATATAAGAAAAAAAGACTTTCCAGATAGCGCTCGTGGTAAAGAATCTGCCTGCCAATGTAGAAAACACAAGAGACGCGGGTTCCATCCCTGGGCCAGGAAGACCCCTTGGAGGGAGGCACCGCAACCCACTCCAGTATTCTTGCTTGGAGAATCCCATGGACAGAGGAGCCTGGCGGCTATAGTCCATAGGGCCACAGACAGTCAGACACGACTGAGCATAATGTCAGAAACCGACCTCTCTGGAATCCGAGGTGGTCTGAGGCGCCTGCAGGATGTCCAGCACTCAGTCTGAGTTCATCTTCTTGCTCGTGGAGGGTCTGGCACAAGGATGAATGACGAATGGATGAATGAGGACCCACTTGAGTCCTCACTGGCCTGGGGATACCCGGAAATGCCTGAGTTGACCTGTAAAGTGGAAGATGCGGGCATGCCTGCTAAGTTGCTTTAGTCGTGTCCGACTGATACTTCGAACCAGCCCCCTGGGTGGTGCTCTGTGTGGTCTGAGGTCCTGACCACTCTGGTCCATCCCCGCGGGACGAGGACGTCCCTCTTTCATGCTGATGACGCCTGCCGGCAGCTCGGGCCTCCACGAGTCTGAGAGCTTCTCTGCCCCAACCCGTCCCTCGCTCGGCCTGCAGCAGCCGTGCTGTGGGAGCTGGGGGTTTGCAGTGCTCCCCGGGGGCCTGGGAGTCCTGGCATAATTCTCCTCGGCCAGGTGTTCCTAACCTTCCTGAAACCGTGGCCAAACTTCTGGATGCCCTGCACGTCCCAACTGCCCCTCACCCACCCCCAAAGCAAAAGTTTTAACTGGAGTAAATAAAACATTGTCAAAATGTGGAGACGCTGAAACCAGAAAGGAGGGGATCGCAACTCCTGGACCGTTTTTGTTTGCTCTTTTGAAAAGCCAAGCCACGCTTCTTTTTCCTGTTTGCCTCCTAAAGCGAAGGGGTTTCTTCTTCCAGACTTCTGTCCAGTGGGACACAGGCATCCTAAATTGTTTTCAGTGTCCTGAAATAACTCGATTATCTTCATGTCCATTATTGCATAATAATTAAGATGAAAATTGATCCAGTGTTTACCAGATGCTAAGACACCGTTTTTAAGGACTTTGCACATATTAATTCATTACAGCTTAGAATAATCCTATGTGCTAGGTAATATTATCTACATTTTAAAGAAATGTTGAGGCCTTAAATCACTTCTTGGAGGATCACATGGCTGGTAAGCAACAGAGGCAAAGCATAAAATCCAAGTAGCTGGTCCCCACCGCCAGGTTCTTAACTGCCGTAACTCCCGTCCTCCACAGCCCGAGCTGGAAAGAATAGATACGTTTCTGTAGATGCATATTGTGCACACACGTGTGGCCACTCAGTGTGTCTCTCTCTGCAACTCTATGGACGTAGCCCACCGGGCTCCTCTGTCCATGGGATTCTCCAGGCAAGAACACTAGAGTGGGTTGCCATGCCCTCCTCTCCAGGGGATCTTCCTGATGCAGAGATTGAACCTGTGTTTCTAAGTCCCCTGCATTGGCAGGCGGGTTCTTTACCATTTGCGCCACCTGGGAAGCCCATATACGATGTGTATATATATACATATTTGCCTATGTTTTATATATACACTCTATTTATCTACATATTTTTGGCCACACTACGGGGTATGGGGGATCTTAGTTCCCAGAGCAGGGGTCAAGCCCACACCCGCTGCTGTGGAACTGCAGCCTTTACCACTGGGCTGCCAGGGAAGTCCCCGGGAAGAATGCTTGAGAAGTCTCAGTGACATGCTTGGGCCACCTAACTTACCCCAGGAACTCACTCCTGAAATCCCTTTTACCAAAAGGCCAAAGGTGCAAGCAGAAATCCAGCATAAAAAATAATCCTCCCCCTACCCCCGTTTCATTCACCTCTTTGAAAATAAAACAAGGCAAAGCTGGGTTCCGCAATCTGGGCATCTGTGTGCCAAACTGGGGTTCTCCTCTGTAGGCTTTCAACAGTCAAGGAAACATATGGTCACTCGAGGTCCTTTGATGAGCAGAATTCTGCCATATAAGTGAAATGTTCAAAACAATGATCAGAAAGGACAGGTACAGAAGAGACTCTTGAGATAAAATACGGGTTCTTTTTTTAAAAGCCAGTGTAATCAGAGCAGAGCTTGAAAGCTTTTGCAGAGAATGTATTGAATAACATTTATGGAAAGAATAATTCTGACTTCCAGATGTGAAAAAAAATGTTGCAGATATTGGGAGATTTATGGTAGGGTATGGGTAAAGTTTAAGATGTCTGAACTAATATACTCTAAAACCTTTTTCTTCTTTGACCAAAAGTCAAAGCATGTTCTAAGCCTCTTATGTTTTCCTCATTAGCTATGGATTACAGCCACGAAGCAAGGGGTGAACGCTGGGACCTTCTTCTGGCCTGTGTAAGTTACCTCTACTTTCTCAATGTTTGTAAAATTACGGTTATGATTCAGTTTAAGAAGCATTCAGTCTTATTTCATTTAAATGTAAATGTTAGTATAGACCAACTTATGAGTATTTTCTGACTCAGGATAACCCTCCAGGTATTTTTGAGGGGGGATCCTCTCTCTCTCTCTTTTTCCCTCTCAATTCTCTTTCCCTCCCCCGTCTCTCTTTTCCCCCAGATTTTCTTAACAGAATGGAAGGGGGATTTTTCTCTTCCACGTCTCGTCATCCTTTAGATTCTTCTGTTCCTGTTTGTAGATTTTTGGTAACTTGGCACCTAGGGAATGTGTATTTCTCAAACTGTTTATTGCTGTGAGTTATCGTTTTCTATAAATGTATTATAACATTCTATATTTATTTTGGTTCATAACTTTAAAGATCAAATGTGTTGTTGAACAGCTGATGTAGTAGCCCAGAGATTGGAAACTTCAGACAGGAGACCAAGAGGAAGTCTCTGTTTCCCCCTCATTTTCCTGCTGAGCTCCAGGGTTTCCTTAATAAGAGAAAAGAAACTGCTTCTCTTCCCCACNAATGTTTGTAAAATTACGGTTATGATTCAGTTTAAGAAGCATTCAGTCTTATTTCATTTAAATGTAAATGTTAGTATAGACCAACTTATGAGTATTTTCTGACTCAGGATAACCCTCCAGGTATTTTTGAGGGGGGATCCTCTCTCTCTCTCTTTTTCCCTCTCAATTCTCTTTCCCTCCCCCGTCTCTCTTTTCCCCCAGATTTTCTTAACAGAATGGAAGGGGGATTTTTCTCTTCCACGTCTCGTCATCCTTTAGATTCTTCTGTTCCTGTTTGTAGATTTTTGGTAACTTGGCACCTAGGGAATGTGTATTTCTCAAACTGTTTATTGCTGTGAGTTATCATTTTCTATAAATGTATTACAACATTCTATATTTATTTTGGTTCATAACTTTAAAGATCAAATGTGTTGTTGAACAGCTGATGTAGTAGCCCAGAGATTGGAAACTTCAGACAGGAGACCAAGAGGAAGTCTCTGTTTCCCCCTCATTTTCCTGCTGAGCTCCAGGGTTTCCTTAATAAGAGAAAAGAAACTGCTTCTCTTCCCCATAGAGGTGATGGGGCCGATTAGTAATGTTCATGAAACAGTCTTAAGATGAAACTTACCTAATAAAAGTGTCAACATGTTGATTATGTTTGAGGTTCCTTAGTAAGAGAAGGAATCTGTTTCAACTTTCATGGGAATTTTGTTCCCACTGAGATGTTCTTTCCATCTTGGTGTTTTTTTGTTTTTTTTTAAAACCACCTAAAGCTGTTTCCATATTTGCCTCTTATGCCGTAACAAAAATCTGACTATTCGTAATAGTACAGTGCTGAGAGCAATCACAGGTTCAGATTAATCCAGAATATTACTGTCTATATTCTCAAAATTCAGGAAGAAAGGTAGCTTTTTCAGATTTGAAGAGCTAAATTGAAATTGGGTTTGGTGATTTGAAGCTAAGACAGAGAGTATCCCTTAAAAGTCTCCCCCTCTCCTTTTTAAAAAGAGATCTTGGCTGAGAAAATGTGCATGTTAGAAGTGACATGTTGAGTTACCAGCTTAATCTTATGCATAACAGTTTTTAACCCTTGGCTGTCACTGATACTTCTAGAAGTGATTTTTTTCTTCTTCACAACATATTTGGCTGACAGAATGGAGAGGCCCCACAGTAGAATTAACGCTTAGTCCTCACCCTTACCCCCGAAACTGCTGCAGAGCCTCCCTGAAAAGGCTTAGTGTTCCGGTTCTGAATGGTAATTTTCTCCACCCATTTCAAACCTTATAAGAAGGCAGCTTTTGTGTGCTCCAAAGACACCTGTAGTTTTGCTTTGCTTCTCAGACTATTCTTCTTTTATCTCTGTATCCTGGAAGCGACTTGGCTTCATTTTCTTTTTAAAAAAAAATGTCTTTAGAACTTAAAAAAAAAATGGTCACACTTCCAGGTATTTATTGGAATATATGTCAAGGAAATCTACACATCATCCATACTGAAAATTTTTAAATTTAAGCAGATTCAAACGATAGACTTTGAAAGCCATCTTTTTAACCTGGTTCCATCCTGCAACCTAGAATTAGCCTTGCTTTTCAAATGATAGTGTTTCATTTCAGAATCATGCTCAGCTGTGTTTCCGTTATGTTCTTTTCTATCGACTCATGCTCAGAGCAGTAGTTCCCTTTATGTGTGGGTCTCGGATTGATTCCAGTCCCAGCTCTGCTTCGCAGTAGGTTGCTGACCTTGGACAAGTGTTTTAATCTCTTGACAAATCAATGTCTTCATCTTTAAATGGGAATGACAGTGTCTTCCCCCTAGGGCATCGTGAAGATAGAGTGAGTTAACTTACTTAAAGTCCTTAGTAGGGTACTTAGTACACAGAGAACAGCCAGCAAACGCACTTGTTTCCTTATTCACATGATCTCTTTCAACAAGGACCAGACGATGGCCATCTATATGGGACCTAAGGTAATTTGTTTCCCTTTAGCACTAAATTCTTCATCTAGTTCATCTTCCTTTTTTTTTTTTTTTTTCCTATTTCCTTTTCTTCTTCTAACATGTCTAATGTACTTGGTCTCATGAGAAATTCTGTATCAACCAGTGATGGTGAAGACAACTGCATGGAGTTGTCTGTTTGGAGTACACACTTCCTTTGTCAGATCTGTTTGTACTGTGTCTGCATCAGATTTTAAACATTCATGGCTCGAGGCCATGTCTTTTCTAGTCTCTGAGGCTTTTTCCTAAAGGCAGTCTTAGATCTACAGGGAAACTTGGAGACCACTCTGTGTGACTCCCCATGTCTGTGATCAGAGCGCCAAGGCTTAGAGAGGTGAAGTGTTGTGCCCACGGTCATGGTTTCAGCGGATGCGCAGAGCCCCATGTGCTCATCTCACGCTCTTACCACCCGCATGCCCTCGCCCAGAAAGGAATGATTGCCTGCTTATCTCTCCAGGCAGAGAATGTAACTCTTCCGTATTGGTTTTTTTTGGTAGGGGCATCTTGTATCTTTATTTATATTCACACAAATGCCTTGAATGCAATATGCTTTTAACAGATATTTCCTGAGTGAGTGTATCATTTCTGTGGGCCCGTGAATCCATCTGGTGGCTCAGATGGTAAGGAATCTGCATGCAATGCAGGAGACCTGGGTTCAATGCCCGGGTTGGGGAGATCCCCTGGAGAAGGAAATGGCACCTCACTCCAGTGTTCTTGCCTGGAGAATCCTATGGACAGAGGAGCCTGGTGGCTACAGTCCACAGGGTCGCAAAGAGTCGGACACGACTGAGCGGCTGACACACACACACAGACACACATGAATCCAGTCCATAACAATAGAAACTCACGTTTTCCAACGTGCCAGACACTATTCTAAGTGCTTTACACTGATTATCTCTCTTAATCCTTACAACCGCCTTGTAAGACAGCTCATCTGATAGAGCGATAAAAGGCTAAGTACCTTGCAGAGTCACATCACCACTGCAAACCTCAGGGCTGGTGTTTTTCCCCCTACTTGTCAAGTACCCCGTCCACAGAAGGCGTTTAAAGCGTGAGCATTCTGAGCTTGAAACAAATTCTGTTTATCTGTATTTTTCCATTAGCATCAGGTGAGTCCATTGGAATCCATCCTTGTGACTTAACACCAACTGCATAAAACAAAGCAGCTTGGGGGTAGGTAGTGAAGTGAGGCACAATGAAGAGACTGCGACACCCACTGTTCTTTTAAGTTAGGAAAGAATTCAAAATATGTAATTATTTTGTTCAGATACAGGGGGTTTCTAAGGCTGAGGAATTAAATACCTCAGGCGATTAACCTGGCTTGGCTTTGCCTACGTCTCATTCAATTATAGGATGTAATAAACAAGATCGCGTTTATTCAGTAGCACTGGAATTGGTATAAATGAGAACTTGTTTTATGGTAAACATGATTTTGTTGGGCTGGTAGGATGGTTCTGGACAGAGAAATGGGTAGAGGGAGGAATGGCAGACCCGGCGTCTCTCCAGCAAGGGTGCTGGTGATGGGCCGGGTGGGGGGCAGGCACTGGGGGAGGCTGCTGAGGGGAGCTGCCAATGCCAGCAACCGACGGTGACTCTGAAGGCCTGTCTTTCCCCCGGTTAGCCCACGCTCCTGTCTACCAAGACTGAAAGCTGAAATGGCTCACCCAGTATCCCATAACACATTTTTAATAGTTAATTATTTAGAGCAGTTTTAAGTTCACAGTAAAACTGAACAGTGGGAGCAAAGATTTCCCGTATATCGGCTTGGCCCAAAAGTTCATTTGGGTTCTCCCATAGCATCTCATGGGAAAACCTGAACAGCATTTTTGTCCAACCCAATGCCTCCATCCACATCCCCACACTGGCACAGCCTCCATCCACATCCCCACACTGGCACAGCCTCCCACAGTGTCAGCACCCCCACCAGAGCGGAGCCCTGGTTACAAATGATGAACCTCCGTTGACACATCATTGTCACCCAGAGACCACAGTTTACATTAAGGTTCACTCTTGGCCACAATCATTTTTACTATCCACAGGTAAACTTGGGCTTCAGTTTAAATTTATTGTAAACACGCTCCAATGCCTGATCTCGGATGAGGGAGCAGAAAAGTATGTTATGCTCCTTGTTAGGAAAAGAATAAGCAAATTTCCCCATAAAGACATCACTCAGCTTGTGAGCATCTTAATGTAACTAAGTCAACCCATGAGACAGTGCTATCGTGCTAGCCGAGGGCTCCTGAAACGAGTGCCAGACTGAGGGTAATTATATTTCAACAGAGGAATGAGACTTAAACACAAAGTCATTGTGGATGAAGATTATACCCTTTTTGTCAGTCTCATAATTATATGTGCCTATTCTTGATAGATTTTTTATAGAGCTAGAAGATAATTTCCCGAATACCTTTCCTAACCCCTTATTTTGGAGAAGGCAATGGCACCCCACTCCAGTACTCTTGCCTGGAAAATCCCATGGACAGAGGAGCCTGGTAGGCTGCAGCCCATGGGGTCGCTAAGAGTCAGACACGACTGAGCGACTTCACTTTCACTTTTCACTTTCACGCATTGGGGAAGGAAATGGCAGCCCACTCCAGTGTTCTTGCCTGGAGAATCCCAGGGACGGGGGAGCCACCAGGCTGCCGGTGGGCTGCCGTCTTTGGGGTCGCACAGAGTCGGACATGACTGAGGCAACTTAGCAGCAGCAGCAGCAACCCCTTATTTCATAGATGAGGAGCTTAAAGTTTCAGATTCAACAATGTTTCTTAAGTCATAGAGCTATTTCGAGATAGCATGGTGACTAATCTTGATGGTTGATGAAAATAAGGACTTTTTTTAGCACTCACTATGTGCTAAGCACCGTGCGTGCCTTTTGCCAATCTTGCCTCACTTCATCCTTACAACCAAGCCGTGCAGTGTGTGTTACTGTCTTTTACTAATGAGTAAACTGAGGCTGAGAGAGGTCAAGGAAGTCTAGAGGTCAAGAGAGGTCATTCTAGCAGAAGGCAGACTGAGCATATGAGTCCTGGCCCTTGGTGGCCATAGCTGATGGCTTTACCCACTAAATAGCAAGGGTTCCGAGTCCGGGGTCCTTTTCGTCAGCAGCCAAGCCTCGGTGAGCAAGGCAGATTCTTCACTTGACTGTGAGTCAGGGTTTCCAGTCTTATCTTCTGTGGCCGAGGCTGAGCAACATGACCTGTTGCAAACAGAAATGGACATTTAAACAGTACTAGGAAAAGGGACCTTTTACTTCAGTGAAGTGAAAACAGATGGTGGCAAGTAGAGAGCCGCTGGCCTGGTGCAAGGGCAGGAGCTCGGCAGGCTGCCGTCGGTGGAGACCCCTCCTAACCTCATGCGCACTGGTTGCCGCCCACAGGGTGATCCCTCACGAGCGGAGGATCCTGACCATCCTGCAGTGGCTGACCCTGCCAGACCACGAAAGGTACCTGTCCCCCTCCCCGGCTCCCCGTCGTCCTTGAGCGCGTTTCTGCCTCAGGCTGGAACTGGCTGGATAGCTCGATGGGCTGCGCGGCAGGAGCACAGCCGAGGTCTGCTGCTGTTCCTCGCCGTGCTGTTCTTTCTGAGCCTTAAGCGTGACCTCCCTCAGAGCGACTTGGGGCACATCGGACGTAGGTTATTGAGGACCATTCAGTTACGTGAATCACTCCAGCTGTTAATCCCGGTCACCACGGCGGGGCTCGCGGGAGCTCTGGGCTTTGGTACATAAACCGGTAGCGTCCCAAGAATCGGGAAAGCGTGAAGACTGACTTCTGAAAAGGTTTTGTTTTATCGAAGTGTAGTTGATTTACAGTGTATTAGTTTTTACTGTCAGAGAAGGCGATGGCACCCCACTCTAGCACTCTTGCCTGGCAAATCCCATGGACGGAGGAGCCTGGTGTGCTGCAGTCCATGGGGTCGCTAAGAGTCGGACACGACTCAGCGACTTCCTTTCACTTTTCACTTTCATGCACTGGAGAGGTGTTCTTGCCTGGAGAATCCCAGGGACGGGGGAGCCTGGTGGGCTGCCGTCTATGGGGTCGCATAGAGTTGGACACGACCGAAGCGACGCAGCAGCAGCAGGAGCAGCTTTTACTGTGCAGGACAGTGACTCGCGTGTGCGTTATGTACATGCACACACACACATTCTTTTTCATGTTCCATTATGGTTTATCACAGGATGTTGACTAAAGTTCCCTGTGCTGCATATATAAACAATCCTATGTAAGCAGTAAGAATTGCTTATCCATTCAGTAGATAATAGCTTGCATCTGCTAATCCCAAACTCCCAATCCAGAAGACTGATTATTTTCACTTGAATGGAGTTCTTTCAGGCTACAGATTGCATGCCCCGTGCACTCTCACTGGGTTCTATTATCGTAGGGATCAAAGACCTAAGTTTGCATTCAGATTTTCCTTGTGAGTTTTTATTCCTGAAGGTGGTAACCAGGTAGTTACCACAGTGGGGGCGGTGTAGAGGGTGGTGGATGTGGAAGTAATAGAAAACAACAGAAAAAAAAAAAGAAAAGACTTTTTTCCTGGTAAGACTAACAGTGGTTGGGTGATTCACTTGATCTGCAAGGTTGTTTTGGTAATGTGTAGGGATGTGTGACATTCTTTATTGTGTGTGGTTTGGGGGAGGTTCTGAACCTTCTGATTTTCCCATAGGCCTTCAGTCTATGCCTTCTATTCCGAACAACCTGACTTCTCTGGACACAAGTATGGCCCCTTTGGCCCTGAGGTTAGTAGCTTGTCTTCTGCCTGAGAGCCGGTGTCCCTGGGCGACGTCGCCTACTGACCCGATTGCAGGATTTGCACAGAGTCCCTTAGCATGTTGCTGTGTGTGCGGTGGATACAAAGTCAAGGAGCTGCAAGAGGGAAAACACTGAAAAGAACCCTAAACGTGCCTGTTTTTCTTATAGGAACTTCATTTCAGATTGATTTGGTATACAAGCACATCCTAAACTTGGTGTTCATAGGAGGGTGTTCCTGTCTTCCAGCTTGCTGTTCATATATTCCAGCCACTTGGTGTTCGTAGGTTCCAGTCCTGCAGACATCAGTCAGAAGACGAAGGACTGGGAAGGGCTGGCCTTTGCCGTCGCCAGGATAGGCGTGGAAAAGAATCTAGAGATGGAGCCTGCAGTGCAAGGCCGTGCACCTGAATCCCAACCCCTTAGCGAGGCTGTGCGGCTCAGAGAGGATAGGTCCGCTC
>SJYS01004164.1:0-24211 GCA_006410695.1 Philantomba maxwellii
CTTTAGAAGACGTGGGATCGGGGTTCCAGGGTTCCCACCTAGAAGCCCACACGGCTGCCAGGGCTCCTCTGGCTTCAATAGGACTCCAAATTTGCAGCCTGGGGAATGTGCCATGTACACCTGTGTTTGGCTTGGCATCTCTTCCTGGCACTTGGCTGCACTGTGACTCTGAATGCGGGGGTGGAAAGGGGGTGAGTCATCCACAAGCTTTGGGGTTTGCCTGACAGATGGTGTGAGACACACAGCTTATGGAGGAGTGTGGAACATGGGCCTCTGGCACCTGGAGTGCACAGATATTTCTCAGACCAAGACTCACCTACCAAGCACTCATAGATCTCCCGGGATGGCACAAGATCGCTTCCTCTGGGAAGTGTGGTCTCAGGGCCAGCACTTCCTGCGTGATTTGTCTGTTCTCTGAGCAGCCACCCATTTCAACCCATCCTCTCCTTCCACTACCCCTCAGCAGGACCCATATTACTCCCCAAGACACCTGAAGTCTGAAGTCCCATAGTGTTCTGGGAGCTCCAACTGTGCCCTAAAAAAAAAAAAAAATACACTTTGCTTTTATGGCAAAAAATAATATTTAAAAAAATTGAGACATAATTGACATAAGAGATTACCTTAGTTTCACTTGTACAATATAATGCCTTGATATTTGTATATATTGTCCGATGATAATGACAATGTCTAACATCTAACACTGTTGTAGCCACATGTTCTGGGAAACAAACTCACTCAGAAGGACAATGCAGATAGTGGAGTGAAGCTTATTATACCATCAGGCCCAAGGAAGAGTCTCCTCTTAGCCAAGGACCCTGATCAGTTTTTGTGAAATCNTCCGATGATAATGACAATGTCTAACATCTAACACTGTTGTAGCCACATGTTCTGGGAAACAAACTCACTCAGAAGGACAATGCAGATAGTGGAGTGAAGCTTATTATACCATCAGGCCCAAGGAAGAGTCTCCTCTTAGCCAAGGACCCTGATCAGTTTTTGTGAAATCTCCCCAAATTCCCTGAAACTAGTCTGAACAAAGGAAAAGAAAGATACAATCAAAGTTAACCTGTAATTCATATGCCTTAAGCCTAGGTAGTTAACAGTGGATAGTTATCAATAAGCCTGTGGTCACTCCCCAATAAGCATAATAGAATTTATGATTCTATTTGGTTACACAGATAATTAGGGTATTCTTTTAGGCTAAGGAGAGTTTAGGTACAAGCCCTGGGGCTCTTCCTTCCGGGGGCCTGGTTTTCCAGTTAGTATATCATTTTCATGGATACTGGGCATATAGCTCAAAGTCCACAGTCTGGCCCAAGATAAAGTCCTGCTTTCAAGATAGCGCCTGTTCTGTTTCCTCCTTCAACACCACACTTAGTTACAATTTATTTACAATTTTTCCTTATGATTGTATCTTTTAATATTTACTCCCTAAAAGCCTTTCAAAAATACAATTAGTAATATTAACTNGTATGTCATTTTCATAGATACTGGGCATATAGCTCAAAGTCCACAGTCTGGCCCAAGATAAAGTCCTGCTTTCAAGATAGAGCCTGTTCTGTCTGTTTCCTCCTTCAACACCACACTTAGTTACAATTTATTTACAATTTTTCCTTATGATTGTATCTTTTAATATTTACTCCCTAAAAGCCTTTCAAAAATACAATTAGTAATATTAACTATAATCACATTACACTGTATTCACAGGTCTTTTTTTTTTTAATAACTAAAAAGCTTGTAGCTTTTGACTACTTTCACCCATTTTGCTCCCCCTACCTTTTCTCTGGTAATCACTAATCTGTTCTCTGTATCCGTGAGGTGTTTTGTTTCATTTTGTCTTCAGATTTCACATATAAGACAGTTCATATGGTATGTATCTTTCTCTGTCTGATTTATATCACTTGGCATAATGTCCATGGATGGACCTTAACAAATGGCAAGACTTCCTTGTTTTTTTATTAGTCCCATCTATCAGTGGTTTACATTATATATATCTCAACCACTTTGAGTTGGCTGAGTCTCTGATTCATGTTTTCTTCACTCCAGAACATTGGCAATGATCTTCTTCATTAGACTCCATGGTCCATTGGTCCAAGTGAGTAGTATGGCATTGCTTGATTTCCACAGAGTACAGAGACCTGATCTCCTGCAGAGAAGTGCACGTAGGGAAGGAGAACACTAATTACAGCAGCAGTATGACAAGTTGTCCCAGTCACCATGTCTAACATGTCCAGATCCATTTAGATGTTCAGGATTCACTCATTATGTCTCTTAAAGGGACATCTTATGATGTGAGGGACAGAAGTGATCAGGGTCGTCTTAAAGGAAATGCCAGACACGTTTCTGCTGCAGAGGCCTTAACAAACACATGTTGTCCATGGATCCTAGTGGCTCTTGCTGTAAAATTGCTTAGTGGATGTAAATAAGCCACAACCATGCCATNGTCTTAAAGGAAATGCCAGACACGTTTCTGCTGCAGAGGCCTTAACAAACACATGTTGTCCATGGATCCTAGTGGCTCTTGCTGTAAAATTGCTTAGTGGATGTAAATAAGCCACAACCATGCCATCTGTATCATACTTTGCCATCTCTATCAAGATTAATTTCACTCTGTTTGATGTTCCTTAAAGAAGTTTGACTTGCCTCACATGATGGCAACCTCTTGTGCATTACAAAGCAGAGTTCTATAGCCACAGAAATGAGAAGACATACCAGGATTTGGCCTTTGCATAAAAGGACATTTTGAAATATTATCTTTATATTTTCAGTCCCCTATAAATTAATGTCCTCTCTTTCTGAAATTTATTTTACAAAGCACGTAATTTGCTCCTAACCTACCTTTCCCATCACTGTGCAGCAATAAGAATTAGAACCTGACTTTTACAAAATTAGATGAAATGAAGATAATATATACACTCCTTTTTCTCACATGAAAAGTGAAATGTCAGAGCCTCATCTTGGTATTTTTTCCACTTTTTCTCAAAAAAAAAAAAAAAAAGAAAGAAAGAAAAGAAAAACTTAACTGTAACAATGCCTTGATTGACTCGCATGAATCAGCACCTCACAAGGCCTCATTGTGCCTAGCATCTATCTCATTCTCCAGAAGTGCTCAGAAAATTAATGTGAAAATGATGAAATTCAGAAATGCTTTTACAGCTACTGTACCAAATCCATTTGTGTGTTAGGTTTCTAAATATTAATTTAGCCAACAAGATTCTCACCCTTTGCTTTTGGGTGTGTGATTATGTGTTAACCTTTTCAACCTTGTACTCCAGTTTTTCTGCCATCAAATTATAACCGATTTCCTTTGTCATAAGATCTCGTGATTTTTATCTTCAGTTCTTTCATTTTCTCTACCTCCTTGCCCCTTCTGGAGATTGAACAAGAAGCCTTTAAATGTCTAATGAGAGAAAGATATTTGAATACTACTTGATTCTCAAGCATGAACATTAACAGAACCAGTGTCTTTACTTAGGTGCTACGGAAAATTGTGATTCCCAGTGCATGATACCTTTCAAAAGATAAAGTTTCAAGATTGGACTTTAAATCCTCAAAGTTAGAGTACAATGGAAATTCTTTTGATATATTTCTTCAACCCCAAACACAACAGATTGAAGATGAGGTGGATAAGATTTTAAAATTGAGGTGTAACTGGGGAGCTTTCAGATATAATAGAGAAATACATTTGCTAGGGCTTCATTCTTCCCTACACAGANAGATAAAGTTTCAAGATTGGACTTTAAATCCTCAAAGTTAGAGTACAATGGAAATTCTTTTGATATATTTCTTCAACCCCAAACACAACAGATTGAAGATGAGGTGGATAAGATTTTAAAATTGAGGTGTAACTGGGGAGCTTTCAGATATAATAGAGAAATACATTTGCTAGGGCTTCATTCTTCCCTACACAGAAAGGAAGTGAGACCTCAGTGAATGATTTTTGTCATCAGTGGAATCAAGTGCCCAGGTGAAACTGTAGAATAATACATAGATGCCTGATCAAAATGTCCATGTTCTCTAAGTCTCATGCAGGCATTAAACTATATTTAACATGCTCTGAAGCATGGTGATACACAGAAAAACAAGTGAACTTGTGTCAGTATTCTGAACCAGCAGCAGATACTCATGTATTTTAATGACTATTTCCCAGTGGAATTTATCGACTCCCAAGTTTGTTTTTGAGCATGAAAGCTTAGTCGTATCAGAATGCAAAAATGATTTCTCGCACGTATTTGAAGTTTTTGCCTTTAATAAAGACACAATAACAGCCCAATGATAACTGCAAATTACCATGTGATTGATGTTTAATGTCATTATTCCTTGTCAAGGTTCAGGATAAACTCTACAGATTCTTTCAACTCATGATCTTTCATCTACAACTAGGAAAACATTTAACAATGGAAACTATGGAACTCAGATATTAGAAAATGAGCCATGTTGCAGTATTAAAGTATTTTAAAGATAAAACTGCAGCTTTTAAAAAGTATTGAAATGTTCAAGTTACACAGGACGTCAGTTAGAAGGGATGAGGTCATGCTCCAGTGACCACAAACCCAGTTCTCAGTGTCTTGACACAGCAAAGGTTTATGCTCATGATACATGTAATCATGGGTTGACTACAGGTCACTGTTTGGTTTGCTCTTAGTGGAGGACCATGGATGATGGGAAGATCACTATCTGAAACTCTGCTGGGTTCTCAGAAGAAAGAAAAAAGAAATTAGGAGGGTGTCACATTAGCAATTAAATTAAATTAAATTTAATACTTTTTGGTCACATAGAGGCACATAATGCATCACCAACAAGAAAGCCAGGGATATACTCTTCTGAGGGCTTTCCAAGTGGCTCAGCGGAATAGAATCCACCTACCAAGCTGGGGACGTAGGTTCGATCCCTTGGTCAGGAAGATGCCCCGATGAAGGAAATGGCAACCCACTTCAATATTCTTGCCTGAAAATCTTTGCTCAGAGGAGCCTAGTGGGCTATAGTCGAAAAGAGTCAACACAATTTAACGACTAAACAGCAACAACAATACCCCTATGATGTGCCTAAAAAGAGGGAAACCTGGGATTTTTAGCAAACTGTACTAAAAATTTCCAACTGAACATGTGGACCTTTCACAGAATTTCCGTTCNGCCTGAAAATCTTTGCTCAGAGGAGCCTAGTGGGCTATAGTCGAAAAGAGTCAACACAATTTAATGATTAAACAGCAACAACAATACCCCTATGATGTGCCTAAAAAGAGGGAAACCTGGGATTTTTAGCAAACTGTACTAAAAATTTCCAACTGAACATGTGGACCTTTCACAGAATTTCCGTTCAACAGGTGCTTTTTAAAAATAAATGAGGTGGATGGAGGACAGTTCCAAGGAAATGGTTATAAGGAATGAAGGTTTACAGTTTATTTTTACCAACCAGCTGAACTCAACAATGGAAACATTATACAATTTAACAGGTAGAAAGCCATCTTCACCTCACCATGCTTCTCTGTTCGGCCTCTGCTCCCCTCAATGACTGTGTCATACCTGGTAATGGGAGAAACTTGGTAAAGCATATCAGTTCTTTCAAGTTTTTAGGACATCATTTATCTTCTTGACAAGTTATATGCTGAATTTTAGAAAATCCCAGATATTCAGAAAACCTTGCCAGGAAACAGAGACTAGAAATGAGCTCTTTCAAAATGAGACATCAAAATTAAATGCCTAAAATAATTTAACAAATTAATAACCCTAAATGGGTAGCTTAAGGGCTAGAATACATCTAATATGCTTGTTCTGTCAAAGAATCCTGTAGCCATGCAGCAGATAGACATGGAGACCCGTGAAGGTCAGGAAACACCAGTTTTCCATTCACTGCTTCATTGAGGTTCACAGCTGCTGTCTAGTTCTCTGTATTACATGATTTATTGAAGCGACTTTTCCCTGTCCTGACCCTTCTCTCTTCTCATGTGCAAAACATTGTGAAGATTCAACAGTAGGTTAAGGGAGAAATGTATGGAGGGCCATGTAACATGCAAAATTTCATATTTAGGAAATAGCAAGTATGATTCCTGGTGGCTCAGAGGGTAAAGCCTCTGTCTACAATGCGGGAGACCCGGGTTCGAGCCCTGGGTTGGGAAGATTCCCTGGAGAAGGAAATGGCAATCCACTCCAGTACTACTGCCTGGAAAATCCCATGGNCTTTTAAAAATATATGAAAAGGACTTCCCTTGCAGTCTAGTGGTTAAGACTTCACCTTCCAATCCAGAGGGTATGAGTTCGATCCCTGGTTGGGAGGTAAGATCCCACATGCCTTGTGGCCATAAAACCAAAGCATAAAACAGAAGCAATAGTATAAGAAATTCAGTAAAGACTACAAAATATATGATAAACTTCTCAATTTGAAAGAATGTATAAACTAAAGAATGGATGGAAAACATGAACACTGAAAAAAATAAAACACCAGTGGTAACAGAACATGCTCAAGGCAAAACAAGTTATTTTATTTTAAAAGGATTTAAAGCTCACTGTTAATGACTATTGATGTATTTAAAGCATGGAAACAAAAGAAATTTGAGCTTTAACCATGTCTACTTTGAACTAAATATATTGGGGTATATTTAGATTTTTTTGAATAAATCAATTTCTATCTTTCTAAACAGATCTNCTGAAAAAAATAAAACACCAGTGGTAACAGAACATGCTCAAGGCAAAACAAGTTATTTTATTTTAAAAGGATTTAAAGCTCACTGTTAATGACTATTGATGTATTTAAAGCATGGAAACAAAAGAAATTTGAGCTTTAACCATGTCTACTTTGAACTAAATATATTGGGGTATATTTAGATTTTTTTGAATAAATCAATTGCTATCTTTCTAAACAGATCTTGAGATACTGTGTGAAAATAAGACTGTAAATTTAGACAGCTGGTGAAACAATCATTTATGTATTTTTTTCACTTTCTGAATCCCTTTGTGTACCTACATGTTAGTAGTAACCTGTCTTTAAGTTTGTCAATGTTTCTGTGTCTTAAATTGCACAGAACAGCAGGACACAGCACTGGGTAAGTAGAAAGAGTGGATGAGACCAAGTTTGCATGCTGGATCCCACTTCAGTAAAGAAGGCTCAGCCCCTCTGTTCCCTGGGAATTAGCATCTTGAGCATATATAGAACCCACAGCATTGATATTGGTCTTAGATGGGAAACACGTGTATACCCGTGGCGGATTCATGTTGATGTATGGCAAAACCAATACAATATTGTAATTAGCCTCCAATTAAAATAAATAAATTTAAATTTAAAAAAAGAAAAGAAAAAAGAATAAATGAATGTATGTGCTTGCCCTTCGCAGAGCCACCCTGGAGGGGCACCTGGCCCATCCTGCTGAAACAGCCAATTTCTTGGGTTCCTGCTAATGCCACAGTGGTTCATGGATCCCAGTGCACCTCTGTGGGGATACATAAGACTCAACAGTTCTATATTCAGCTACGGTGAATAGCGATGCTAGCTCTTCTTTTCACTCCAGCACATAAAGATACTTTATTTAGTAATGTGACAGCTTGCATAGGGTGGAGAGAAAGGCTAAATCCTCCTGAATTGGGGCTAAAACAGTGAGAATTATATTTTTTCCCCTCTCACAACTAAGTTTTATTAATTCTCTGACAGGAATACTTACTCTCTATGCATATTATGTTACATTATTTCACCCTAAAATTACTGCAATATTATCAATTCAAGCAGGATTGAGAATATGAAATATTAATAAGGTTACCACTCATCTAATTTTCAAAAGAATGTCTTAAATATAGGGCAGGAACACACTCCCAGAATAGCTTAGGGCTTCTGAGCACTGGAGAAGGACTCACAGAGCGGTGACATAATGACTTAGGCTATAAAATGAATGTGATCATATAAAATTCCAACAGGAGGTAAAAAAGAACTTTTGCTTCTAGAATATATATGTTTAGGGCAAACCAGAAGTCAGGAAAGAAGAAGGTAATAAATTTGACTTGATCGATTCCCAAGGCTAACTCGTGTGCTAAAAGAGGGTTGGCTGGGTAGCTGCAGGACCTTGACTCAAGTTTAGATTCTGCCACCTAATATTGTATTAAGTTGGACAAAGTAATAAAACTGAGCTTTAGTTTTTTTCACCCATAAAGTGTAATGAGAATACAATTGCCCCCTCACAGGGATGTTTCCATAAACAAAGAAGATTAAATGTACAATAAGCAGTTTGGAAACTTTAAGGATGTATACATTCTATTATTACTCATATGAGCATTATTGTATTTCTCTGTATTGAGTTATATATTCTTTAAAGTTTAATACCACCATTTGTTCAAATGCTCATTCAGCTATTGTGTGACTATTTTCTGAGTACCTAATCATCTCCATGGTTTTACATTCTTAATGCACATTTGAATGTTATAGAATAGGACTTCATGCATGTATAGAAAGTGAAATTTAACAACAGCAAAAAAAAAGAATTTAAACAGAGTTCAGGTTCTGAAATCTGACAGATCTGAGTTCAAATTCTGGATATGCTACATATGATCTGTGGAGAATCTAGATAAATTGCTCAAGTACATCTCATTTTTCTAACATGTAAAAAAGATAGGAATCAAATTTTCTTCTTCATATGACTATCATGAATAGTAAATGAAAAATCACATAAAAGTGCCTAAAGTAGTGTCTAACATGTAATTACTATTCAATCATCTTTGCTATGATTTTTATAATAATTATCACTAAATTGCATTTTTAAGCACAAACTAAAAATATGAGATAAACGTATATGAAATACATTGGGAGTCAATATAAATTATTTTTATTAGAAAAATTTAATTTTAACTTTACTAGACTTCATGGAATTTTTCTGAGAAATTTAAAATTATGTTTTGTTCATTTCATCATAAATTATATTACAGTTTTTTTCTCTAGAGACAGTCCCAAAGCACTTACATTTCATCTTACATGCAGTCATTCTGCAAGAAAAATAGCAGAGGAAAGTAATGAGGTTTCTCATTTTTATATTTCCTTATTTCTATTTCCTTAAAATTAATCATTACTCATATACTTGTCTTGCCTCTCTCCCTACCTCACCCCACTGGGATGTCCACACACAGAAAAGTACTCTTGGGTCTAATTCTTCTCTTCCCTACATTAAATACATTGACTCTTCTATAATTTCCCTAAGAAAAAGTCCCATATTTGANTTGGGGGCAGGAGGAGAAGGGGACGACTGAGGATGAGATGGCTGGATGGCATCACTGACTCGATTGATGTGAGTCTGAGTGAACTCCGAGAGATGGTGATGAACAGGGAGGCCTGGCGTGCTGCAATTCATGGGGTCGCAAAGAGTTGGACACGACTGAGCGACTGAACTGAACTGAACATCATTATTGTCCCCTCCATCACATTTTGTGATTTTGGTGTCTTATTTTATATCTTCATTTTTATCCTTTTGCTATTAATTTAGTTATATTCATTTTTACACAACTTTTTAAAATTCTTTTTTAGTCTACATATGACTTGTTTAAGTGATCTTCAACCTTTTTTTTTTTAATCTACACCCATAATATTTATTTGTATAATTGAAAATATTAACAGTTCAGTGATATTTTATGAGTTATATAACCATTAAGAGTTGAGGTTGGTATACTTGGATCTCTCAAAAGATAAAAAACTATCAAAGATTGAAATGCCATTTTAAAATTGTAATTATTTTTAAAGCAAATGTATGATTATAAATTTCTTACTTTTTAAAAAATAATGCTACACAGAAATTTAATGTTTTTAATGATTCCTAGCCCTATTTTGAACATTGCTATTATTGTAGTATTTTTTCCTTGCTTATTTTTTAGCTTTTAATTATTTTTTTCTTTTGAGGAACTGTTACTTCTGCCATTGTGCCTGCTTCTGAAAACTTCTTCCTCTCTTTTCTGATGTATGTGTCCTTTTAATAGGCTGAGAAATTTTACTAAAATTTCATAAAAATTTAATATGCCTCAATTTAAAGAGACTTAGTAAGGTGTTTAACAAACATCTGAGAAGTCATGAGCTTCATTTCAAGCGCAGACATTTCAAAACTATTGTGAGAATAAATAATTTTTTAAATGTTATTTCTGTATCTTTTCTTCAAGTGCTCAGATTCCTGGAAGATCCTGTATACTTCTAAAGAACACAATAATTTTTTATCTCAAGTTATGCCATCTTTTATNTCAAAACTATTGTGAGAATAAATAATTTTTTAAATGTTATTTCTGTATCTTTTCTTCAAGTGCTCAGATTCCTGGAAGATCCTGTATACTTCTAAAGAACACAATAATTTTTTATCTCAAGTTATGCCATCTTTTATCTCAGAGGTATATCTCTATGATCAAAAAGCAATAAACTCTTTACTTTAAAATCATGAATCAGTACTAAGGAACACAGTGTTTAGACAATTTAATGAAGTTAATAGAGAGTTTTTTATAAGGTTTAAGATGACATTATTGAGGGCATCTTCTTCCTTCTAAGGTCCTACTCTGGGTCTCCTTGGAACATGGTAGGCTGTGGAAAAGAGAAACCCTGACATATGAAAATAGAGCCCCCCAAATTGGCTTGTGCCTCATTTTATCTTTATCACATTCTTTATAAATTCTTTACAGATTCTTTGCTGTAACACCTACAACTTGACACAATTCTGGATTGATCACATAAGCTCTTAGTTTCCATCTTTCCTAACTCTAATCTGTTAACCCCAGTAAGGTTTCCTTTTAAACTGTTTTTTAATTCCCCCATATATATGAGTTTCCATCCTAAACTTTCATTACAAATAAAGCTTNTATAAATTCTTTACAGATTCTTTGCTGTAACACCTACAACTTGACACAATTCTGGATTGATCACATAAGCTCTTAGTTTCCATCTTTCCTAACTCTAATCTGTTAACCCCAGTAAGGTTTCCTTTTAAACTGTTTTTTAATTCCCCCATATATATGAGTTTCCATCCTAAACTTTCATTACAAATAAAGCTTTTGCCAACAAAGGTCCATCTAGTCAAAGCTATGGTTTTTCCAGTGGTCATGTATGGATGTAAGAGTTGGACTATAAAGAAAACTGAGTGCTGAAGAATTGATGCTTTTGAACTGTGATGTTGGAGGAGACCTTTGAGAGTCCCTTGGACTGCAAGGAGATCCAACCAGTCCAACCTAAAGGAGATCAGTCCTGGTTGTTCATTGGAAGGACTGATGCTGAAGCTGAAACTCAAATACTTTGGCCATCTGATGTGAAGAACTGACTCAGTTGAAAAGACCCTGATCCTGGGGAAGACTGAATGCAGAAGGAGAAGGGGACAACAGAGGATGAGATGGCTGGATGGCATCACCGACTCAATGGACATGAGTAAACTGCAGGAGTTGGCGATGGACCGGGAGGCCTGGCAGTCCATGGTGCAGTCCATGGGGTTGTAAAGAGTCGGACATCACTGAGTGACTGAACTGAACTGAAGGCCTAATCCTTTGGCTAAAATGGAACAGAACTCATTTTTTCAGTAGTTATACTAGTGATATGTTACCATCTGCAACTGGATTTTGGGTGATTGTTGTTGTTGTTCAGTAGCTAAGTTATATCTGAATTTTTGTGACCCCATGGACCGCAGCACTAGTCTTCCCTGTCCTTCACTATCTCCTGGAGTTTTCTCAAATCATGTCCATTGAGTTGGTGATGCTATTTAACCATCTCATCCTCTGCCATTAGCTTCTCCTTTTGCCTTCAACCTTTACCAGCATCAGGGTCTTTTCCAATGAGCTGGCTTTTCACATCAGGTGGCCAAAATATTGGTGCTTCAGCTTCAGCATAAGTCCTTCCAATGAATATTCAAGGAATGATTTCATTTAGGATTGACTGGTTTGATCTACTTGTGGCCCAAGTTTTAGATGATAGCATAGATCAAATAAATATAAGAAAGTGAGCAAAATGGAAACTGGGTCTTATACTTGGGTAACAAGTAAAGTTCAAAGTGAGTTTGAATTCTATCAGTACAAAAACATGAAATATAAACAGCGTGATACAACTCTCCAGGATTTACTTCCTTGCTGGCCGAGGGCTTTTGGTGTGCTGTACCTTTGGGGTTAGGGTATTAGGCAAAAATGTATAAAAGCTTGCAAAATCATAAGTACAGATTTGAAAAGCATTCAGTCTTTCTGGCTTATCACAGTTACTTCAAATATTTGTCAATAGTCAATGGCACTCTAAAATACAAGGCAAACCCAGGATGTGTGTGTGTATGTGCTCAATCATTCAGTCATGTTCGATTCTTTGCAACCCCATGGACTATAGCCTGCCAGGCTCCTTTGTCCATGGAATTCTCCAGCAACAATACTGTAATGGGTCACCATTTCCTCCTTCTGGGGATCTTCCTGACCCAGGGATCAAACCCACATCTTCTGCATTGGCAGATGGACACTTTACCACTGAGCCACCTGAGAAGCCCAGGGTAGTGCATAGATAAACTAGAATCCTAAAATAGCAAAACCAAACTCAACTGGTACTGAAACAAATGTAACGTGCAGCGTTCATTTTCCTACACTGTTTTCTTAGGGAGGTGGAAGATTTGTTTGCTAACCCTGTGCTTGCCTTGGCTTGGATTATATAAACCACATGAAAAAGGAAGATACCCACNAAAACGATTGAGAATATACACATATATTTGCATAATTAGGCTTTAATATAAGAAATAATACATTTTAATGAACTTATAGCTTATCTCAAACCATAGCTTGAAACATAATTTAATTATACCCTTATAAATAGTCTAATAAAAATGTACCCTTAATTTAACCCATTTTCAGAGATTACACAAAATGTAATAATAGCAACATAGTGATCTGGTGATTTAGTGTATTTTGACTTTCTTCATACAGAAGTTAGTTCTCAGTACTTAAGCATTTTTCCTAAAAAGAATACTATAGGCTTTAAAGTCATGTGGGGTAGAAGTTAAACTAGAATTTAAATTTTATAGAAATCAACTGAAGAAAGAAATATGTTGACTAATGGTGTTTTAAACAAATTTAATAGTCAATTATTATCAGAGATCTCAAAAGCTATAATTGTCAGAAAAGACAGAATTTGTTGGATTTGCTTTAACTGTTTCCCCAGAATTATATTTGGGGTAAAAATAAAACTTACTCTGGGTGTCAACTGCACAAAATATTAGAAATCAGACTTTATGATCACTGAGTACTTCAAGCAGCAAGCTTGAGGGTTTTGGGGGTGGAAATAACATCTAGAATACCCACAGTATCATGAGCAGGGATTCAGTCAATGTCTGGACTCTCTGAGTAGACACCCAGTGCCATCCTCTCTGGGGCACAGTTGGCAACTGAAAGAAACAGCAGCATCTACTGAGGACTCGGGATATTGGAAACTGGCATTTTAGGTCAGGGAAGCTACATGACAGCTGTCTGAACAACTCTTGGTATGAGCTGGGTTCTCATTGATTTGAAATTACTCTGGAATTTCTGGAGTATTATATGGGGTAACCTCTCCATAAAACTTAATGTGTTTAATTTGATCAATGTGATGACAATCAAAAGACAGACAAACCATGGCCGACCTCATTTCTGTTCTTCCTCAGAACATAGAGCAAGACATGATATCCTCAGTTCTTCTCCCCCAGTATGATTCACTCTTTTGAATACCTTTTAGAAGGGTTAAAAGATATCTTTTAGCATCCAAGATATCCTGTATTGTAGAAACTGAGATGGCATTCCTTTAAAGATCATGTAAACATAATTTTGGAGGCTGATAAAGATAAAATGGATTAAATACTTCTTAGCTTGAGCAAGGAGTTTAGGAAACAGAATTTCAAAACAAACTAATTCCAAGAAAGGCAATGTAAGCATGGATATGTGGTTCTTTTCAGGGAGGAAGGGCCCTAGAAGACTGAGGTTGACATTAGGTACCTAATGTGATTTTGAAGGAAGCAAGATCCCTTGTAATCTGTTATCCATCATTATATGCCCAAGAGACATGGCCTTGGTCCTCCTTTTCATTACAACCACACAAACTATGGGTCCTGTGGATATTTCTATCTTAAACTCAGAATAGAGTTCTTGGATTTATTAACATGTAATTCTGTGTACATTTGTGAAAACATATATAGATAAACATTTCTTGAGCTCATTAATTTCTCAGTAGATTATACATTTGTACATGATTTTTCCTAATGCTTTTGTTAGCTGGGATTAGATTTTTTTAAGTCATAAAATTGATATAAAGTTGTCATTTCTTGCTAAATTATATTTCACCCACTTCTGGAANTGTGTACATTTGTGAAAACATATATAGATAAACATTTCTTGAGCTCATTAATTTCTCAGTAGATTATACATTTGTACATGATTTTTCCTAATGCTTTTGTTAGCTGGGATTAGATTTTTTTAAGTCATAAAATTGATATAAAGTTGTCATTTCTTGCTAAATTATATTTCACCCACTTCTGGAACATTTTAAAGTAGAAATAAAAAATTAAGAAATTGGGTTTTCTCTTCTTCTTCTGCATTTTATAATATTTAATAATTGTGACATGGTGAAAAGAGTCCAGACTGTAAATTAAAAAAAAAAAAAAAAAGATGAATCCTGAATTTTAGTTTTATCTCTGTTTCTATTACTTTTATTATTTTTATTAAATCAAGTACCCTATTTTGGTCTCAGCATCTTGCTGCATAAAATGAGGAAGCTGAATTAAACCTCTTTAGGTCCTTTTCAGCACAAATTCTACGAATCTTTTAATTATTTCCATTTTATGGTGGTTTGTCAAGTACCCTTGATTAGTGAACAATTCAGGTCTATATCCTTCTGAGCCATTTTTTAATAGCCCTGAGTGAAGTCGCTCAGTCGTGTCCAACTCTTTGTGACCCCATGGACTGTAGCCCACCAGGCTCCTCCCCCATGGGATTCTCCAAGCAAGAGTACTGGAGTGGGTTGCCATTTCCTTCTCCAGGAGATCTTCCCAACACAGGGATTGAACCCAGGTCTCCTGCATTCCAGGCAGACGCTTTAACCTCTGAGCCACCAGGGAAGCTCAATTTAATAGCCCTAGTGCTCCCAAAGGAGGGAAAAACAGTAAAAATAAACAAATTATCTGCTTCCATAATACAATATATTTTGAAAATATTAGTCAAATGCTCTGACAATAGAACAAAATATCCAGCTACCATTTTAACCTTTGGCTTCTCATGGATACATTTTTCCTTTTCTTTACTCTTAAGTTCAGTCATTTTCTAATGAAAAATCAATATATTGTCATTGTATGTAACAGTGTACAGGATACACACTGAAGAACAGAAGGAAGAAAAAAAGATAATTATCTTTAATCTCACTATTCCAGACACTCATTATCAAAATAATTTATTTGGGCCCATCTGTGTGTGTTATGTAATTTTACAGTTTTAGATGAATTGTGCTTTCCATGCTGCTGTGTGGCCTACCTTTATTACATATAAATATTGTGAAAATCCTGCTCATTGGCTCAGTCATGTCCAAGTCTTTGCAACCCCATGGACTGTAGATGCCATGGAATTTTCCAGGCTAGAATACAGAAGTGGTTGCCATTTCCTCCTCCAGGGGATCTTCCTGACCCAGGGACTGAACTTGTGTCACCTGTATCTTCTGCACTGCAGTTGGATACTGCTGAGCCATAACAGAAGCCCATTGTGAATGTAGTTGTATAGCAATGAAGATAAAATCTGTGCCCGCATCTTAATTGATACAAGCTATCCCAATGTTTGGAAGTGCCATGATTTATTGAACCAAAGAATATACTGTTGAACAATTTAACTATTCCTAGTGTTTGGTATTATAAGAGACTTTTGAATAAGCATGCCTTAAACACTTGTCTAATTATTTCCTCACGTTGCATAAACAAGATTTGAACATTTTTGTTGTTAAAGTAGATTTAGACAAGTATTTTTATCTGTAAGTGGTCCTATGTAAATATATTTCTGCCTCTACAATTCAGCTCTGAGTATCTGCTTTCTGAGTCATTCACTGGTCTCAGACCTTCAGCCTCCATCACCCTTTGGACCCACACCCTTCATTTCTCAGGAGCTCAAGCATGATTCCCAATCTCAGTGTTGCCCCATTAGTGTGGCTGTCTGGCTCAACTTTTCATCTCTCTGTTTTTTCTCTGTTTACTCAAAGCATGCTAGCAAAATCTTCCACTGCTTTTGGCTATGTGTTTTCCTTTATTATTTCCCATAAAATACTTAAGATAAAGCTTATATATCATTATAAAAGCTGTATAGCTTTATTTTTTTCCAAACTTTTAGGTATCAAATAGATTTGGTTTATATTACTAATACTGGAATGTTACACATCTTATTTATAGTTTTATATTATATTTATACGTAAAACTATTATAGCTAATCCTTTAATCCCTTGATTTTAGATTTATTATATATGCACTTAAAGGATTAATTTCATAAATCAGAATAACTCATAATTCTTTTCAGATGATATAATCTACTATGTTGGAGCAGTATGTATGTGCTCAGTCACTCAGTTATGTCCTACTCTGCAACCCCATGGGCTGTAGCCTGCCAGTCTCCCCTGTGCATGGAATTCTCTGGGCAAGAATACTGGAGTGGGTTGCCATTTCCTCCTCCAGGGAATCCTCCTGACCCAGGGATCAAACCCAAATCTCCTGTGTCTCCTGCGTTGACAGGCAGATTCTTGAACACTGAGCCACCTAGGAAGCCCATACTGGGGCAGAAGCAAGCATTTTTGTAGTTTTTGAAATGTCTAAGGAAGGAAATTATAAGTAGGCACTTCTATTTATATATTCTGTTAAGTGCATTTTAGCTTCACTTATTTTTATCTCTTTTATGTAAAATAATTATCTTTGTGGATGATAAAAGCTCATAGTTGTGAAAATACAGAAGCAATAATTTTATTATCTAATATAGCAATAGCTACTTTTTGCATTAGGATAAATTTCAATAGTTGGGGCCTACATTCTATGTCCAGACAATGAACTCAGAAAGCACAGGTTAACAAAATTATACCCTAGCCAGAGCTTGAAAATATAAAGAACAGAGTGCACTTTCAATAGAGGTGCAACCTGACAGTCATTCTGAGCTGCAGTCTTGGGAGAAAGATTACCATCCAATTCAAAAATTTCAAGAAGACAAAAGAGAAATTGAGTGCAAATATCCAGAGATCAAGCATAACAACTCATCCCAAACCATCTAGAAAGCTTGTGGAGGAAGTCAAAGAGGATAATAGTGAGAGGCCCCAGTAAATATAAATAACATTAGTACTTTGGCCACCTGATGCGAAGAGTTGACTCATTGGAAAAGACTCTGATGCTGTGAGGAATTGGGGGCAGGAGGAGAAGGGGACGACCGAGGATGAGATGGCTGGATCGCATCATGGACTCGATGGATGTGAGTCTGAGTGAACTCCGAGAGATGGTGATGAACAGGGAGGCCTGGCGTGCTGTGATTCATGGGGTCGCAAAGAGTCGGACACGACTGAGCGACTGAACTGAACTGAACTGAACTGATGGGGAAGACAGAAAGACAGTGTTTGCCAGTTCTAGGAATTCGGGATCAGAGAAAAAAGAACTGGGCAAGATAAAAAATTATTTTGTAAATGAAATAAGATAGAAAAGTTGAGCCAAGACACAGATTTCAACCAGAAATCTTACCTTGTTTTACAGCCAGTGTTAATTAGAATTGTTACAGATCCCCAAGACAATGGTTAAACTGTGCCTAACAAGTTCAACTGGTTGACCTGATATGCTTAGATACTGCCAGTGTGCCTTTCTGGTTTGGGAGGGCAAATGTAAACACAGCCCCTAAAATCAGTGTAAAATATGTGCTCACTTTTCCATGATGACATGGAACCTATTCCTGTGACTGCAGCCCATGTGATTAAATAGGAACTTCTTCCATTGTGCTAATCCTAGATTTCTCCTATTTGGGTAGAATTGACCAGTAATAATCTGAAACCAAGATGCATCCTAAAAGTTACTGCTGTTTAAGTCCTGCACTCAATATGCCAGCAAATTTGGAAAATTCAGCAGTGGCCACAGGACCGGAAAAGATCAGTTTTCATTCCAATCCCAAAGAAAAGCAATGCCAAAGAATATTCAAACTACCTCACAATTGCACTCATCTCACACACTAGCAAAGTAATGCTCAAAATTCTCCAAGCCAGGCTTCAACAGTACGTGAACTGAGAAATTCCACATGTTCAAGCTGGAATTAGGAAAGACAGAGGAGCCAGAGATCAAATTGCCAACATCCGTTAGATCATCAAAAAAGCAAGAGAGTTCCAGAAAAACATCTACTTCTCCTTTATTGATTATACCAAAGGTTTTGACTGTGTGGATCACAACAAACTGGAAAATTCTTAGAGATGGGACTATCAGAGCCCCTCACCTACCTCCTGAGAAATCTGGATGCAAGGCAAGAAGCAACAGTTAGAACGGGACATGGAACAATGGTATGATTCCAAATTGGGAAAGAAGTACATCAAGGCTGTATATTGTCATCCTGCTTGTTTAACGCATATGCTGAGTGAAAGGGAAAGTCACTCAGTTGTGTTCAACTATTTGCAAACTCATGGATTTAGTCCATGGAATTCTCTAGGCAAGAATACTGGAGTGGGTAGCCTTTCCCTTCTCTAAAGGATCTTCCCAACCCAGGGATCAAACCCAGGTCTCCCACATTGCAGGCAGATTTTCTACCAGCTGAGCCACAAGAGAAGCCCAAGAATACTGGAGTGAAATGCCAGGCTGGATAAAGCACAAGCTGGAATCAAAATTGCCAGGAGAAATATCAATAACCTCAGATATGCAGATGACAGCACCCTTATGGCAGAAAGCGAAGAAGAACTAAAGAGTCCCTTGAAGAAAGTGAAAGAGGAGAGTGAAAAAGTTTGCTTAAAACTCAAGATTCAAAATACTAAGATCATGGCATCCAGTCCCATCACCTCATGGCAAATAAATGGGGAAACATTAGAAACACTGATAGACTTTATTTGCTTGGGCTCCAAAAGCACTGCAGATGGTGACTGCAGCCATGAAATTAAAAGGTGCTTGCTCTTTGGAAGAAAAGCTTTGACAAACCTTTGACACCATATTAAAAAACAGAGACATTACTTTGCCAACAAAGTTCCATCTAGTCAAAGCTATGGTTTTTCCAGTAGTCATGTATGGATGTGAGAGTTGGACTATAAGGAAAGCTGAGCACCGAAGAATTTATGCTTTTGAACTGTGGTGTTGGAGAAGACTTTCAAGAGCCTTTCGGGGGGATTTTATGATATAACAGGTTTGTGCATGCTCAGTTGCTTCAGCTTTGTCTGTGTCTTTGTGACCCCATAGACTGTAGCCCACCAGGTTGCTCAGTCCATGAGATTCTCCAGGCAAGAATACTGGAGTGGGTTGCTATTCCCTTCTCCAGGGAATTTCCTGACCCAGGGATCAAATGTGGATCTCCTGCATTGCAGGCAAATTCTTTACTGCTCAGCCAGCGGGGAAGCTCAGGGTTTATCTTGAAAGATAAAATGTCTTGTCTGAGGAGTGGTGGGGTCAAGGGTCATTATAACATATGTGTACATAACCTGTAGGTGTACATGGATTTACATAAGTCTTATTTGTAGCCACAGATGAAGGCAAGGTTGTATGATCTTGAGTTGCATATAGAAATATACCAAAAGGAAGCTAAAGATGCCTCAAATATTGCATGAATTGTTCTTTGATTATGAAAACATCCCCATTTTGGAAGTTTCTTAGTGGTCTATATTGATTTGAATCACTCCAAATGACTTTGTGTGGGGAAAAAAAAAAAAAAAAGTGTGTCCAAATCAACCAGAGCACCCTGGCATCCTGGTTTAATACACCAATGAGGAATTAAAGAATAATCCCTCACTTTTTCATAAATTCCTAAGACAGTCTCATGGAAGGGGCAGAGTCAACAAAAGCTAACTAAATTTTCCTAAGCCATGTAAATCCATACGCTGGAGCCCTGTAAAAAAGGCCTATTTTTCTCATAAGAAGCGTCATTGGCCTATATCATATGGAATAAACAATTTTTGCTTCCAGTCAGCTTTTGGAACATAACTGAGATGTCTCTACATTAAATTTAGAGTTAATAAAGGGAAGCTGCTATTTAAGACACTTATTTGTCTGTGCCTTATGAAAAACTGGGACTTTCCTGGTGGCTCAGATGGTAAAGAATCTGCCTGCAATGCAGGAGACTCGGGTTTGATCCCTGGGTCAAGAATATCCCCTGGAGAAGGGAATGGCTACTCACTACAATATTCTTGCCTGGAGAATCCAATGGACAGAGGAGCCTGGTGGGATACAGTCCACAGGGTTGCAAAGAGTTGGACGTGACTGAGCAACTAACACTTACACTTTTTATGAGAAGCCATGCCCCATAGTCAGAGTCTGGAGGATGAGATTAAAAACGGACAAAAGGCAATTTTTCCTAGTACTAAAAGCTTCTACTCTCAAAAATGATTATGATAATTTATCTTAAATTGATTTAAACTATTTTCTCTTTGAGATATATAGTTTTTTCTTGTGGATTCATGTATTTGAGTGCTAGGAGTGCATTTTGCACAAGAGTTATCCACCAGCAGGAGAGACTGTCAGGATATCAAGTTTGGATGAATTCAGGGAGAGGAGCAGGAGGCCTGAGTCCAATTCAGTCACTCAGTCATGTCTGACTATTTGCGATCCCATGGACTGCAGCACCCCAGGCTTCCCTGTCCACCACCAACTCGCAGGGCTTGCTCAAACTCATGTCCATCAAGTCAGTAATGCCATAAAGCCATCTCATCCTCTGCCTTCCTGTTCTCCTCCCACCTTCAATCTTTCCCAGCATCAGGGTCTTTTCCAATGAGTCAGTTCTTCCCAGTTTGCCACACTATTGGAATTTCAACTTCAAAGATTATTCAGGACTGATTTCCTTGAGGATTGACAATCCTCCTTGCAATTCAAGAGGGACTCTCAAGATTATTCTCCAACACCACAGCTCAAAATCATCAATTCTACAGTGCTCAGCTTTCTTTATAGTCCCACTCTCACATCCATACACAACTACTGGACAAACCATAGTTTTGACTCTATCGACTTTGTCGGAAAACTAACATCTCTGCTTTTTAATATGTTGTCTATGTTTGTCATAATTTTTCTTTGAAAGAACTAGCATCTTTTAATTTCATGGCTGCAGTCACAATCTGCAGTGATTTTGGAGCCCAAGAAAATAAAATCTGTCACTGTTTCCATTGTTTCCCCATCTATTTGCCATGAAGTGATGGGACCAGATGCTATGATCTTAGTTTTTTGAATGTTGAGTTTTAAACCAGCTTTTTCACTCTCCTCTTTCACTTTCATCAAGAGGCATTTTAGTTTCTCTTCACTTTCTGCCATAAGGGTGGTGCCATCTGTGTGTCTGAGGTTATTGATATTTCTCCCAGAAATCTTGATTCCAGCTTGTGCTTCATCCAGCCTGGCATTTTGCATGATGTACTCTGCATAGAAATTAAATGAGCAGAGTGACAATATACAGCCTTGACATACTCCTTTCATAATTTGGAACCAATCTGTTGTTTCATGTCTGCTTCTAACTGTTATTTCTTGACCTGCATACAGATTTCTCAGGAGGCAGGTCAGGTGGCCTGGTATTCCCATCTTTTGAAGAATTTTCCACAGTTTCTTGTGAACCATATGGTCAAAGGCTTTGGCATAGCCAATAAGGCAGATCTTTTTCTGAAATTCTCTTGCTTTTTTGATAATCCAGCGGATGTTTGCAATTTGATCTCTGGTTTCTCTGCCTTGTCTATATCCAGCTTGAACGTCTGGACATTCACGGTTCATATACTGTTGAAGCCTGGCTTGGAGAATTTTGAGCATTAGTTTGCTGGTGTGTGAGATGAGTGCAGTTGTGTGGTAGTTTGAACATTCTTTGGCATTGCCTTTCTTTTGGATTGGAATGAAAACTGATCTTTTCTGGTCCTGTGGCCACTGCTGAGTTTTCCAAATTTGCTGGCATATTGAGTGCAACACTTTAACATCATTGTCTTTTAGGATTTGAATCTGTTCAACTGGTATTCCATCACCTACACTAGCTTTGTTCATAGTGATGCTTCCTAAGCCCCACTTGACCTCGCATTCCAGGTTGTCTGGATCTAGGTGAGTAATTACACCATCATGGTTATCTGGGTCATGTAGATATTTTTTGTATAATTCTTCTGTGTATTCTTGCACCTCTTCTTAATATCTTATGCTTCTGTTAGGTCCATACTGTTTCTGTCCTTTATTGTACCCATCTTTGCATGAAATGTTCCCTTGGTATAACTAATTTTCTCAGAGACCTCTAGTCTTTCCCATCCTATTGTTTTCCTCTATTTCTTGCATTGATCAGTGAATTAATGATCAAGAGGCCCAAAACCCATTCTAGATGGTGTATTTCTGTGGAGAAATGTGTCCTTCACTTTTGCTCACATTCTTAGCAAACCCCACAGACTCTTTTCCTTATTCCAGAATTCAGATATTGCACATAGACTGGCACTGAGTACTATCCTGGTGGAAGAGGATAATCAGTGGGTAAAATTTTCCCAAGAAGGTACATTTTTGCCCTGCAAGAAAAGAAAGCAGACTCTTAGGGGAATTACAAAAAAAGAAAGTCGTAAAGCAGAATGTTCCCAAGAGAGAAACACTAGGATATGGTTAAGTTTCTTTCATCTTCAATCTTTAGACTCCAGAAAAGTCATCTTAACATTTCATTTCATGGGTCTAGTCTCTACTCTCAAAGTTATAATTTCCTTTGATTGCCCCTCAAATTTCCAGTAATTATGTAACACATTAAAACCCAATGTTAGAGGTTAGTACAGTGGCAAATATACTATTGAAGGGACAACAGTAGTTCCAGGCAGAAACCATAGCAAAGAGCATAGTGGATACAAGAATGGCCATGAGGTACCTCACGCCAAGTGAGGGGCAGGTTGCAGCATGCCCTACATGGGGTCAGGTTGGACACAGTCTCTTGTCCAAATGCTCTGGGAGAAGTCTGTCCTTATCCAAGGAAGGGACAGTTATGGAGTGATCTGGAAAAGTCAGATCCTCTTCATTTTGTGGATGCTGTTGCTGCTGCTAAGTCACTTCAGTCGTGTCCAACTCTGTGCGACCCCATAGACGGCAGCCCACCAGGCTCCACTGTCCCTGGGATTCTCCAGGATGGATAAGGGCTATCTAATTAACAAATATTTGGGTTACTGAGCAAAGTTGCATAAATAAAATCTTTAAATAAAAAANCGTGTCCAACTCTGTGCGACCCCATAGACGGCAGCCCACCAGGCTCCACTGTCCCTGGGATTCTCCAGGATGGATAAGGGCTATCTAATTAACAAATATTTGGGTTACTGAGCAAAGTTGCATAAATAAAATCTTTAAATAAAAAATAATGTGTAACAAGTATATGCTGATTTCAATAGGTATTCAATATAACCAGATATTAATTTGAAGAGCAAGACATTTGGAATATTCTCCTAACATCTTTATTCTGGAGGACATATTTTAACACAATTATATTACAGTTGACATTTAGCAGACTGTTTCATATGACTTTGAAATAGTTTCATGTGGTTTCTCCTCCTACTTCCTCCTCTCGGTTGCAAGTACCTGAGATCACAGCTACTGAAAAATCATGTGGCTGGATTTTGCTGCTATTCCACATTGAAATTGACTTCCCATAGACATCAACAGGGACCCAATCTTCAGGTAGCAGTGTTAGAAGTGAGTCTCCCTAACTTTCTTGCTTGAAAGTGAAAGTGTTAATCACTCAGTCATTGTTGGGAGCCGTGTTAGGCATTACTGACAAAATGGAGGCAGGGCCCCAACCCCCCTCCTCATCTCACAAGCATGGTCCTAGGATGAAGGACTTAGGCCTTGTGATTCTGACTTGTTCTTTCCTTTCTTTGGTTGAGTTGGCTGAAAAGAATGTTAAGGTGCTTGAGAGAAACATGAGAAAGCACAAAGCCTTCTACAGTTGTGCCCAGAAAATAATCTATAAATAACCATTGACATTTGTTCAAGAATCTTTACAAAGAATGTCCCAAGATGAGCAAGTAGGCCACAGCTTGAGGCCATGGGAAGGATTGTTATCTGAGACCTGTTTGTGAGGGAAATATTTATGGCAAAAGAAGATTGCTGAGTTTAGGGTTTAGGAATAATTAAGAA
>SJYS01004164.1:24787-53044 GCA_006410695.1 Philantomba maxwellii
CCTGGCGTGCTGCGATTCATGGGGTTGCAAAGAGTCGGACACGACTGAGCGACTGAACTGAACTGAACTGAACTGACCTAATACTTTTGTCAAAGTATAAAAGAGAACCTGAAGCTTGAAATAAACATGTAATTCCCTACTATGAGTCAGAGGCTAAGTCATCATCCACCAACACCACTGACCCCTTCAGCCTGATTCCCTGGCTGCTGGAGCTGGACTCCGGCAAGTCATGTCTGACTCTTTGTGACCCCATGAACTGTAGCCCTGCAAGCTCTTCTGTTCGTGGAATTCTGCAGGCAAGAATACTGGAGTGGGTTCCCATGCCCTTCTCCAGGCGATCTTCCCCACCCAGGGATCGAACCTGGGTCTCCCACAAGGCAGGCAGATTCTTTATTGTCTGAGCCACCAGGGAAGCCCTGGTGACAGCAAGGCTTGCTTTATTTTCTAGTCAGTGTTAGTTTTATGGTAGAACTATGAGTAACTTATAACACGTGATTGACTGTGTTGTTCTAAAAATAGCCTCAGTTCATATAGCCTGATTAAAATAGCTGCTGTGAATTTTGTTTCTCAGGATTTTGGAGCTCTAAGTAACTCGTCTATATCTAAAGATACATATACTTAGCAGAAAGTAGTCACAACAGGTATCTAAATTCTCCCTTTTCACCACCAGTGGCCTTAAAATAATTATCATTTGCATTCTCTCCATGTCAGTGGGAAAATTATATATTGTGTAAGAAAAAATAAATGTAAGTGAATATTTGGTTTGTTGAGACTGAGAATGCCAGATTTTTGAGGTCTTTGGGACTTTAGGCACATACTACTAAAAATGGGTTTTTGATCTTTTTATCTGTTCTTTCTAGGCCAGAAAGGGTCAAAGTATGTCCTGTGTCTCCCCCTGCACCCATAACGGTGGTGCTAGTCCTATAACAGTTCTCAGTAGATACAAATTTTGTCGACAGATCCTTGTAATAGAATTCAACCTGTAAGATATCAAATTGGGATTCCTTTGCAAATTGCCCCACAAAACATAAAATTCAATGACCCTCAGTTGCCAAGGAAACATGAGACCCTGAGACTACTGCTTATGGGGTCAGTGTCATCAAGACAAGCCACCCTCTCCAAGCATATAGAGTGCCAGAAACCTATGTTCACACAGAAAATAAATTGCATTCACTGTTCCAAACAATATAATTCCCTTTGGAAAAATTAAATAAAAGAGTAATTGAAATGAAGGCCAAAATTTTCATCCTTAGCCTTCAAGATTTCAATAATACAAAGCCCAGCATATTAAGATTTTTACTAAGATAAGTAAAATTTACCTTGATCAGTCAAGTGATTATGAATAAAATATGACACTACTGTTATTGGCTCACAATGGGAAATATACAGTAAAGTGAAAATTAATTAACTAATTAGCAAGTTAATTAAAAGTCTTCTGACCTAAATGCTTTCATTTCTATTTTGAATTTTTGCCTGGGGATAGCCACATAATGAGTCATATTTTGGCACTGTTTTTTTATTATGCCTTTAAAATATAATATATCTCATATTTTATATGAAAAGAAAATTATTATTCCTTCCCTCACTCCCCTTTCCTTACCTGCCCCAGTAACCAAACATGACCATTATAGAGTGGGGAATTGTGTCTTCCATTAAAACCTCAGTTCTTGAAATGGAAGCCCAGGTTGTTTCCCTGGCAACATTACCAGCAAAAAGGTCTCACATGATTTTCCTATATAAGGGACAGTTAAGAGGCAGATTCCAGATTTAAAGGTAATCATCTGATTGGGAAGGCAACTTGCTAAGTCTTATCTGATATAAGAACTATGTCTGAATTCCATCTGGACAAATTTCAAATGATGTTTGGGATAGTGAAGGGGACAAGAGACCAGGTGATGCAACAATTCTGAATCTTATTTAGCCATGTTAGGTAACAGAGCACAAGACTTAAATATTTATATTCTTAGCTGTTTCAATTAAAATTAAAATGTTTCTTCCCATCTCTCTGTGGCCTTACTTCTTTTCTCAGACCAAATGTTACCTCCTTAGATGCCTTCCCTGATGTACATTNATTTCAAATGATGTTTGGGATAGTGAAGGGGACAAGAGACCAGGTGATGCAACAATTCTGAATCTTATTTAGCCATGTTAGGTAACAGAGCACAAGACTTAAATATTTATATTCTTAGCTGTTTCAATTAAAATTAAAATGTTTCTTCCCATCTCTCTGTGGCCTTACTTCTTTTCTCAGACCAAATGTTACCTCCTTAGATGCCTTCCCTGATGTACATTTTAACTCGCTTATACCTCCTGCTGCTAAGTCGCTTCAGTTGTGTCCAACTCTGTGCAACCCCATAGACAGCAGCCCACCAGGCTCCCACATTCCTGGGATTCTCCAAGCAAGAACACTGGAGTGGGTTGCCATTTCCTTCTCCAATGCATGAAAGGAAAAGTGAAAGTGAAGTCACTCAGTCATGTCGACTCTTAGTGATCCCATGGACTGCAGCCCACCAGACTCCTCTCTCCGTGGGATTTTCCAGGCAAGAGTACCAGAAGGCAATGGGTTGCCATTGCCTTCTCCGCACTTATACCTAAACCAACACATTTTTTTTCTGTAATTGCAACCTTTTCATTTTTCTTTATAATATATACAGCAGTTTATAATTATATATTTCTTTACCATTTATTGTCTTCATCAAAAGATTATTTTAAGCTATCAAAAATACATGTTGAATAAATAAATACTGACTACAGTTATTCATTTAAGCATAATAAAAGGATAGTAAAAAGATGTTCATTTTCTAAACTTCAGCCCTTTTATGTAATGATAACATACACATTCATATAATCCAACTTTTATTTTAAAATGCTCATAGGACAACTTGGAAAATAAGGCCAGCAATAAAGATAGGAAAGTATATTCCATACATTTACATTATAGTAAAATAATTATATACTTCCTACACATTTTCTAATGAAACATAACATGCATTTGCTTTTTTGTTTGAAAATACTCAAATAGAGAATACAAAACAAATGGAACAGATGACTCAAACACTCATATATGTGAAGCAAACAAAAAATAAGAGCAGAGTAGCCATGGACAAAGTGAAGAAGAGCATATAAATTGTGACTATAGGGAAAAGAGATGGTCTGAGTGGGTGCTAAATATACAAGAGGCATATAAGATCTCAATCCTCATCAGGGCTTAAATCAGCCACTCATTGGTGAAACCCAGGCTGATCGAATATGTGCACAATAGACACAAAACCTCAGGCTTATTGGCAAGTCTCCTTTCTGAACTAGATATACCTTCCCCTGCTTTTCTCTTACTAGGCAGTGTGTTGTGGTGGTTGCAGTGTTACTTGACCATATCTATACATGTGCTTTTTTGATATGGCAATTTTATCAAGTTTCAAAGGCTTGTTTTCTCAACTGCTGTTACACCCTAAGCAAGAGATATCAGAAAAGGAAAGGACAAGTTAAATAAAAAAGAGTGCCTGCTATATAGTGGGCTTCCCTGGTGGCACAATGGAAAAGAATCTGCCTGCCAATGCAGGAGACATAGGTTCGATCTCTTGTCCAAGGAGATCCCCTGGAGAAGGAAATGGCAACCCACTCCAGTAATTTTGCCCAGAGAATTCCATGAACAGAGGAACCTGGCACACTACAGTCCATAAGGTCACAAAAGAGTCAGACACAACTTAGCAACTGAACAATAAGAACAACACCACCATATATATAGTACAAGGAACTCTATTCAGTACTCAGTACTCTGTAATGGCCTATATGGGAACAGAATCTAAAGAAGAGTGGATCTATGTATATGTGCAACTGATTCACTTTGTTGTACATCTGAAACTAACACAACATTGTAAATCAACTCTATTCCAATCAAGTATTTTTTTTTAAAGGAATGCGAGGGAGCTTGGAAGATGGTGGAAGGGAGCTTGGAGGGAGACCACTTTCTCCCTCACAAATTCATCAAAAGAACATTTCAACGCTGAGTAAACTCCACAAAACAACTTCTGAATGCTGACAGAAGACATCAGGCACCCAGAAAAGCAGATCATTGTCTTCAAAAACAGATTTTTAATCTTTGCTTTTTGGTATTTGTTGTCAATTTTGTACATTTAAAAAAAAAAAAAAATCTTCAGTACCCAATTTTACCTGAGAGCAAGATTACTGGCTTGACCACTCTCTTCTCCTTTGGACTCTCCTTTTTCACCACCAGCTGGCCTCTGTCTTTTCCCTCCCCCTTCTCTTCTCTACCCAACTCTGTGAAGCTCTGTGTGTTCCAGACGGTGGAGAACACTTAGGGAACTGGTTACTGGCTGGATCTGTCTCTTTCCTTTTCACTTCCCTCTTTTATCCTCCTGGCCACCTCTGTCTACTTCCTCCCTCTCCTCTTCCCTGTATAATTCCGTGAACACCTCTGAGCAGTCCAGACTGTGGAGTGCACATAAGGAAGTGATTACTGGCTAGCTTGCTCTCTCCTCTTTTGATCCCACCTCATCTCATCCCAGTCTCCTCTAACTAACCCCTCCCTCTTCTCTTCTCCATGTAACTCAGTGAACCTCTCTGGGTGTCCCTCAACGTGGAGAAACTTTTCATCTTTAACCTAGATGTTTTATCATTGGTGCTGTATAGATGGAGAAGTCTTGAGATGACTGTAAAAATAAAATTGAAAACCAGAAGCAGGAGGCTTAAGTCCAAATCAAGAGAACATCAGAGAACTCCTGAACCCAGGGAATATTAATTGATAGGAGCCCATCAAATGCCTCCATACCTACACTGAAACCAAGCACCACCCAAGGGCCAACAAGTTCCAGAGCAAGACATACCATGCAAATTCTCCAGCAACACAGGAACAGTCCTGAGCTTCAATATACAGGCAGCTCAAAGTTACTCCAAAACCATTGACGTCTCATAACCCACTACTGGTCACTTCATTGCACTCCAGAGAGAAGAAATCCAGCTCCACCCACCATAACTCTGACACAAGCCAAGAAACCTTGACAGGCCATTGATACAACTCCACCCACAGTGAGGAAACTCCATAATAAAGAGAACTCCACAAATTCCCAGAATATAGAAAGGCCACCCCAAACGCAGCAATATAACCAAGATGAAGAGACAGAGGAATACCCAGCAGGTAAAGGAACAGGAGAAATGCCCAACAAACCAAACGAAAGAGCAAGAGATAGGGAATCTACCTGAGAAAGAATTCCAAATATTGATAGTGAAAATGATCCAAAATCTTGAAATCAAAATAGAATCACAGATAAATAGCCTGGAGACAAGGATTGAGAAGATGCAAGAAAGGTTTAACAAGGACCTAGAAGAANAGGAACAGGAGAAAAGCCCATCAAACCAAACAAAAGAGGAAGAGATAGGGAATCTACCTGAGAAAGAATTTTGAATATTGGTAGTGAAAATGATCCACAATCTTGAAAGCAAAATGGAATCCCAGATAAATAGCCTGGAGACAAGGATTGAGAAGATGCAGGAAAGGTTTAACAAGGACCCAGAAGAAATAAAAAAGAGTCAGTATACCATGAATAATGCAATAAGTGAGATCAGAAACACTGTAGNAGAGGAAGAGATAGGGAATCTACCTGAGAAAGAATTTTGAATATTGGTAGTGAAAATGATCCACAATCTTGAAAGCAAAATGGAATCCCAGATAAATAGCCTGGAGACAAGGATTGAGAAGATGCAGGAAAGGTTTAACAAGGACCCAGAAGAAATAAAAAAGAGTCAGTATACCATGAATAATGCAATAAGTGAGATCAGAAACACTGTAGAGGCAACAAATAGTAGAATATCATAGGCAGAAGTTAGGATTAGTGAAATAGAAGATAGAATGGTAGAAATAAATGAATCAGAGAGGAAAAAAGAAAAATGAATTAAAAGAAATGAGGATAATCTCAGAGACCTCCAGGACAATATGAAACACTCCAACATTTGAATTATAGGAGTCCCAGAAGAAGAAGACAAAAAGAAAGACCATGAGAAAATACTTGTGGAGATAATAGTTGAAAACTTCCCTAAAATGGGGAAGGAAATAATCACCCAAGTCCAAGAAACTCAGAGAGTTCCAACAGCATAAAGCCAAGGCAAAACACCCCAAGACATATATTAATCAAATTAACAAAGACCAAACACAAAGAACAAATAGTAAAAGCAGCAAGGGAAAAACAACAAATAACACACAAGGGGATTCCCATAAAGAGAACTGCAGATCTTTCAATAGAAACTCTTCAGGCCAGGGAGGAATGGCAAGACATACTTAAAGTGATGTAAGAAAATAATCTACAGCCCAGATTACTATACCCAGCAAGGATCTCATTCAAATATGAAGGAGAAATGAAAAGCTTTACAGACAAGCAAAAACTGAGAGAATTCAGCACCACCCAACCAGCTCTCCAACAAATGCTAAAGGATATTCTTTAGACAGGAAACATAAAAAGGGCATATAAACCCGAACCCAAAACAATAAAGTAAATGGCAACAGGATCATACTTATCAATAATTACCTTAAACGTAAATGGGTTGAATGCCCCAAGCAAAAGGCAAAGACTGGCTGAATGGATACAAAAACAAGACCCCTATAGATGCTGCCTACAAGAGACCCACCTCAAAACAAGGGACACATACAGACTGAAAGTGAAGGGCTGGAAAAAGATATTCCATGCAAATAGAGACCAAAAGAAAGCAAGAGTAGCTATACTCATATCCGATAAAATAGACTTTAAAACGAAGACTGTGAAAAGAGACAAAGAAGGCCACTACATAATGATCAAAGGATCAATCCAAGAAGAAGATATAACAATTATAAATATATATGCACCCAACATAGGAGCACCACAATATGTAAGACAAATGCTAACAAGTATGAAAGGGGAAATTAACAATAACACAATAATAGTGGGAGACTTTAATACCCCACTCACATCTATGGACAGATCAACTAAACAGAAAATTAACAAAGAAACGCAAACTTTAAACGATACAATAGACCAATTAGACCTAATTGATATCTATAGGACATTTCACCCCAAAACAATGAATTTCACCTTTTTCTCAAGTGCTCATGGAACCTTCTCCAGGATAGATCACATCCTGGGCCATAAATCTAACCTTGATAAATTCAAGAAAATCGAAATCATTCCAAGCATCTTTTCTGACCATAATGCATTAAGATTAGATCTCAATTACAAGAGAAAAACTATTAAAAATTCCAACATATGGAGGCTGAACAACACACTTCTGAATAACCAACAAATCACAGAAGAAATCAAAAAAGAAATCAAAATATGTATAGAAACGAATGAAAATGAAAACACAACAACCCAAAACCTATGGGACACTATAAAAGCAGTGCTAAGAGGAAAGTTCATAGCAATACAGGCATACCTCAAGAAGCAAGAAAAAAGTCAAATAAATAACCTAACTCTACACCTAAAGCAACTAGAAAAGGAAGAAATGGAGAACCCCAGAGTTAGTAGAAGGAAAGAAATCTTAAAAATTAGGGCAGAAATAAATGCAAAAGAAACAAAAGAGACCATAGCAAAAATCAACAAAGCAAAAAGCTGGTTCTTTGAAAGGATAAATAAAATTGACAAACCATTAGCCAGACTCATCAAGAAACAAAGAGAGAAAAATCAAATCAATAAAATTAGAAATGAAAAAGGAGAGATTACAACAGACAACACAGAAATACAAAGGATCATAAGAGACTACTATCAGCAATTATATGCCAATAAATTGGACAACGTGGAAGAAATGGACAAATTTTTAGAAAAATACAAACTTCCAAAACTGAACCAGGAAGAAATAGAAAATCTTAACAGACCCATCACAAGCACGGAAATTGAAACTGTAATCAGAAATCTTCCAGCAAACAAAAGCCCAGGTCCAGACGGCTTCACAGCTGAATTCTACCAAAAATTTCGAGAAGAGCTAACACCTATCCTACTGAGACTCTTCCAGAAAATTGCAGAGGAAGGTAAACTTCCAAACTCATTCTATGAGGCCACCATCACCCTAATACCAAAACCTGACAAAGATGTCACCAAAAAAGAAAACTACAGGCCAATATCACTGATGAACATAGATGCAAAAATCCTTAACAAAATTCTAGCAATCAGAATCCAACAACACATTAAAAAGATCATACACCATGACCAAGTGGGCTTTATCCCAGGGATGCAAGGATTCTTCAATATCCGCAAATCAATCAATGTAATTCACCACATTAACAAATTGAAAAATAAAAGCCATATGATTATCTCAATAGATGCAGAGAAGGCCTTTGACAAAATTCAACATCCATTTATGATAAAAACTCTCCAGAAAGTAGGAATAGAAGGAACATACCTCAACATAATAAAAGCTATATATGACAAACCCACAGCAAACATTATCCTCAATGGTGAAAAACTGAAAACATTTCCCCTAAAGTCAGGAACAAGACAAGGTTGCCCGCTTTCACCGCTACTATTCAACATAGTTCTGGAAGTTTTGGCCACAGCAATCAGGGCAGAAAAAGAAATAAAAGGAATCCAAATTGGAAAAGAAGAAGTAAAACTTCAACCCTTTTATATATTTTTCTTTCCTATTTAGAGAATATCTTTCAATATTTCTTTTAGTATAGGTTTTGCATTGATATATCCTTTTAACTTTTGCTTGTCTGAGAGATTCTTTACTTTTCCTTCTATTCTAAGTAATAAACTTGCTGGGTAGAGTATCTTAGGTTGCAGGTTTTTCTATCTCAGAACTTTGAGCCCATCATAGCATTCCCTTATAGTCTGTAAATTTTCTGCAGAGAAAACAGCTGATAACCTTATGTGGATTCCCTTTGTAAAGCATAATAATTGCAAAGAATGGGGACAATGATATGGAATACTTTGGGAAACTTGACCTTCAGATGTAGTAACTGAAATGAATGAATCAGTCTGTGACAATATACACATTTTGGTGAGGAGTCATGTATTCACTCAATTCTGCACTGATATTTCTTTCCTATGTGAGACTTACTTAATGTAGGATCACATTATCATATGTACCTGAATTTTCTTTATTCAAACTTTCATGAAATAAAATTTACAAAAGAATGCTTTAAAAAAAAGAGTAAGTGAAATTTTTATAGCTGAAGCAAACAGTCAACCTTAAATTGATGTAAAGTATTGGATTAATTCAAGAAAAGACAACTTCTTGTTAATGAGTCTTGTATTTATTCCCCTGAGGAAACAAAGATTTATTAATTATCCTCCACCATTCTGACCATGAAACAACAGAAACAACATTTTAATTAGGATACAAGCTTTGCTTCTTTTTTTATGCTTCTTTTTATGAATTCTAGCAGATGTCCTTTTTTCATTCAATATAAGCTGATAACTGATATGAAATATATAGTTTTCATATTAAATGATGGAGAACTGTCATAGTCTTAAGAATGCAAGCAACAAAATAAAACAAAAACAAACACACAAGTGTGCTCTTGCTGGTTCAAATAATAAATGCAGTTGAACAAACTTGATGTGTATCCAAGCAATGGCAAATCTCTCCATCAGAGCCAAAAGGATAATCATTATGAATGACTCTTATAGAAGAAGTTGTTTCAATGATGTTTTGTGAAACCTGAAGACAATTTTTTGTTTGTGTTTGATTGTTTTAAAAAATCGCACACAAATGTTTGCCATGGGCTTTTGAATGATTAAAATTTTAGAAATCTAACTTTCTGCAGTAAGTGGATGGAAGTCCTTCATAAAGTACATGTTCTCATAGTCTCTCTTAAGGCATATTTAGATAAACTAAACCAGACTGAAAGGAAGGTCAAGGATAGCTCTTTAAAAGGAAATAGGCAAGAAGAGAGAAGCTTAAAGAACTTACGTACAAAGAATAATATCTATCCTACTGATATTTAATACTTAATGTTTGATAATCTTTTTTTTTATTCTGAGAAAATATGAGATAACTTGCAATTTAATATCTCTTCCTTTATTTTTCCAGAGAAAAAAGCATTGGTTCCCAAGTTGATAAGATGCAGAAATGGGAGTAGAGGCTTTGATAGCTCAGTTGGTAAAAATTCTGCCTGCAGTACAGGAGAACCTGGTTTGATTCCTGGGTCAGGAAGATCTGTTGGAGAAGGGATAAGCTACCAATGCCAGTAATCTTGACCTTTGCTGGTGACTCAGCTGGTAAAGAATCCACCTACAATGTAGGGGATCTGGGCTCAATCCCTGGGTTGGAGAGATTCCCTGGAGAAGGGAAAATCTACCCACTCCAGTTTTCTGGTCTGGAGCATTCCATGGACAGTATAGTCCATGGGGTCACAAAGAGTTGGACATGACTGAGCAACACTTTCTTTTTCAGATTACACTTGCTATCCAACACCAGAGTGGGTGACATTTAAAAATCTTTCCAGGTGATTTTTGATATGTAGTATTTCCACCTCCATCACTAATAAAGGACTAGGGTTAATGGATGTTACACTCTGTAAATAAAACATGATTTAGTTTTCTGACACTGTAATTAAAAGGAAAACATGTCTTGCAAACTCATTTCAAAGACCCACCTTTAGAGAGGTAATTGTTAGATGAGTTTGTATCTAAGGAATATTATAACAATGGGTTTATGATTTGCCATGGATACAAAAATCTTTTCATGACACATGCAATGTATTAAAAAATTTCAGGCTACCATCTCAGGTATATGAGACATTAGACTCTTTACTTTTGCATTAAATAAACCAATATTTATTTTGGAGGTTCCAATATTTCATGACAAAATTAAATCTCAGTTAAATCATTTCTAGCTTAATTACTGGATATATTTGCTTAAGATCCTTTGGAGTAATATGATGATATTTGGGTTACAGAGACGCACACAGTTACTGTCATCATATAACAAAACTTGCACCTTTCTGGGATACATGTCCTTCAATCTTGCCCTCCATTGTCATTTTGTTCAGGGAATTTTACTGTGGTTCCTTGTTAACTTCAAGGCATATTAAAGTCTAATTTTCTCAACTACTTTTGAACACCTTTCTGTATTCCTTTATGAAAAACTTTATATGGTTGTCTGTAAGGCACCTTACAACTTTCATTTCAGTCCAGGAAAAGGCAAAGGCATTCTACTCAAGACATTTTTCTTTTCTCAATACCATGGTATAATGAGTGAAAGCTCTGGGATGCCAACTCAGGCTTATCAGCCATTTCTATACCAGACTAAAGAAGGTCTTGTTAGGTTGAGTTCATCATTTAGGCTTTATGTGGGAAATGGGGCATGATAACTCCGTGCTTTTGTATCTTTTAAACTATCCTGGATGTCCAGTGTGTCTTTCAACACTGTATATACATTTCTACTTTTCCTTCTTTCAAGCTCATTTTTTTTTTTCTGGATTAGTTTCAAAATCCCAAGACAAATATTGACTCCTCTGTAGCTCTCTGCCTTTCTTCTGTAATATTCCTGCTACAAAGCAGAGGTTTTCATAAGTTTTATGTGCTCAAATAGAAAAGAGTTATTTATGAAAAGGAAATCTCAGCAGAAATGTCAATTAGTAACTTCAAATAAGATCTCACATCTATGTACTGGATTTTTTCTTGGAATTAAAAAGTTATTGAAGTAAAATTAATGTACAGTATTATATAATTTATAGTTGTACAGTAGAGTGGTTCACAAGTTTTAAAGATTATACTCTATATTCCCTGTGTTGTACAATATATCTTTGTAGCTTGATTTAAGCATAATAGTTTGTACTCTTTAATTTCCTATGTTGCCCTTTCCCACTTCCTTCTTCCCACTGGTTTATTCCCACTAATTTATTCCCTACTTGTGAGAATCTTTTTCTCTTTTTTTATATTCACTAGTTTGCTATATTTTAGATTCTGCTTATAACTGATATCACACAGCATTTTTCTTTCTCTATTAAGACTTACTTCACTAAGTATAATATACTCCAAGTCAATCCATGTGGTTGTAAACGTCAAAATGTCATTTGTTTTACACTGAGTAGTATTGCATTGTATATATACTACATCTTCTATATTCATTCACCTGTTGGTGGAAACTTAGCTTGTTTCCATACCTTGGCAATTATAAATAATGCTGCTATGAGAGTTGGAGTGCATGTATTTTTTAAATTGCTGCTGCTACTGCTATTGCGTTTTATTTATACTTTTTTGAGAAACTGCCTGTGTGGCTGCACCAGTTTACATTCCCACCAACAGAGTAAGAAGGTTCTCTCTTCTCCACATCTTCAGCAACATTTGTTATCTCTGTCCNTGCTGCTACTGCTATTGCGTTTTATTTATACTTTTTTGAGAAACTGCCTGTGTGGCTGCACCAGTTTACATTCCCACCAACAGAGTAAGAAGGTTCTCTCTTCTCCACATCTTCAGCAACATTTGTTATCTCTGTCCTTTTTGATGATAGCCATTCTGACATGGTGAGGTGGTAACTTTGTAGTATGGTCTGAAGTCCAGGAGCATGATTCCTTCAGCTCTGTTCTTTCTCAAGATTTTTTCTTTTTTCTTTTTGGCTATTCAGGATCTTTTGTGTGTTTACATAAAAAATTTTAAATTATTTGTTCTAGTTTTGTGGAAAATACCATTGGTATTTTGATAGGGATCTCATTGAGTCTGTAGATTGCCTTGGGTAGTATGGTCACTTTGATAATATCGATCCTTCCAATCCAAGAACATTGTATATCTTTCCGTCTGTTTATGTCATGTTCAATGTGTTTCATCAGTGTCTTATAGTTTTTGGAGTACAAGTCTTTTGCTTCCTTAGATAGGTTTATTCCTAGGTAACTTATTCTTTTTGATGAAATGGATGCAATGGGTAAATGGGATTGATTGCTTAATTTCTTTTTCTGATAATTTGTTGTTAGTTTATAGAAATTCAGCAGATTTCTGAATCTGAAGCAGTAGATTAATTTTGTATCCTGCAACTTTACTAACTTTGTTGATAAATTCTAGTAATTTTCTAGTGATGTCTTTAGGGTTTTCTATGTATGATACCATGTCATCTGCAAACAGTGACAGTTTTACTTCTTATTCCATTTGGATTCCTCTTATTTCTTTTACTTCCTTGATTGCTGTGACTAGGATGTGCAAAACTATGTTGAATAAAAATGGCAAGGGTGGGCATCCTTGTCTTCTTCCTGATCTTAGAGGGAATGCTTTCAGCAGTTACTGTGAAGTACGGTGTTAACTGTGGGTTTGTCATATATGGTCTTTCATATATTGATGAATATTCCCTCTATGCCCACTTTCAGTGGATTCTTTTAATCATAAGTGGATATTGAATTTTATCAAAAAGATTTTTACACATCTATTGAGAAGATCATATTGTTTTTATTCTTCAATTTGTTAATGTGGTACATCACACTGATTGACTTGTGAATATTAAAAAGTCATGTATCTCTGGGATAAATCCCACTTGATTGTGTTCTGTCATCCTTTGAATTTATTATTGGAATAGATTTTCTAGTATTTTGTTGAGGATTTTTGTATCTATGTTCCTCAGTGATTGGCTTGGAATTTCTTCTTTTGTTGTATCTTTGGTTTTAGTATCAGGGTGACAGTGGCCTCATAGAATGAGTTTGGAAGTGTTTCTTCCTTTAGAAATTTTGGAATAGTTTCACATTGATTGGTGTTAACTCTTCTCTAAATGTTTGGTAGAATTCACCTGTGACACTATCTGCTGCTGGACTTTTGTTCATTGGGAATTTTTAAATTGCTGATTCAATTTCAGTACTGGCAATTGGCCTGTACATATTTTCTCTTTCTTCCTGGCTCACTCTTGGGAGGTTGTTCCTTTCTCAGAATTTGTCAGTTTCTTCTAGGTTGTCTATTTTATTGGTAAATAGTTGATCATAGCAGTCTCTTCTGATCCTTTGTATTTCTGTGCTGTTAGTTGTAACTAACTATGGTGTGTTGTAACTTTTTCATTTCTGATTTCATCGACTTGGGTTGCTTCTCCACCCATGTTTCCTTGGTCAGTCTGGATAAAGGTTTATCAATTTTGTGTGTCTTCTCAAAGAACCAGCTTTTAGTTTCATTGATCTTTTCTATTGATATATTTTAGTCTCTATTTCATTTATTTCTGCTCTGATCTTTATGCTTTCTTCCCTTCTACAAATTTTGAGTTTTCTTTTTTCTTTCTCTTGTTGTTTCAGCTGTCAGGTTAGGTTGGTTATTTGAGATTTTTTTGCTTCCTGAGGTAAGCTTGTATGGCTACAACTTTCCCTTTTAGAGCTGCTTTTGTGGCCTTCCATATATTTTTTGGTTTGTTTTTTTTTTTAATCACTTCCTCCACTTTCCTCCTCAGTAATCATAAGTTTGTTTTCTATGTCTGTGAACCCGTTTATGTTTTATAAGCAAATTGATTTATATCATTTTTTGGATTTCATATATAAGTGCTATAATATATTTGTCTTTTTCTGCCTGACTTACTCCACTTCCCTTGGGCTTTCCTGAGGACTCAGTTGGTAAAGAATCCGCCCACAATGCAGGAGACCCCAGTTCAATTGCTGGGTCAGGAAGATCTGCTGGAGAAGGGATAGGCTACCCACTCCAGTATTCCTGGGCTTCCCTTGCCGCTCAGCTGTTAAACAATCTGCCTGCAATGTGGGAGACCTGGGTTCGATTCCTGGGTTGGGTAGATCCCCTGGAGAAGGGAAAGGCTATCTACCCCAGTATTCTGGCCTAGAGAATTCCATGAGAGTATAGTCCAAGGAGTCCCAAAGACTTGGACACAACTGAACGACTTTCACTTTATTCTGCTTAGTATAATCTCTTGACCTATCTATGTTGCTGAAAATGGCACTTTACTCTTTTTTTATGGTTGACTTATATTCCATTGTATATATATCCTTTCATCCTTTACATCCTTTCATCTGTCAGTGGACATTTTTATAGAAGGTTTAGGTTTGGGAAGGGTACTTTAAAATGATCATCTAATTCTCTGAGTGCATTTGGGCTGCTGTGGGATTTCTTTTATGAGAACACTAATCCCATACATGGGGGCGCCACCCTCATGACCTAATCATCTCCCAAAGGCCTACTCAAAAGCTGTCACCTTCAGGGGCTTACCATTTCAACATATGAATTGGAAGGGACACAAATATTGATACCATTGCCTTCTCATTTCATAAATCAGGAAACCATACCCCATAATGTCTTGTCTAAGTAATTTTTAAATATTATTTCATTCAAAATATATTTATTGAACAATAGTTATGTGTCAGATATTGTGCTGTAACTGAGGATGTAACCCAAGGTTTTCTCGTGGTGGAGTTTGATATGGTTTTGTGTCTGGCAAGGTTACAGGAAGAGCCTTGTCTTCACTTTGTTAAGTGTAAGCCATTCTTTAAAAATGCAGATCAAATAGAGAGATACAGAAATTTGAACTAATGTTTCAATAAAACAATCCTCCTTGGAGAAAATTCCTATGAGAATGTGAGGAAAAGGAGAAAAACTAGGTTAAGAAAAAGTTTGAAGAGGATGTTTGCTATAACCAGTGTGTTCTTTTGGCAAAACTGTTAGCCTTTACCCTGCTTCATTTTGTATTCCAAGGCCAAACTTGCCAGTTACTCCAGGTATCTCTTGCCTTCCTGCTTTTGGATTCCTTTACCTTACGATAGAAAGGACCTCTATTTTTGGTGTTAGTTCTAGAAGGTCTTGTAGGTCTTCATAGAACCGTGCAACTTCAGCTTCTTCAGCATTACTGGTTGGGGCATAGACTTGGATCACTGTGATACTGAATGGTTTGCCTTTGAAACGAACAAAGATCATTCTGTCCTTTTGAGATTACACCCAAGTACTGCATTTTGGACTCTTTTGTTGACTATGAAGACTACTCCATTTCTTCTAAAGGACTGTTACCCACAGTAGTAGATATAATGGTCATCTGAGTTAAATTCGCCCATTCCAGTCCATTTGAGTTCAATGATTCCTAAAATATCAATGTTCACTCTTGCCATCTCCTGTTTGAACGCTTTCACTTTACCTTGATTCATGGACCTAACATTCCAGATTCCTAGGCAATATTATTCTTTACAGTATCTGACTTTGCTTCCATCACCAGTCACATCTACGACTGGGTGTTGTTTTCACTTTGGCTCCATCCCTTCATTCTTTCTGGATTTATTTCTTCACTGATCTCCAGTAGCATATTGGGCAGCCACTGACCTGGAGAGTTCATCTCTCAGTTTCCTATCTTTTTGCCTTTTCTTACTGTTCATGAGATTCTCAAGGCAAGAAAACTGAAGTGGTTTGCCATTCCCTTCTCCAGTGGGCCACGTTTTGTCAGAACTCTCCACCATGACCTATCTGCCTTGGGTGGCCCTACACAGCATGGCTCATAGTTTAATTGAGTTATACAAGGCTGTTATCCATGTGATCAGTTTGGTTAGTTTTATCTGATTGTGGTTTTCATTCTCTCTGCCCTCTGATGGAAAAGGATAAGAGGCTTTTGGAAGCTTCCTGATGGGAGAACTGACTGTGTTTTATTCCGAGTCTTGCTCTGATGGGCTCAGTAGATATTTCATCCAATCTTCTGTTGATGGGTAGAGCTGTGTTCCCTCCTGTCTCTTATACACATCTTGTACATATTTTCTCTTTCTTCCTGGCTCACTCTTGGGAGGTTGTTCCTTTCTCAGAATTTGTCAGTTTCTTCTAGGTTGTCTATTTTATTGGTAAATAGTTGATCATAGCAGTCTCTTCTGATCCTTTGTATTTCTGTGCTGTTAGTTGTAACTAACTATGGTGTGTTGTAACTTTTTCATTTCTGATTTCATCGACTTGGGTTGCTTCTCCACCCATGTTTCCTTGGTCAGTCTGGATAAAGGTTTATCAATTTTGTGTGTCTTCTCAAAGAACCAGCTTTTAGTTTCATTGATCTTTTCTATTGATATATTTTAGTCTCTATTTCATTTATTTCTGCTCTGATCTTTATGCTTTCTTCCCTTCTACAAATTTTGAGTTTTCTTTTTTCTTTCTCTTGTTGTTTCAGCTGTCAGGTTAGGTTGGTTATTTGAGATTTTTTTGCTTCCTGAGGTAAGCTTGTATGGCTACAACTTTCCCTTTTAGAGCTGCTTTTGTGGCCTTCCATATATTTTTTGGTTTGTATTTTTTTTTAATCACTTCCTCCACTTTCCTCCTCAGTAATCATAAGTTTGTTTTCTATGTCTGTGAACCCGTTTATGTTTTATAAGCAAATTGATTTATATCATTTTTTAGATTTCATATATAAGTGCTATAATATATTTGTCTTTTTCTGCCTGACTTACTCCACTTCCCTTGGGCTTTCCTGAGGACTCAGTTGGTAAAGAATCCGCCCACAATGCAGGAGACCCCAGTTCAATTGCTGGGTCAGGAAGATCTGCTGGAGAAGGGATAGGCTACCCACTCCAGTATTCCTGGGCTTCCCTTGCCGCTCAGCTGTTAAACAATCTGCCTGCAATGTGGGAGACCTGGGTTCGATTCCTGGGTTGGGTAGATCCCCTGGAGAAGGGAAAGGCTATCTACCCCAGTATTCTGGCCTAGAGAATTCCATGAGAGTATAGTCCAAGGAGTCCCAAAGACTTGGACACAACTGAACGACTTTCACTTTATTCTGCTTAGTATAATCTCTTGACCTATCTATGTTGCTGAAAATGGCACTTTACTCTTTTTTTATGGTTGACTTATATTCCATTGTATATATATCCTTTCATCCTTTACATCCTTTCATCTGTCAGTGGACATTTTTATAGAAGGTTTAGGTTTGGGAAGGGTACTTTAAAATGATCATCTAATTCTCTGAGTGCATTTGGGCTGCTGTGGGATTTCTTTTATGAGAACACTAATCCCATACATGGGGGCGCCACCCTCATGACCTAATCATCTCCCAAAGGCCTACTCAAAAGCTGTCACCTTCAGGGGCTTACCATTTCAACATATGAATTGGAAGGGACACAAATATTGATACCATTGCCTTCTCATTTCATAAATCAGGAAACCATACCCCATAATGTCTTGTCTAAGTAATTTTTAAATATTATTTCATTCAAAATATATTTATTGAACAATAGTTATGTGTCAGATATTGTGCTGTAACTGAGGATGTAACCCAAGGTTTTCTCGTGGTGGAGTTTGATATGGTTTTGTGTCTGGCAAGGTTACAGGAAGAGCCTTGTCTTCACTTTGTTAAGTGTAAGCCATTCTTTAAAAATGCAGATCAAATAGAGAGATACAGAAATTTGAACTAATGTTTCAATAAAACAATCCTCCTTGGAGAAAATTCCTATGAGAATGTGAGGAAAAGGAGAAAAACTAGGTTAAGAAAAAGTTTGAAGAGGATGTTTGCTATAACCAGTGTGTTCTTTTGGCAAAACTGTTAGCCTTTACCCTGCTTCATTTTGTATTCCAAGGCCAAACTTGCCAGTTACTCCAGGTATCTCTTGCCTTCCTGCTTTTGGATTCCTTTACCTTACGATAGAAAGGACCTCTATTTTTGGTGTTAGTTCTAGAAGGTCTTGTAGGTCTTCATAGAACCGTGCAACTTCAGCTTCTTCAGCATTACTGGTTGGGGCATAGACTTGGATCACTGTGATACTGAATGGTTTGCCTTTGAAACGAACAAAGATCATTCTGTCCTTTTGAGATTACACCCAAGTACTGCATTTTGGACTCTTTTGTTGACTATGAAGACTACTCCATTTCTTCTAAAGGACTGTTACCCACAGTAGTAGATATAATGGTCATCTGAGTTAAATTCGCCCATTCCAGTCCATTTGAGTTCAATGATTCCTAAAATATCAATGTTCACTCTTGCCATCTCCTGTTTGAACGCTTTCACTTTACCTTGATTCATGGACCTAACATTCCAGATTCCTAGGCAATATTATTCTTTACAGTATCTGACTTTGCTTCCATCACCAGTCACATCTACGACTGGGTGTTGTTTTCACTTTGGCTCCATCCCTTCATTCTTTCTGGATTTATTTCTTCACTGATCTCCAGTAGCATATTGGGCAGCCACTGACCTGGAGAGTTCATCTCTCAGTTTCCTATCTTTTTGCCTTTTCTTACTGTTCATGAGATTCTCAAGGCAAGAAAACTGAAGTGGTTTGCCATTCCCTTCTCCAGTGGGCCACGTTTTGTCAGAACTCTCCACCATGACCTATCTGCCTTGGGTGGCCCTACACAGCATGGCTCATAGTTTAATTGAGTTATACAAGGCTGTTATCCATGTGATCAGTTTGGTTAGTTTTATCTGATTGTGGTTTTCATTCTCTCTGCCCTCTGATGGAAAAGGATAAGAGGCTTTTGGAAGCTTCCTGATGGGAGAACTGACTGTGTTTTATTCCGAGTCTTGCTCTGATGGGCTCAGTAGATATTTCATCCAATCTTCTGTTGATGGGTAGAGCTGTGTTCCCTCCTGTCTCTTATACACATCTTGTACATATTTTCTCTTTCTTCCTGGCTCACTCTTGGGAGGTTGTTCCTTTCTCAGAATTTGTCAGTTTCTTCTAGGTTGTCTATTTTATTGGTAAATAGTTGATCATAGCAGTCTCTTCTGATCCTTTGTATTTCTGTGCTGTTAGTTGTAACTAACTATGGTGTGTTGTAACTTTTTCATTTCTGATTTCATCGACTTGGGTTGCTTCTCCACCCATGTTTCCTTGGTCAGTCTGGATAAAGGTTTATCAATTTTGTGTGTCTTCTCAAAGAACCAGCTTTTAGTTTCATTGATCTTTTCTATTGATATATTTTAGTCTCTATTTCATTTATTTCTGCTCTGATCTTTATGCTTTCTTCCCTTCTACAAATTTTGAGTTTTCTTTTTTCTTTCTCTTGTTGTTTCAGCTGTCAGGTTAGGTTGGTTATTTGAGATTTTTTTGCTTCCTGAGGTAAGCTTGTATGGCTACAACTTTCCCTTTTAGAGCTGCTTTTGTGGCCTTCCATATATTTTTTGGTTTGTATTTTTTTTTAATCACTTCCTCCACTTTCCTCCTCAGTAATCATAAGTTTGTTTTCTATGTCTGTGAACCCGTTTATGTTTTATAAGCAAATTGATTTATATCATTTTTTAGATTTCATATATAAGTGCTATAATATATTTGTCTTTTTCTGCCTGACTTACTCCACTTCCCTTGGGCTTTCCTGAGGACTCAGTTGGTAAAGAATCCGCCCACAATGCAGGAGACCCCAGTTCAATTGCTGGGTCAGGAAGATCTGCTGGAGAAGGGATAGGCTACCCACTCCAGTATTCCTGGGCTTCCCTTGCCGCTCAGCTGTTAAACAATCTGCCTGCAATGTGGGAGACCTGGGTTCGATTCCTGGGTTGGGTAGATCCCCTGGAGAAGGGAAAGGCTATCTACCCCAGTATTCTGGCCTAGAGAATTCCATGAGAGTATAGTCCAAGGAGTCCCAAAGACTTGGACACAACTGAACGACTTTCACTTTATTCTGCTTAGTATAATCTCTTGACCTATCTATGTTGCTGAAAATGGCACTTTACTCTTTTTTTATGGTTGACTTATATTCCATTGTATATATATCCTTTCATCCTTTACATCCTTTCATCTGTCAGTGGACATTTTTATAGAAGGTTTAGGTTTGGGAAGGGTACTTTAAAATGATCATCTAATTCTCTGAGTGCATTTGGGCTGCTGTGGGATTTCTTTTATGAGAACACTAATCCCATACATGGGGGCGCCACCCTCATGACCTAATCATCTCCCAAAGGCCTACTCAAAAGCTGTCACCTTCAGGGGCTTACCATTTCAACATATGAATTGGAAGGGACACAAATATTGATACCATTGCCTTCTCATTTCATAAATCAGGAAACCATACCCCATAATGTCTTGTCTAAGTAATTTTTAAATATTATTTCATTCAAAATATATTTATTGAACAATAGTTATGTGTCAGATATTGTGCTGTAACTGAGGATGTAACCCAAGGTTTTCTCGTGGTGGAGTTTGATATGGTTTTGTGTCTGGCAAGGTTACAGGAAGAGCCTTGTCTTCACTTTGTTAAGTGTAAGCCATTCTTTAAAAATGCAGATCAAATAGAGAGATACAGAAATTTGAACTAATGTTTCAATAAAACAATCCTCCTTGGAGAAAATTCCTATGAGAATGTGAGGAAAAGGAGAAAAACTAGGTTAAGAAAAAGTTTGAAGAGGATGTTTGCTATAACCAGTGTGTTCTTTTGGCAAAACTGTTAGCCTTTACCCTGCTTCATTTTGTATTCCAAGGCCAAACTTGCCAGTTACTCCAGGTATCTCTTGCCTTCCTGCTTTTGGATTCCTTTACCTTACGATAGAAAGGACCTCTATTTTTGGTGTTAGTTCTAGAAGGTCTTGTAGGTCTTCATAGAACCGTGCAACTTCAGCTTCTTCAGCATTACTGGTTGGGGCATAGACTTGGATCACTGTGATACTGAATGGTTTGCCTTTGAAACGAACAAAGATCATTCTGTCCTTTTGAGATTACACCCAAGTACTGCATTTTGGACTCTTTTGTTGACTATGAAGACTACTCCATTTCTTCTAAAGGACTGTTACCCACAGTAGTAGATATAATGGTCATCTGAGTTAAATTCGCCCATTCCAGTCCATTTGAGTTCAATGATTCCTAAAATATCAATGTTCACTCTTGCCATCTCCTGTTTGAACGCTTTCACTTTACCTTGATTCATGGACCTAACATTCCAGATTCCTAGGCAATATTATTCTTTACAGTATCTGACTTTGCTTCCATCACCAGTCACATCTACGACTGGGTGTTGTTTTCACTTTGGCTCCATCCCTTCATTCTTTCTGGATTTATTTCTTCACTGATCTCCAGTAGCATATTGGGCAGCCACTGACCTGGAGAGTTCATCTCTCAGTTTCCTATCTTTTTGCCTTTTCTTACTGTTCATGAGATTCTCAAGGCAAGAAAACTGAAGTGGTTTGCCATTCCCTTCTCCAGTGGGCCACGTTTTGTCAGAACTCTCCACCATGACCTATCTGCCTTGGGTGGCCCTACACAGCATGGCTCATAGTTTAATTGAGTTATACAAGGCTGTTATCCATGTGATCAGTTTGGTTAGTTTTATCTGATTGTGGTTTTCATTCTCTCTGCCCTCTGATGGAAAAGGATAAGAGGCTTTTGGAAGCTTCCTGATGGGAGAACTGACTGTGTTTTATTCCGAGTCTTGCTCTGATGGGCTCAGTAGATATTTCATCCAATCTTCTGTTGATGGGTAGAGCTGTGTTCCCTCCTGTCTCTTATACACATCTTGTACATATTTTCTCTTTCTTCCTGGCTCACTCTTGGGAGGTTGTTCCTTTCTCAGAATTTGTCAGTTTCTTCTAGGTTGTCTATTTTATTGGTAAATAGTTGATCATAGCAGTCTCTTCTGATCCTTTGTATTTCTGTGCTGTTAGTTGTAACTAACTATGGTGTGTTGTAACTTTTTCATTTCTGATTTCATCGACTTGGGTTGCTTCTCCACCCATGTTTCCTTGGTCAGTCTGGATAAAGGTTTATCAATTTTGTGTGTCTTCTCAAAGAACCAGCTTTTAGTTTCATTGATCTTTTCTATTGATATATTTTAGTCTCTATTTCATTTATTTCTGCTCTGATCTTTATGCTTTCTTCCCTTCTACAAATTTTGAGTTTTCTTTTTTCTTTCTCTTGTTGTTTCAGCTGTCAGGTTAGGTTGGTTATTTGAGATTTTTTTGCTTCCTGAGGTAAGCTTGTATGGCTACAACTTTCCCTTTTAGAGCTGCTTTTGTGGCCTTCCATATATTTTTTGGTTTGTATTTTTTTTTAATCACTTCCTCCACTTTCCTCCTCAGTAATCATAAGTTTGTTTTCTATGTCTGTGAACCCGTTTATGTTTTATAAGCAAATTGATTTATATCATTTTTTAGATTTCATATATAAGTGCTATAATATATTTGTCTTTTTCTGCCTGACTTACTCCACTTCCCTTGGGCTTTCCTGAGGACTCAGTTGGTAAAGAATCCGCCCACAATGCAGGAGACCCCAGTTCAATTGCTGGGTCAGGAAGATCTGCTGGAGAAGGGATAGGCTACCCACTCCAGTATTCCTGGGCTTCCCTTGCCGCTCAGCTGTTAAACAATCTGCCTGCAATGTGGGAGACCTGGGTTCGATTCCTGGGTTGGGTAGATCCCCTGGAGAAGGGAAAGGCTATCTACCCCAGTATTCTGGCCTAGAGAATTCCATGAGAGTATAGTCCAAGGAGTCCCAAAGACTTGGACACAACTGAACGACTTTCACTTTATTCTGCTTAGTATAATCTCTTGACCTATCTATGTTGCTGAAAATGGCACTTTACTCTTTTTTTATGGTTGACTTATATTCCATTGTATATATATCCTTTCATCCTTTACATCCTTTCATCTGTCAGTGGACATTTTTATAGAAGGTTTAGGTTTGGGAAGGGTACTTTAAAATGATCATCTAATTCTCTGAGTGCATTTGGGCTGCTGTGGGATTTCTTTTATGAGAACACTAATCCCATACATGGGGGCGCCACCCTCATGACCTAATCATCTCCCAAAGGCCTACTCAAAAGCTGTCACCTTCAGGGGCTTACCATTTCAACATATGAATTGGAAGGGACACAAATATTGATACCATTGCCTTCTCATTTCATAAATCAGGAAACCATACCCCATAATGTCTTGTCTAAGTAATTTTTAAATATTATTTCATTCAAAATATATTTATTGAACAATAGTTATGTGTCAGATATTGTGCTGTAACTGAGGATGTAACCCAAGGTTTTCTCGTGGTGGAGTTTGATATGGTTTTGTGTCTGGCAAGGTTACAGGAAGAGCCTTGTCTTCACTTTGTTAAGTGTAAGCCATTCTTTAAAAATGCAGATCAAATAGAGAGATACAGAAATTTGAACTAATGTTTCAATAAAACAATCCTCCTTGGAGAAAATTCCTATGAGAATGTGAGGAAAAGGAGAAAAACTAGGTTAAGAAAAAGTTTGAAGAGGATGTTTGCTATAACCAGTGTGTTCTTTTGGCAAAACTGTTAGCCTTTACCCTGCTTCATTTTGTATTCCAAGGCCAAACTTGCCAGTTACTCCAGGTATCTCTTGCCTTCCTGCTTTTGGATTCCTTTACCTTACGATAGAAAGGACCTCTATTTTTGGTGTTAGTTCTAGAAGGTCTTGTAGGTCTTCATAGAACCGTGCAACTTCAGCTTCTTCAGCATTACTGGTTGGGGCATAGACTTGGATCACTGTGATACTGAATGGTTTGCCTTTGAAACGAACAAAGATCATTCTGTCCTTTTGAGATTACACCCAAGTACTGCATTTTGGACTCTTTTGTTGACTATGAAGACTACTCCATTTCTTCTAAAGGACTGTTACCCACAGTAGTAGATATAATGGTCATCTGAGTTAAATTCGCCCATTCCAGTCCATTTGAGTTCAATGATTCCTAAAATATCAATGTTCACTCTAGCCATCTCCTGTTTGAACGCTTTCACTTTACCTTGATTCATGGACCTAACATTCCAGATTCCTAGGCAATATTATTCTTTACAGTATCTGACTTTGCTTCCATCACCAGTCACATCTACGACTGGGTGTTGTTTTCACTTTGGCTCCATCCCTTCATTCTTTCTGGATTTATTTCTTCACTGATCTCCAGTAGCATATTGGGCAGCCACTGACCTGGAGAGTTCATCTCTCAGTTTCCTATCTTTTTGCCTTTTCTTACTGTTCATGAGATTCTCAAGGCAAGAAAACTGAAGTGGTTTGCCATTCCCTTCTCCAGTGGGCCACGTTTTGTCAGAACTCTCCACCATGACCTATCTGCCTTGGGTGGCCCTACACAGCATGGCTCATAGTTTAATTGAGTTATACAAGGCTGTTATCCATGTGATCAGTTTGGTTAGTTTTATCTGATTGTGGTTTTCATTCTCTCTGCCCTCTGATGGAAAAGGATAAGAGGCTTTTGGAAGCTTCCTGATGGGAGAACTGACTGTGTTTTATTCCGAGTCTTGCTCTGATGGGCTCAGTAGATATTTCATCCAATCTTCTGTTGATGGGTAGAGCTGTGTTCCCTCCTGTCTCTTATACACATCTTGTACATATTTTCTCTTTCTTCCTGGCTCACTCTTGGGAGGTTGTTCCTTTCTCAGAATTTGTCAGTTTCTTCTAGGTTGTCTATTTTATTGGTAAATAGTTGATCATAGCAGTCTCTTCTGATCCTTTGTATTTCTGTGCTGTTAGTTGTAACTAACTATGGTGTGTTGTAACTTTTTCATTTCTGATTTCATCGACTTGGGTTGCTTCTCCACCCATGTTTCCTTGGTCAGTCTGGATAAAGGTTTATCAATTTTGTGTGTCTTCTCAAAGAACCAGCTTTTAGTTTCATTGATCTTTTCTATTGATATATTTTAGTCTCTATTTCATTTATTTCTGCTCTGATCTTTATGCTTTCTTCCCTTCTACAAATTTTGAGTTTTCTTTTTTCTTTCTCTTGTTGTTTCAGCTGTCAGGTTAGGTTGGTTATTTGAGATTTTTTTGCTTCCTGAGGTAAGCTTGTATGGCTACAACTTTCCCTTTTAGAGCTGCTTTTGTGGCCTTCCATATATTTTTTGGTTTGTTTTTTTTTTTAATCACTTCCTCCACTTTCCTCCTCAGTAATCATAAGTTTGTTTTCTATGTCTGTGAACCCGTTTATGTTTTATAAGCAAATTGATTTATATCATTTTTTAGATTTCATATATAAGTGCTATAATATATTTGTCTTTTTCTGCCTGACTTACTCCACTTCCCTTGGGCTTTCCTGAGGACTCAGTTGGTAAAGAATCCGCCCACAATGCAGGAGACCCCAGTTCAATTGCTGGGTCAGGAAGATCTGCTGGAGAAGGGATAGGCTACCCACTCCAGTATTCCTGGGCTTCCCTTGCCGCTCAGCTGTTAAACAATCTGCCTGCAATGTGGGAGACCTGGGTTCGATTCCTGGGTTGGGTAGATCCCCTGGAGAAGGGAAAGGCTATCTACCCCAGTATTCTGGCCTAGAGAATTCCATGAGAGTATAGTCCAAGGGGTCCCAAAGACTTGGACACAACTGAACGACTTTCACTTTATTCTGCTTAGTATAATCTCTTGACCTATCTATGTTGCTGAAAATGGCACTTTACTCTTTTTTTATGGTTGACTTATATTCCATTGTATATATATCCTTTCATCCTTTACATCCTTTCATCTGTCAGTGGACATTTTTATAGAAGGTTTAGGTTTGGGAAGGGTACTTTAAAATGATCATCTAATTCTCTGAGTGCATTTGGGCTGCTGTGGGATTTCTTTTATGAGAACACTAATCCCATACATGGGGGCGCCACCCTCATGACCTAATCATCTCCCAAAGGCCTACTCAAAAGCTGTCACCTTCAGGGGCTTACCATTTCAACATATGAATTGGAAGGGACACAAATATTGATACCATTGCCTTCTCATTTCATAAATCAGGAAACCATATCCCATAATGTCTTGTCTAAGTAATTTTTAAATATTATTTCATTCAAAATATATTTATTGAACAATAGTTATGTGTCAGATATTGTGCTGTAACTGAGGATGTAACCCAAGGTTTTCTCGTGGTGGAGTTTGATATGGTTTTGTGTCTGGCAAGGTTACAGGAAGAGCCTTGTCTTCACTTTGTTAAGTGTAAGCCATTCTTTAAAAATGCAGATCAAATAGAGAGATACAGAAATTTGAACTAATGTTTCAATAAAACAATCCTCCTTGGAGAAAATTCCTATGAGAATGTGAGGAAAAGGAGAAAAACTAGGTTAAGAAAAAGTTTGAAGAGGATGTTTGCTATAACCAGTGTGTTCTTTTGGCAAAACTGTTAGCCTTTACCCTGCTTCATTTTGTATTCCAAGGCCAAACTTGCCAGTTACTCCAGGTATCTCTTGCCTTCCTGCTTTTGGATTCCTTTACCTTACGATAGAAAGGACCTCTATTTTTGGTGTTAGTTCTAGAAGGTCTTGTAGGTCTTCATAGAACCGTGCAACTTCAGTTTCTTCAGCATTACTGGTTGGGGCATAGACTTGGATCACTGTGATACTGAATGGTTTGCCTTTGAAACGAACAAAGATCATTCTGTCCTTTTGAGATTACACCCAAGTACTGCATTTTGGACTCTTTTGTTGACTATGAAGACTACTCCATTTCTTCTAAAGGACTGTTACCCACAGTAGTAGATATAATGGTCATCTGAGTTAAATTCGCCCATTCCAGTCCATTTGAGTTCAATGATTCCTAAAATATCAATGTTCACTCTTGCCATCTCCTGTTTGAACGCTTTCACTTTANGTACTGCATTTTGGACTCTTTTGTTGACTATGAAGACTACTCCATTTCTTCTAAAGGACTGTTACCCACAGTAGTAGATATAATGGTCATCTGAGTTAAATTCGCCCATTCCAGTCCATTTGAGTTCAATGATTCCTAAAATATCAATGTTCACTCTTGCCATCTCCTGTTTGAACGCTTTCACTTTACCTTGATTCATGGACCTAACATTCCAGATTCCTAGGCAATATTATTCTTTACAGTATCTGACTTTGCTTCCATCACCAGTCACATCTACGACTGGGTGTTGTTTTCACTTTGGCTCCATCCCTTCATTCTTTCTGGATTTATTTCTTCACTGATCTCCAGTAGCATATTGGGCAGCCACTGACCTGGAGAGTTCATCTCTCAGTTTCCTATCTTTTTGCCTTTTCTTACTGTTCATGAGATTCTCAAGGCAAGAAAACTGAAGTGGTTTGCCATTCCCTTCTCCAGTGGGCCACGTTTTGTCAGAACTCTCCACCATGACCTATCTGCCTTGGGTGGCCCTACACAGCATGGCTCATAGTTTAATTGAGTTATACAAGGCTGTTATCCATGTGATCAGTTTGGTTAGTTTTATCTGATTGTGGTTTTCATTCTCTCTGCCCTCTGATGGAAAAGGATAAGAGGCTTTTGGAAGCTTCCTGATGGGAGAACTGACTGTGTTTTATTCTGAGTCTTGCTCTGATGGGCTCAGTAGATATTTCATCCAATCTTCTGTTGATGGGTAGAGCTGTGTTCCCTCCCTGTTGTTTGGCCTGAGGTCAAACTATGGTGGAGGTAATGAAGATAATGGCGACCTCCGTCAAAAGGACTTAGGCCCCCTCTGTTGTATTAAGTGCCCCTGACGATGCAGCAGGCCACTGTC
>SJYS01004165.1:0-12287 GCA_006410695.1 Philantomba maxwellii
TACTGACTTGGAGAAAAATAGTCTATTCATCTAACTCTGAGCAAGTAAGTAGATGCTTTCCAACATGCATGTGACGGAGCTTAGCCCTTCTTTGGGCATCTTCTGGTCCAGTTTGGGTGTTTTCTCTCAAGTGGGCTCTTCTCGGTATTTATTGTGTGTCATAGGCAGGATGCCAAGTGAGAGCCAAGCTCAGAGAGATTCTGGTGAAAGGAACAGGGAGGCCAGAAGTAAGGTGGAAGCCATGTCCTCTAACGGTAAGAGTTTTCTTTCTTTTTTTTAAAAAGGTAATTAGGGGCTTCCCCGGAAGCTCAGTGGTAAAGAATCCACCTGCCAATGCAAGGGACACAGGTTCAATCCTTAGTCTGGGAAGATCCCACATGCTGCAGAGCAGCCAGGCCCATGAGCCGCAACTGTTGAGCCTGTGCTCCACAGCAAGAGAAGACACTGCAAGAGAGGCTTGGGCGCTGCCACGAAGAGCAGCCTCCACGCACCACAACTCGAGAAAAGCCCAAGCAGCAACAAAGACCCGGCACAGCCAGAAATAAATAAGTCAATTAATTAGAACTAAATAAAATAAAAAGTTTAATCACTGCCTAACCAGGCAGTGATAGGTTTGTGGACACTTGTTGGCCTTTGGAGGTTTAGAATTTAGGTTTGGTCACTGCCATAAACACAGCACAATGCCTGCCATGTAGGCATTCAATAAATACCATTAAAGAAATGAATAAGTAACTTGTGAAAATACAGCCGCTGCTCTTGGCATTCTGCACAGTCACCTGATTGCAACTTCTTGTTGATTGTATCTTCACGCTGTCCTCCAGTGGGTGAAAATCTGTCCATATAGAACACCACCTACAGACCACACTTTTGTCTTTTCAAAATGCTGGGCGGGGCGGGGGGAAGCTTTGTTATTTCCTTATTATTAGGATAATAAGAACCAGTTGTAAAAGATTCAGGTCATGAAAAAACAAAGAACAGTCAGCTTAAATTCTGCCATCCTGAGATAAACACGGTTAGCACTTTGCAAACAGTGTTTCAGGCATCTCTGTGCTTAGATGCACTTCCAGGCTCAGTTCTGCTCGGTGATACTGAAAAGCGCCGACTCGGGGATCCTGCCACTTATGTGCCCTTTTGAAAGCTTGTGTGTTGGGGACGTCCGGCGGGTCTGCCGGGCCTGGCCTGCACTTTTTCATGGCCGTGTAGTGTACCAGTGTTTGTCTCAGACTGGCTAAATGCAGTCTTCTCTCGGTGGAAGTTCAGGTTGCTTGTTATTTTAAGTAAACCGTGTCTAATCACACAACATGACATCTTGAGCCACTGCAAGTTCTTGCCAAAGCCTCCATTAGTGCCGTGACTCAGGAAAGATTGCTCGTTTTTCCTTCACTTACTGGGCTCAGCCATTCCCAGGCTGAGTGACCCAGGCTTGGAGAGCAGGCAAATTGACTGTCAGAGGCATGAGAGGGGGCCCCCGTCCCCACAGAGAGGGACTGCCCCACCCGCTCCCGATGGCTCTTTTCAGATAGGGGTTGGAGTCAGTGTGGACAGCTGTGTAAGTGGGTCCTCTGTATTCCAGCAGGAGGGTTCTGCAGCCCCCACATTGTGGTGGTCCCAGAATGATGGGAAACACCTCCTTTTCCTGAGGAGGGTATTGATCAGTGGAAGGATGGTGCTAGCCATGAGTAGTGCACCCCAGCCGCCTCAGTGGTGGCAGTCACCCAAACCCACCCACTGGGAGGTAGTGAATGAAATGGGCAAGCACTTGCTCCCACCCACTGGGAGGTAGTGAATGAAATGGGCAAGCACTTGCTGGCCCCACAGTAGCCAAGGAGAGTGACACATCACTGTTAGGAGCTCTGTGTTCTGCCCAACTCACCTCTGCTTTCCAGGGGCAGCCAGTGAACCCCCAGTTCAGCCCAGTGGTCCACCTCTCTTCACTCCACAGGCGAGGGGGACAGGGACCTGCTCCTGGGCACACTTCAGTGAGTTATCAGATTGAGCCCAGAGTCTTTCCCCACCGAGTGCCCAGCAAGAGGGGGCGTGTGCGTGTCTCTGCCTAATCACCATTTGCCACCGTGTGTCCATCTGTTGGTGATTCTGCTTTTGCTTTGTTTAGTGGTGTGTGTGTGTTTTTTTTTTTTATTAGTTTGGCTGTGCCAGGTTTTAGTTGTGGCACACGAGTCTTTAGTTGAAGCATACACATTCTCAGTCGCGGCATGTGGGTCCAGTCCCCTGACCAGGGATTGAACCCGGGCCCCCTGCATTGGGAGCATGGAATCTTGGCCATTGTACCACCAGGGAGGCCCCTGACTTTGTTTTTAATAAAACCCTGTGCCTGTTGGTTGGTGCTCTGACTCCTCCAGGGCTCCATCCACTTCCAGTGGACACTCCAGCATCCCCAGAGAGCAGGCGGCCATGGGCAGGTTGCTCCCAAGAGAGCCAGAGCCCCCACGCTCCTGCCTGTCCTCTTTTTCTGGAGCAAGGTGCTGCGGTCTGGCCTGGGGAAGAGCACGAGGGTCAAGGTCAGCCCCGCTTCTCCCTTTACCCAGAGTTTAGGCTGAATGCCACATGGGCACAAAAGAGCATCACACTTTTCTAAAGTGCTGTCACTCCTGGGTGCCATCCTCACCCCCGAGCTGGCTTTGGAAATTCTCATTCAGCTCGCAGTCACCAAGAGACTACCAAGCCTTGGGGCAGGTGCCAGGTGTGTGCGGGGAGAGGGTCAACGTGGCTCTTCTGGGCACAGCAGGGCAGAGGCACCCAAGGCCATGGACCGCAACCCAGTCCAACCCAGGCCAGGCCCCAGTTCCGTGGCTTTAGCTCCAGAATCTGTTTGCTTTCACCACGTCCACTATCATTTAGATACAAAGCATAACACAGCCGAAGCCAGTCAGTGGAATTTAGAGTTCATGCCAGGAAAATAGAATAAATCAAAACAGTCATTAATAATTTTCTTTAAACTGTGAGTAAATCCCCTCTCTGTTTGTTGCATTTTAAAATTATATCCAGCAATTAATTTATTGCTATTTAAAATAGAACAAGAACCCATGGAAACCCAGTCTGTATTGAGTGCCTTCTCTGTGCTGGGCGCTGTGCTTGGGGCTACGGGTACCGGGGATGATCCTGCCCTTGTGGAGCTGACGTCCACCTGGGAGTGGGGTCGTCTGGGAACATCCTGAGAGCAGGGCTGGGGGTGCCAAGTGGAGGAGCTGGACAGTGCAAGAAACAGGGAGAATCCCTGGGACTCTGAACCCAGGACTGCTGGCCTGAAAGAGGAGCTGGAAGGGCTGGCGTAGACCAAGCTCAGGTAGGTGGGCATATCTGTGGTCCTGACCCACGGTACACGGGCGTGTGGTTCTGACTCGGAAGGTCGAGACAGAATTGGGTGACAGAATTGGCTCTGTCCTCCAAGACTGGGAACACCAGCGGTGAAGGGCTTGGCTTGAGAATCAAGCTGAGGCATTGGCTAACATAGAGAATGAGTTCTAGCTCTTTCTCCACTGGATCAGAGGGCTGGGACTCAGAGGGAGGCAAACTAGCGTTGTGTGTTTGCAGCGGGGTGGCAGGGGAGCCCCCAGATGAAGCCAGTGGTTAGAGACTGAGGAGGGGCTGGCATTCTCTGGCATGAAGCACAGACCCTGAGAGCAGCTGTGAAGTGGCCGGGGAGTCAGGAGGAAGCTCCGAGGACTGAGTTGGAGTTTCAGGAGGGTTTGCAGTGGCTGCCAATGCTGCAGAGTGAACGTTGGATTTGGAGTTTGAGGCAGATGGGTTTTAATGCAGAGAAGCAGGGGAAAGGCAAGGTCTCATTTGTTGAGCCCCAAAGCCAAGGGTGGTGCTAAGCCCATTACGTGTGTCATCTGTGGTCATCCGAGGTGGGTGTCAACATCTTAGCTTCACACAGAGAGCTTGCTCTGGCCTTCAGCTGGATTCTAGACTGGTTCCGCTTTGGTGCCCACCTCAGGCAAAGGTCAGGGAGGGCTAGCGCGCACGTCAAGGTAGCACCCCTGGACCAGTCTCCCCGTGGACTTGGCGTCGAGGAGAAGATGCAGAGCAGAGGGAAGCAGGAAGCATCCGCGTCCCCGTTTTCAGCTGGGGGGACGGTGCTTATGGGTGGGGAGGATGGAAGCAGGTCTGAAAACCAAGGACGGGATGATCAGCCTTTATTTCAGGTGCTTTGGTGACAGACTTAAACGAGACTAACTCTACTACAGAATGATCTCACTATCCTAGGAATGACCCCGAGCTCGAACGTTTCCCCTGCAAATCCATGGGTCAGTGCTGCCTGTGCCCAAGCCCACCCGTTTCATAAAAGAAAGGAGCCGACCAGCCTGGGACGTAGTGATGGGTCAGATCAGCAGTGCCTTGGGCAGGGCAGGGAGGTGGGTGGGGTGGTGGAAAGAATCCAGTCTTGAGTCTGAAAGGACGTAATAAAATCTCTAAAATTAAAAGATTTATTTTTTTTAAGCCTACAGTGAAATAACTGTCTCAGTCTGCAGATAGAGCTAAATTTGGGGGAGAACCACATATTTTGATTTCTGGAACTTTTTTTAAAAGGCAGCTTTCCAAGCCGTAAATTAAATATTTGGGGGCGTTAGACTAAGATGACTGACTTAGCCATTTCATCAACAACATGGAACGCGTGAAGACAGATTTGGGGATAGCAAGGACACCTTCACGACGTTTGACCTCTGTGGATTGTTGACCTCAGCAGGAAAATGTCCATATTTTCTTAAGGCTGCTGTTTAAGAAATTGAGAATAATGTCTGTTGCACTGGATCTCCAGCCAAAACATTCACATTTGCCTCATCTGTAGAGAGACCTGAGCAGAGTTTTATCTCTGCGTCTCTTTGCTAAGTGTTCCCGCTCCGTTAGCAGAGCTATAATTAACTCACAGGACGCCAGGCAGCCAGATTCGGCCAGGCGCCAAGAAATCAGCCCCAATTACTATATTCACATTGTCAGTAATGCCCACTTCACAGCTTCTGCTAATTTGAAATGGCAAGTTCCAACTTTCCATAGTAAAATTACCATTTTTGTACTGTTCTATTACATGGTGATATTTGTCCATTATTTTGGCAATGTAAACTTGGTATTATAATGACAATTAGTTGTCGAGCAGTTTCTGAAATGATTTGCAATTACTTCTCTTAAATGCAAAACTCATGTCCGCCCTGATGGAGTGAGTCGTGCGCTCCCTCTGCGCCCTGGATTCTCTGTAGGGATCAGCTTTTCATATGAGACTGATGTGCCCTGGGACTGTGTGAAGAAGGTGGGCGTTGAATGTAAAGAGCAGCCTCTGGTTGTTGCCTGTTCTGCTGATTTTCGGCGTCCCCGCCCCTCTGTCTCTCTGAGGTGCCTCGGGGCGGGTGCTCTGGTTGCTTTGCTGGCCAGCTGGTCTCTGCTGCGCTGTGCCAGCCCAACCATGGAGGGTCTGGTCTGTGCTCCAGACGGGCAATCACAGCTTCTCCTCTGACCTCCGGATTGCGAGGTGCAGGAGGTGGTTGGTTTTCCTGCTGACACACAGCGAGGTCCCCCTGCTTTCCAGGGAGGTCTGTCCCTGGGGGATCGGACTTGCTGGCCCAGTTGGGTTGTACATTGTGCTCTTTTCAGCAGAGAAACTTCAGGAGGCATGATCTAGGCCAGTGTGCCACTCAAAGTGTGTCAGAGTGCCGCCCGAGGACCAGGAAAACGGCCGTTACTGGCCTGCAGCTAGATAAGCACAGGGGTTCAGAGCGGCGTTTAGAAACATTCGTGGCCTCTTGATATTACAGTGAGGTCCACGTGGCATTTTTCTTGTATTTTATAAAAATACCAGTCCAAGGACTTCCCTGGTGGTCCAGTGACTGGAACCCCATTTTCCCAATGCAGGGCTCAGGTTTGATCCCTGGTTGGGGAACTGAATCCCACATGTTGCAACTAGGAGTTCACATGCTGCAACTGAAGATTCCGTGTGCCGAAACTGGGACCCAGCATAGGCGAATAAATACATCAAAATATTAGAAAAACAAAAATTACAGTCCAGAGAAGATTGGAAATTTAGAAATTTGTGTCATGTCCTTCCCTACTGATTGTTTGAGAAAGATTGACTATTATTCAACCCCCAACCCCTGACTGGATTGTATAGTGATAGTTTATTTTGGATAAGATGGTTTTCTTTGTTTGCAGTGCAGGCGTCCACAGGGCACAGCCGCTGAGGGAAGAGGCTTCTGAAAGGAGAAGGCAGGCATCCCCAGATGCAGATGGGGGCTTTGGGAGTGACCGATGACCCCCAATGGCTGGCAGCAAAGCCGTGGGCCTGACTGGGGGTGCTGGTGTCCCCCAAGCGTGTCCATCAGGACCTGGCTTCTCTCTTGAGACCTTTCCTTTCACATGCTGGCTGGGCATCTGGACCCCCCCTGCCTGCTTCCACGATGCCCAGATCCCGATGGGGAGGATGTGGATTCCTCCCTCTCCCGGGACACCCCCCCCCAAATAACCTGTCACCAGTTCCTGGTTTGAGCTCCTGACCGGCTGTCACTTTTGCTGCCTCCTCTGTACCCTCTGCCCAAGTGCCAGGGTCTGCAAGTCATGTCCAGCCCATCAACTGTGTCTGCATGCCCCATGAGCTGAGAGTGGTGTCTGCATTTTTTTAACAGTTTAAAGAAAACAAGAGTATGTTATGATAACATGAAAATTGTGAAATTCAAATTTCAGTGTCCCTAGGGTCTTTTTTGTGTGTGGAAAAAAATTTTTTTTTCTTTTATTGCGTGTGCATGCTAAGTTACTTCAGTCATGTCTGACTCTTTGGGACCCTATGGATTGTAGCCTGCCAGGTTCCTCTGTCTGTGGGATTCTCCAGACAAGAATACTGGAGTGGGTTGCCATGCCCTCTTCCAGGGGATCTTCCTGACCCAGGGATCGAACTCAGGTCTCTTATGTCTCCTGCATTGGCAGGCAGGTTCTTTACCACTAGCATCACCTGAGGAGCCCATGGTAAAAGATATCTCACATAAAATATACCATTTTAACCATTTTGAGTGTATAGTCCAGGGATGTTAAGAACATTCAGGTTGTGCCACCATCCGCCATCCCAGACTGAGACTCTGTAAACAAAGTTTTGTTGGAACTCAGCCATACCCACTTGTTTGCCTGTTGCCTTTGCCTGCTTTTGTGCCACCAGGGCAGAGTTGAATAGCTGCAACAGAGACATCAAGGCCTGCAGAGCAGAAATATTTATTGTCTGGCCCTTTCCAGAAGAAGTTTACTGACCCCTGCCCTAGTGCATACTTTGGTCACGGCCTATGTGGTTACCATGGCAACCATCTAACTGGTCTCCTGACCTCCACTTTCATTCCTTTCCAGTCTGTCTGTCCTTGGGGTGATTTTGCTAAGAGACAAGTCTATCAGTGAACATCCTCGGTTAGAATTCTTTAGTGGCATCTCACACACTAATGTATTATTGGAAACACCAAGGAAAAATAAGTTATTAAAGGCTCTGAAAAAGTCCTGCAGAAAAGAAACCTGACGGGCATTGGTTAATTTAGTACCATCCAAGATGAACTGGCCACAAAGTTGTAATTGTTCTTTCCTAATCACCTACGCCATCCTATAGCAGGGGTTGGCAAACTTGGACTGCAAAGAGCCAGATGGTAAAATAATATAGGCTTTGTGGGCAATCCAGTTTCTTTGCAACTACTCAGCTCTGATGTAAAGTCGCTGTAAATAATACATGAATGAAGGTCCAGTAATATTTTATGTAGAAAAGTAAAACAGGCCATGGGCCAGATTGGGTGTGCTAAGCCTTGCTCTTACAGGTCCTCAGTGTGGTCCCAGACCCGCAGCATCCCATCACCTGGGCCCACTCCAGACCTGATGAACTGGGGACTCGGCGGGTGGCCCCACAGTCTGTGTCTTAATCAGCCCTACCCACCAGCTAAGGTGTGAGACCCTCCCTCCAGTCCAGAAGCACAGAACACACTTAAGGAACACCCCGGGAACAAAGCCAACATTAGCAGGGAGGGAAGGCCCTTCGAGATCTGGTCTCTGGCAGTATCCCTCCCTCACTAGCAGAGTCTGTGCTTCAGGCGGACTACCTGTAGGTTCTGGAGCACAGCATCCTTTCTGCAACCCTTGCCAGCGCACAGGAACCCTTCTGTCTGGAACAGCTCTTCTCTCTGGCTGCCCCCAGCCTCGTCCCTAACTTCTGGTCACTCTTGACTCAGCTCAGGTGTTCCCTGTCTTAGAAGCATGTTTGGAGCCTCCCAGCCCCACAGCTACCCCACTGGTGGGGTTTTCCTCCCAATGCTTCTGTACCTGCCGGTGCATCCCCAAGTAGGGCGCTTCTTGCGCGTTCAGAATGCAGTTTATGGCCCGGATGGGGACTCAAATGGGGCCATTTTACTCATCTCTGTATTCCTAGCACACAACACCCCAGAATATTTATTGAGCAACTCAGTGAATGAGCAAAGGAACCCTATGCTCAGGGCGTGATGGAGGTGCCTGGCCCCTAGGTGTGAGGACTGGGAAGTCAAGTCCCCACCAGGAGTTCCTGGCGCGGCGGGGTTCTGGAGGCGCTCAGGGTGGGAGGCTCCGGGTCATTTCCTCTTCTTCCCGCCTCTGACTCACTGATTGATTGATGTTTGGAAATTATGACTCATCATGTTAGAGAAGAAAAAGGAAATTTTACTCTCCTCTCCCTCCCTCCCTTTCAAATAAGCAATAAATAAAAGCAGCTGACATTCTACTTGGTGCAATAAGAAGCATTCAAATGCATTTCTGGTTTTCATAATTGGTAGCTTCTTGTAGAAAGGTGCTTATTAGAAGAAAAAAACCTTTTCTTGTGTATCTGTTTTCGGCCTTCTTGTCTGTAAAAATCATAAAGTGAGCTGGTGTGGGAATTGGCCTGCCCACCCCCTGTCCCCTTTTAAAGACATCTGTGGCAGTTCACATTTTACCAGTGGAGAGTTAAGCTACTTCTCTTTTAGTGAGAAATGTGAGGTATACCCTGTCCGCCTTCAGAGTTTCAAAATGAATTCACCAGGGTGGTGAGTAATGATGTCTTAAGCTGGTTTATGAAACATGAAAGAATAAGATGTTCTAGGTTGACATCATGTACCAAATATAGATAAAGCCCAGATCAGCTGGACTTGAGGCCCAGTGCTCAGGCCAGTGCCAGAACACAGTTGAACCCAATGATGCCTGTTTTCTCTCGTGACACTGATGACTGAAGTGGACACGTAGCCTTGACTTTTAAGCGTCTCCTCCCGGGGAATCCAAAGAAGAGAGAGAGAGGCGTTAGTTTACTTATCACTGTAACATTAGGATTAGAGCTTGCTGGCCTTTTATTGTATTAGTCTTCAGCACGTCCTAAATATGTTAGACTCTTGGTTCTGGAAAACTTACCAGTGAAGTCAGCATCTTTTCAAAACGTGACTTTGAGTATGGGCTTAACAAATGTCGGCTGTAATTATTTTATCACCACCATCCTTCTTATCTGCCAGGCAGAATGCCTCGCGTCTAGGTGGGTACCTTGCTGGATCATCTAATTTCATGTGCAAAACAGCCTTGCGAGACAGAGGCCATGCCCGCCCCAGAGAGAGAGGAGGCTGAGACTTGGAAGGACAGGGACTTCCGGAGTCACTTGCTTTCAGCCGCACAGCATCCGCAGGTGACGCCCAGGTGCACACCTGGGCCTTCCACAGCGCTCTGGTTTACCTGGTGCCCATGCCTAGAGTCTCACCGAGTGAGGAATGGATCACAAATGAGTATTTTAACTGAGGAGCTGTTTAAGTGCAGGATCTGGGAAGGGAGAAGCCAATGTGGGATCCACGCTGTCCCTTCTCCCTGGAGGTTCCCCGGCTCCTGCTGTGCTGGCGCTGGGAAGGGGTAGGGGGGGAGGAGCCTCGCACTTGTCAGTGGTGAGGCAGCAACCTCACCATGACAGCGCCTCATGAGGCAGGCGTGGCGTCCTGCCTGTTTCACGGGCAAGGAAACCCAGGCACGTGCTCCACCCTCCCCAGCCGCCCGCTCTGGCCCAGGTCTGGCCCTTCCGGGGCCAGCTCAGAAGCCCCAGGCCGCAGCCACATGCTGGCCCCATCATCCCCAGGCCTGGGGTTCAGAGCTGGACTGGCCTGGAAAAAGGCCAAGGAGCGGGGGTCCCACCGAGGGCAGTCACCAGAGTGGGCAGCAGAGGGTGGGGGCCTAGACTCGGACCCGGGGTTTTGAGCTGCCCACGCGGGGTGCCGACTGTGACAGAGCCGAGAGTCACAGCTTGCCCTCCACCCTGAAGCCGCCGGGACTTGCCAAGCCTTGTGTCTAAAGTCGGGAAGGAAAGCGAGGGCATCTCCCCACACCTCACAGGAGGGATGCAGTGCACACAGCTGCGTCCCACAGGGGCAACCAGGTCCCACCACACTGCGCCAGGCTTAGGTCATTTCCATTTCTGTGCTGGGAATGGCCTTTTGCAGATACCGGTTATATTTATCACCAGTCAGCTTATCAGCTTACGACACCAGATACGCAAAACCATAAACTGACTCATGATAGAATAGATAGTTCATGATTTGATGGTAAAGTAGATCAGCTTTAAAAAATCAAAGGGATCGTGGAATCCAGCTTCTACCTCAGAAAATCTTGTGAAATGTTCTAATAGGAATGTTAGTTCAGACCTTTCTGAGAACAGTGACCTTAAATACACTCTATTGACCCACCAATCCCTGTTTCTTCCCCCTCCCCCAGGTGAAAAAATTAGAAATGTGGTCAAAGCTTTATGAGCATGAATGCTCACTGTAGAGTTATTTATAATACTAAAACATAGGTGCAGCCTAATGTCCAGTCTAGGGGAATCGTTAATTTATGTTAAATTCATTCCTTGAAATGATTATGTAACTGATTTTCTTTTCCAAGAATATCTTAATAACATGGAAAATGATCATGATATGAAAGAAGGTAAGATACTATATCATCCTAGTTTCATGGAAAAAATATACAAAAATGATAGACAACATGAATACATACATATATAGCATAATGTACATGAATATCTATTATGTATACAGAAGGCCTAGGGCACCTCAGTACATCGAAAAAAGACTAGAAGATAATTCAGAGTCTTAGCAGGGATTATTTCTGAATGGTGTGAGATTGTTTTTATTTTCTTTGTCATGCCTATCTAAGTTCTCCAAATTTTCTGTAGTGAGAATTGTTATTAGTCTTTAATTTGAAAATAATAACTAAGAAAATGTTCGACATTTTGCAAAAGAGAAGAGTCTCTTTTGAAAGGCTGTGGTATTTAGTGATCAATTCACCAAGCATCTGTAAGCTGGAAACAGGTTAAGACCAGAATCTCAGCCCACCACTTGCTCACTGAGGTCTCCAGGCAAGTAAGTTGGCCTCTAAATCTCAGTGTCCCTGTCTGTAAAATGGGAGCACGCTAGCACCCACCTTTTAAGAGCTGTTGGGCTGATGAAGTGAAACATGGTACCTGAGCCCCTGGCGGGAACACATGTCTGGACCATCTGCTGTTACCGTTCGTACTAATGTCGTTGTGCTTGAAGCCCCAACCGTGTACCAGACTCGGTGTGAAGTGTGATGAGTGTGAACGCAGGTAAAAATAGTCCCGCTCGCACAAGCATGGGACCTGGTGGTGGGAGGGGGTGCACGAGGCAGAGAAACGCGTCGCTGGAGTCCAGGAAGACCGGCCTGCCAACTTGGGAAAGTGGAAACGAGGGTGTCATGGGAACCCAGCTGGAATCAAGGGGTAAAGGTTGCCTCTGCCAGCCAGCCCAGGGCTGACCAAGGCCACAGCCAGAGTCCAGAGCACTGAGCAGTGGGAGAGGTGACCAGCAGGGGGCTGGGGGTGACACTGAGGCTTTAACTGGGGCATTGCCCTAGAGAGAGTTCTTTTTATATCTGAAGGAGGTGATACCTTTATTTTAAGGAAAACCAGACTCTCTTCCAAAGTGTTTACTGCACCTGAGAGTATGTGTGTGTGTGTGTGTGTGTGTGTGTGTAACAGGAGAGGGAGTGTGGCTGTGATCAGGAGCATTTGCCCAGCATCACCATTTCTGAGTCGCCTCCTTTCTGTGGCCCCCCTTTCTTTAACTCACTCCCCGCCTCAGCTCTATCTTCTTTTCCTTTCACCCCACCCCACAGAAGGAGAATCTTACTCTCTTCTCTGGAGCACCTGGTTTTTCCAGCCTCTTATTACGAGGCCGAGCAAAGGGCGCTCCCGCCCTGGGATGGGCACAAAGGAGCCCAAATGCCCACCTCCCCCCTCCGGCGCCCCTTAGAGCAGGGAGCAGAAACCATGG
>SJYS01004166.1:20276-30920 GCA_006410695.1 Philantomba maxwellii
CCTGTTAGTCTAGTTTTTAAATTTTATTTAAGTATAGTTGATTTACAATGTTTTGTTAATTTCTGCTGTATAGCAAAGTGATTCAGTTATATATATTTATATATATATATAAAATATGGAATCAGGTAGGAATGAGAGCCATGATCGGAACCAAGGAGTAGTTGTAGTGTAGTCCTCATGTGGACAAGAACTTACCAATAATATGTATATACATGGAGAGGACCCTGCGCTATATAGTAAGACCTTGTTGCTAATCCACTCTGTATGTAATAGTTTCTATCCGCTAACCCCAAACCCCAGCTCCATCCCTCCTCCGCTCTCACATCCCCCTTGGCAACCACAGTCTGTTCTCTATGTTTATGAGTCTGTTTTTATTATGTAGATAAGTTTGTTTGCGTTTTATTTTAGATTCCATATGGAAGTGATATCCTATGGTATTTGTCTTTCTCTGTCAGACTGATTCCATTTAGTAAGATAATCTCTAGGTCCAATGTTGCTACAAATGGCATTATTTCATTCTTTTTTATGACTGAGCAGTATTCCATTCTATATATGTACCACATCTTCCTTATCCATTCATCTGTTGATGGACACAGGTTTTTTCCAGATTTTGGCTCTTGTAAACAGTGCTGCTGTGAACTTAGCCGTGCACGCATTAAGTTATGATTTTGTCTGGATTTATGCCCAAGAACGGGATTGCTGGATATGATAACTCTATTTTTAGTTTTTTGAGGGTCAAGCTGCTACTCTAAAACTCCACATTTCCCTGATCTTAATCCAAGGGCAATTTAACCCTCAACCTTTAAACCAGGCTAGGCATATTTCAAAAGCCCAAATTCAGTCATTAATTTTTCTCATGTTCCATTTTCTCTTCCTATTAGAAGAGCTATTATTAAAGACAGTCCTCAGATGGGCATATGCAGCCACATGAAGGGATATTCAGACATTTATTGTTATTAAGGGAATACTCAGTCCGTATTTAATTTCCCAGGTTGTTTAGTTGCTAAGTTGTGTCCGGTTCTTTTGTGACTCCATGGACTATAGCCCACCAGGCTCCTCTGTCCATGGGATTTCCCAAGCAAGAATATTGGAGTTGGTTGCCATTTCTTTCACCNACATTTATTGTTATTAGGGAATACTCAGTCCGTATTTAATTTCCCAGGTTGTTTAGTTGCTAAGTTGTGTCCGGTTCTTTTGTGACTCCATGGACTATAGCCCACCAGGCTCCTCTGTCCATGGGATTTCCCAAGCAAGAATATTGGAGTTGGTTGCCATTTCTTTCACCAGGTCATCTTCCCAACCCAGAGATCGAACCCACATCTCCTGCTTGACAGGTGGATTCTTTACCTTGTAGCAACAAGAGAAGACTGAACTTCTCAGGAGAAGACCTCGAATTGCATTTGTGCCATAAATAGGTGTGCAATACTCATTTTAATGTCTTTTCCAGTTTTTCTTTTCAAGTATAATTCAGTGAACTTAGCCCAGAAAGTGTAAGCACACATTTCTGCAGGAGTCAGATGGGTAACAGGAATATGATGAAATGAACGGCCAGGTCTTTTCAGATGGGCTAGCTTACATGTAGTTNGAAATGGCAAGCCACTCCAGTACTCTTACCTGGAAAATTCCAGGAACAGAAGAGCCTGGCAGGCTATAGGCCATGAAGTCACAAAGAATCAGACATGACTGAGCAACTCAGCACACACACACACACACATACACACACACATACACAAGCTGCTAAATATCCCAAAGAGCTCTCATCAGCCTGAGGATCATAGACGGAATTTCCCATCTGTGTCTACTACAAGCAGCAATTCTTCATATGATGCTTCATTCATTCATAGGTTTCAACTTCTGTTTCATGTTGTTTTATACCAAGAAATATGTTCTTGATGACCATATTCTTATCCCTGAGACTGCTGAATATCAAGACTTGTCTACTNACACACACACATACACAAGCTGCTAAATATCCCAAAGAGCTCTCATCAGCCTGAGGATCATAGACGGAATTTCCCATCTGTGTCTACTACAAGCAGCAATTCTTCATATGATGCTTCATTCATTCATAGGTTTCAACTTCTGTTTCATGTTGTTTTATACCAAGAAATATGTTCTTGATGACCATATTCTTATCCCTGAGACTGCTGAATATCAAGACTTGTCTACTGATGAAACATATCCTAACACCGGTTATAGAGGGATACTATCACAGTCTACACTCTAAAATAAAAGTGTGAAAGTTCAAAGATTCTATGAATCTTTTAATAAGAAAATACTATTATGAACTTTGCATTTACCTTCATTGATACCATTTATGGTACAAAATACATACAACCTAAAACAGAGCTATATTTCATGTTAAACAGACTAGTATAGACTTCTTATATGTTTAAAATATAAAATATAATGCAAAACACAGAACATAGTAAATCTGTTATTTAATACCTGGTTAGATAGTATTTAGGGTTTCCCTGGTGGCTCAGGTAATAAAGAATCTGCCTGCAATGTAGGAGACCCACGTTCAATCCCTGGGTCTGGAAGATCCCCCCCTGGGGAAGGGAATGGCAACCCACTCCAGGATTCTTGCCTGAGAATTCCATGGACAGAGGAGCCTGGTGGGCTACAGTCCATGGGGTCAAAAGTATAAGACACAACTGAGCGACTAAACACACATACATAATCTAGATAGTATTTATTTTGTTATGCATTGATATTTATGTCAAAAACATGTGTAATGCATACATGCTAAATAAATAAAAGAAAACATGTTGTTAGAGCAAAACTATCCTCGGTAAGGAAACATGCTTTCACTTGACCAAAGATGTTTTATGATACTTCAGAACTGAATTAATGATTCATGAAATCCTTAAACCCTGTAACATTCTCCACTGAGCAAGTTTGCTTAGTTTCACCTCTTCTTTAGTCATGAAAGATCCACATGTGCACAGCAAGATTGTATGTGAGACTAAACACAGGGGAGGGTCTTTTTCACACCATGTTGTGTTAATGAAATCATAAGAGTTTTGAAACCAAGTTTTCAAATGATTGCTGTTAATTTCAAATTGCCTTTCCCATTACCCATTTGCCTCATTTGTGACTCTGCTGAAAATTTGCCAGAATAAGAAAAGTAGGAACAACTACAGTAAAAAGCATTTTGATGGCCCAGCAGTAGGCTCAGTCGATTCTAGCAGGTATCTGGGTAATTTCAAATATAATCAGCGAAGTAAAATCTAAGAAACATTTTGTTCAGAAACTAGAAGATTACTTTTATTTATTGTTAAATCAAAATGAACTCCTGATTTTTCCAACACATTCGGCTATGTCTATATATTATTATTATTGCCCATATGGCACCTCAGATCATAGTTCCTCCATCAGGGATTGAACGTGTGTTCCCTTCAGTGTAAGCAAGGAGTCTTAACCACTGGACTGACAGAGAAGTCCCACATTATGCTATGTTTTTAATAGCTGAATATATTTTACATGTTATAAAGAGTAATTCTGATAAACATATTAACCTAATATCCATTTTTGTTACCAGTTACAAAGGTCAAGAAAATACATTGATTTTATTACTAAAACACTATAAACATTTGTGAAATATTTAAAGGTAAGTTATCAATTAAAACTTGGTAGAGACAACAGATACAATAAGAGGCAAGTACAAATTGTCATAAAGAGTACTGAACTATGACTCCTTTACCAGTAAACGCTTGTGCTTCAACTTGTTCTTTCATTTACCCTTTTAACTAATATTTTCTTGATTAGACAGACACTCTGCTCAAGTGTGACGAGTCATTTAGAGCGACTCTTCCTAAAATAAGATCTCTAGGGAAGGGAAAGATTCTTAAATTCATTTAGTGATGATAAATACATACAGTTGGAATATCTCAATTAGCATGTTAAGAGACATGGAGAGAGCTGTTTAATATTACTTAAATCAGTGTGTCTTAAATATTTGACCAAGGAAATCTAATTTTAAGTAACACTATTGGGAAGGAAAAGATTATCTCAGTGACTTTGGGTTGCTCAAATTCACAACGTTCTCAACATTGCAGTCATTCAAATCTATGCCCAAACTGCTGATGCCAAAGAAGCTGAAGTTAACCAGCTCTGGAAAGATCTACAAGACTTTCTAGAACTAATATATATATAAAAAAAAAAGATGTCCTTTTGATGTTANCACAACGTTCTCAACATTGCAGTCATTCAAATCTATGCCCAAACTGCTGATGCCAAAGAAGCTGAAGTTAACCAGCTCTGGAAAGATCTACAAGACTTTCTAGAACTAATATATATATAAAAAAAAAAGATGTCCTTTTGATGTTAGGGATTGGAGTGCAAAAGTAGGAAGTCAAGAGATACCTGAAGTAATAGGCAATTTGTGCCTTGGAGAACAAAATAAAGTGGTGTAAAAGCTAACAGAGATTTGTGAAGAAAACACACTGGTCATAGCAAATCCTCTTTTACAACAATAAAAGAGATGGCTCTACACATGGACATCACCAAATAGTCAATATTGAAATCAGATTGATTATATTCTTTGCACCCAAAGATGGAGAAGCTTTATACAGTCATCCAAAACAAGACTTGGAGCAGACTATGGCTCAGATAATGAGTTTCTTATTGCAAAATTCAGACTTAAATTCAAGAAAATAGGGAAAATCTCTAGGCCATGCAGGTATGACCTAAATCAAATCCTTTATGACTATACAGTGGAGGTGATGAATAGATTCAAGGGGCTAGATCTGGTGGAGTGCCTGAAGAATTATGGACAGAGGTTCATAACATGGTGCAGGGGGCAATGACCAAAACCATCTCAAAGGAGAAGAAATGTAAGAAGGCAACGTGGTTGTCTGAGGAGGCTTTCAAATAGCTGAAGAAAAAAGAGAAGTGAAAGGCAAGTGAGAAAAGGAAAGATACACTCAACCAAATGCAGGGTTCCGGAGATTAGCAAGGAGAAATAAGAAGGCCTTCTCAAATGAACAATGAAAAGAACTAGAAGAAAACAATAGAATAGGAAAGACTAAAGATCTCTTCAAGAAAATTGGAGATATCAAGGGAACATTTCCTGCAAGGATAGACATAATAAAAGACAAAAACTGCAAGAACTTAACAGAAGCGGAAGAGATTGAGGTGACAAGAATACACATAAAACTATCCTACCAAAAAAATAATAATAACCTGAATAAACACGAAGGTATGGTCACTCACCTAGAATCAGACATCCAGATGTATGAAGGTAAGTGGGCCTTAGGAAGGATTACTACTATGAACAAAGCTAGTGGAGATGATGAAATTCCAGCTGAGCTATTCAAAATTCTAAAAGACAATGCTATTAAAGTGCTGCATTCAATGTGTCAGCAAATTTGGAAAATTTAGCAGTGACCACAGGACTAGAAAAGGTCAGTTTGCATTCTAATGCCAAGGAATGCTCAAGCTACCATATAATTGCACTCAGTTCATATGATAGCAAGGTTATGTTCTAAATCCTTTAAGCTAGGTCTCAGCAGTATGTGAACAAGAATCTCCAGATGTATAAGTTGGGCTTAGAACAGTGACAGATTTTATTTTCTTGGGCTCCAAGATCACTGCAGATGATCTTGGATCATCACTTGCAGATGAAAAGATATTTGCTCCTTAGAAGAAAATCTATCACCAACCTAGACAGTGTATTAAAAAGCAGAGACATTACTTTACTGACAAAGGTCCATTGAGTCCAAGCTATGGTTTTTCCAGTAGTCATGTATGGACATGAGAGTTGGACTATAAAGAAAGCTGAGTGTCGAAGAATTGATGCTTTTGAACTGTGGTGTTGGAGTAGACTCTTGAGAGTCCCTTGGTCTGTAAGATCAAACCAGTCAATCTAAAGGAAATCAGTCCTGAATATCCACTGGAAGGACTGATGCCGAAACTGAAACTCCAATACTTTGGCCACCTGAACTGACTTATTAGAAAAGACCCTGATGCAAGGGAAGATTGAAACCAGGAGGAGAAGGGGAAGACAGAGGATGAGGTAGTTGGATGGCATCACCGACTTGATAGACATGAGTGTGAGAAAGCTCTAGGAATTGGTGATGGACAGGGAAGCCTGGTGCACTGCAGTCCATGGGGCCACAAAGAGTCACACATGACTCAGCTACTAAACTGAACTGAAGGGCAGAAAGGAAAGAAGAACTAAACACTCTCTTGATGAAGGTAAAAGGAGAGTAAAAAACCTAGTTTGAAACTCAACTTTCAAAAAACTAAGATCATGGCATCCAGTCCCATCACTTCATAGCAAATAGAAGGGGAAAAAGTGGAAGGTGTGACAGATTTCGTTTTCTTGGACTCCAAAATCACTGCAGATGGTGACTGCAGCCATAAAATTAAAAGACATTTGCTTCTTGGAAGGAAAGCTATGATAAACCTAGACAGCGTATTAAAAAGCAGAAACCATTTTGCCAATTAAGGTCCAGATATTCAACGCTATGGTTTTTACAGCAGAAACCATTTTNGTTTTCTTGGACTCCAAAATCACTGCAGATGGTGACTGCAGCCATAAAATTAAAAGACATTTGCTTCTTGGAAGGAAAGCTATGATAAACCTAGACAGCGTATTAAAAAGCAGAAACCATTTTGCCAATTAAGGTCCAGATATTCAACGCTATGGTTTTTACAGCAGAAACCATTTTGCCAATTAAGGTCCAGATATTCAAAGCTATGGTTTTTCCAGTAGTCTTGTATGGATGCAAGAGCTGGACNAGACTCTTGAGAGTTCCTTGGACAGAGATCAAATCAGTCAATACTAAAGTAAATCAACCCTGAATATTCATTGGAAGCACTGATGAAGATGAAGCTCCAATACTTTGGCCACCTGATACAAAGAGCCAACTCAGTGGAAAGGACCCTGTTGCTGGGAAAGATTGAAAGCCAAAGGAAGAGGGGTTGGCAGATGGTTAGATGGTTAAATAGCATCACTGATTCAACGAATTTGAGCAAACTCCGGGAGAGATAGTGAAGCACAGAGAAGCCTGGCATGCTGCAGTGCATGAGGTCACAAAGAGTTGGACAGGACTTAATGACTGAACAACAACAAAAATTGGGCAGGGAAAGATTAGCTCATGGATTTGGGTTGCTCAAATTCACAACATTCTCAAGAGAGAACTGTCTTCAGGACTGGCCATTGGTTTGCTCATGAGAAATAATCTCTGAGCCCTTGGATTATTCAACATGATGAGTGGTGTATGCCTGAAGCCTTGAACCATCCTGTACCAGTTTGATCAGATATAGTCATCCTAACACTAATTTATGATGTAGGCCTATCCTGTCCTTATGAAACTAGAACCTGAGCAATGAGGTTACCCGCATGAGCACTGTACTGCATGCCCATGTGCATGGATTCCAATAAAAACCCTAGATGTCAAGGCTTGAGTTAGCTTCTCTGGTTGGTAACACTGCACACACGTTGTCATACATCATTCCTGAAAGAATTAAGTGTGCCTTTGGCTTCACTGAGAGGAAACACTTAGAACCTTGCATCTGGTTTCTCCTGGACTTTGCCCTATGTGCCTGCTGTAGGTTAAATGTCTGTACCCCTCTTCCCTCACCAGATCCGTACCTTGAAATTGTAATGCCAATATGTTGGTACTAGGCAGTAAGACCTTTTGGAAGTGACTAGGCTGTTAGGGTTAAAAGAAGCCTTAGAGAGATTCTTTACCCCTCCCATGTGAGAATACAAAGAGATCTCTGCACCCACAAAAGGTCCCTCATTCTCCCATGCTGATCTTGCACTTCCAGCCTGTAGAGTTGTCAGAAATAATTTCTGTTGTATAAAAGCCACCTAGTCTTTACCACTTTGTTATGGCCACCCAGATGGATTAAGACAGTGCCTTTTACCTTTGCTGATTTTAATCTATATCCTTTAGTTGTAATAAATTACAACCATAAGGATAACTACTTTCCTAAGTCCTTTGAGTTGTTCTGGGAATTTATCAACCCTAAAGACGGTCTTCAAGACCCCTGACACACCTATTCATGGATATTGCACAGGAAAAAAATTGTAGAGGTGGGAATGTTGAAGCCATTTGCAACTAATCGATCTTCTAAAACAATTTTTAAAGATAATAATATTAATATTGAGTCCCTTCTGACGCAAACTTAGGAGGAAAAAAAATTAAAAGCTATCAAAAGGTATTGACGAGCAGGCAGTCGATGATAGCTCTGACTCTGGCTTGTGGATATTCCATTTATCAAATTGAAAGAAAGAAATGTAACCTTGAGTGTGTGTTCATTTGCACATGACAGGTACACACACAGATACACACACGACAAATAATCTTTCAATACATGTTTTGTTTTGTTTTTTTGCCATTTGGTGAACAAAAACATATATACCAAAATGAAGCCTTTAATGTTTGACATCTGAATTACTATTATTTTGAGTTGACTGGTAAGATGGCAAATCATTCTTATTAAATTATATTAATTCCTCTCATTTAGCATCTGATCTAAAGACAAACACAAAGCTGGGAAATATGTCCCCATTGCTTGATATATACTGTTAAAATGGTAACTGAGGTATGTCAGATTTATTACAAACAGAAGAGTAAGTCAATTTTTCGACTGTTCACACAGTGGTTGAACAATCAGGAAAATCTTTTATCATTCAAACATGGAACAGGTAGGCCGCTCAACTACATTAGCTCTTTTATTGGCCATTCTCTGGGATAAAAAGAACATTGGTGATGAAACCAGATAAGAACTTAAAAGAACCAATACAGTGGAATGTTAGACCATTATGGGCACTGAGTGAACTGCACAGAAGAATAAAAAATGGAAAAGGAAATTAGACTTTTCACTAGTGGAAAAAAATGACTCGGCAACTCTGGGATATGTTACAACAAGCTCCTGAATAAAATAAATAGGAAGTATTTTTCAGGCTGTGGGGATTGAATGAATGCAATCAATCTTCCTTGTGTGGTAACGGCATTACTCCAACCCACAAGCTCCCTCTAGTGAATTAAAATCTCACAGCGACTCAACCGATGAAAAGTGGGCGTGTGCAGTGGCCACTTAAATAGGATGAGATCCTGCACATAACCAGTCAAACCTACAAGCAACACTGCATTTTCTTACAAGCTTTGCCTGCAGTAAACCATTTCCAGCCACATTTTTCCTTCTTTCCTATGTTAATTATATTAGACATATATATATATATATGCTTAATGTCCCTACTCTGACCATAAGAACATTGCTTTATTTTTAGTGTTAAAAAGCTAACCTCATGTCTGCTTGTATCTATATAGTACAGTTATCTGTATCTCTGGAAAGCTGACCTTAGTTAGGCTTGGTATAAATATTATGAGGTTTATTTAACAGACCTAACACAAGTGACTGACTTTTGGGACATCTTTGTATCATTGCCACTCAACAAATGTATATTAGGCAAATAGTGGTGCATATAAAGTAGNAAGCTAACCTCATGTCTGCTTGTATCTATATAGTACAGTTATCTGTATCTCTGGAAAGTTGACCTTAGTTAGGCTTGGTATAAATATTATGAGGTTTATTTAACAGACCTAACACAAGTGACTGACTTTTGGGACATCTTTGTATCATTGCCACTCAACAAATGTATATTAGGCAAATAGTGGTGCATATAAAGTAGTCCATTATGCCAAAAAGATGAGCTATAAATTTCACTGGCTCCCAATAAAGTAGTAATCTTGCTATGAAGGAGTAATGCATATCATTATAATTAAAGACAAACGTATAAGAAAATCACAGACAAAAATTGCATTTCTAGAAACAAAATCATAAACATTTACAATAATCCATCTTCTTGCTGCTGAAAAAGAAGAGCTATCTGAATCAATGGGCTATAGGCTTTGAGTTGAGCAGTGCAATGGAATATTTCCTCAATAGGAGAAATCCATGGAGGTCAAGTTGCTGAATGAGAAGGTATGAGCAAAGTCATCGAGATGCAAAAATAGGGGAGCAGAAGGAAGGCAAGCGTTACTTGAGAGGGGCAGGTGGTGAGGGAGCATGAAAAATAATGGAGAAAGGGAAAAAGTGGGGAAATAAGAATGATTTAGGCATTTTGCATAAAACAAGCAGCTAGAAAAAGAGTATCTAAAGAGTATCTTAAAGATGGGTTGCTATGAAACTTCAATCACACTCCTGATTAATACTCACTAAACCTCTCTATTCTTCTTCAACAGAGTTGTAGAGTATTTTAAACTTATTTTATATGCATTTATTGTATCATATGTAATAGCTACTCAATAACTGTTTACTGAATTGAATTCTCTTTGTATTTGAAGTCATGAAAAACAGTTCAATTCTAAGTTTCTTGTGCTTAGCCTAGAAATAAAGATAGGAAAATGCATTGGGGTGATGTTCTTTGTTCAATGAGGCACTTGGTTGATTTTTAATATTGATTGGGTCAGCAGTTAACCTGGTGAATAAGAATACTTGTGGGATATTATCAGATAGTAGCCAGCTGGAAGCCACGTTTAAAATCACTTGGGCTACTTACTATATATGATATGTGTGTGCCAACCCAGGATTAACCATTTACTCAAGACTGATTCAGAGCAGAGGATTTGGAAGAATTTCTAGAAAGTTTTCTATATCAGGGATAAACAACTATTTTTTTCA
>SJYS01004166.1:78101-91562 GCA_006410695.1 Philantomba maxwellii
TTTTAAAATAATTATTTATTTTAAAAAATTATTTTCCTCTGCAGATATTTTCTTTTCATTTGAAGATGTCATTCAATGTCAATACATACATTTCATGACAACTTTCACATACATTTCACAAAACTTCAAAGAACTCCTCCATCAGGTTTACATTAAAAAAGTCAAACTGCCCAAGGAACATTATATCCTCTTTGGAAATTTTTTCCATTTCTCTAGACCCAAATTTTCAGAGAGTGAGTAAATGAAAGTCAGTCAGTTGTGTCCAGCTCTTTTTGACTCCATGAACTTTACAGTCCATTGAATTCTCTAGGCCAGAATAATGGAATTGGTAGCCTTTCCCTTCTCCAGGGAATCTTTCCAACCCAGGGATCAAACCCAGGTCTCCCACATTACAGGCAGATTCTTTACCAGCTGAGCCACAGGGAAGTCAAGAATTATTGGAGATCTAAGAGATAAAACAGACTAAACATTCATCTCTCTTACTCTCTCTCTCTCTCAAATAATAATGATGATTTTAAAATAAAATGAAATAAAATTTCTTTTTTGAGGACATGATTTATAAACCCTCTTAATTTCATCTGGCTAATTAACAGAAAGGAAAATGAAATTCACTTTCAATTGCTCTTTTAATGCCTTTTCCCACTATGCCAAATGACTTCCAGAAAATATCTATATGAAAAACAAATTCAGTGACAAAAAAATAATCAATAAAGTGGTCAGTAAAATTCTTTCCTTCCTTGCAAAAAATGAACAGGAGATCAGAAAATACTTTGTGATTCGATTTGAATATTGGTTGATGAGACTCAGCTTTCTGATTTCTATTCAGTTCACTTGGTTTTTTGTTTGCTTGCTTATTGGGCTTAGAGGATTTACTTTTCTCCTAAGTCCTTTACAAATGGAGAACTCTTATCTTCAAGAATATATATGTACAAATTGTGCCACTGTCCTCTAATTTCATTAATTCAGCAAAACAAGAGATTAACCAACCTAGACCTGGAGTCCCAGCCTTCTCTTCTCTTAGCTCTCTGCCAAGTCAAAGGTAGGTTTATAAATTCAGCCACCATGATGGACCAGATGCCATTTTCCATGCAGGCAGCAGGGGATGAGTATTTGCATGGGTGGTAAAGGAAGGTTTCTCTGAGAAGAGATCCTATGAGCAAGGATCTGAAGGAAGGAGAGCACAGCCTCTCTGTTCTGCAGGTCCACACAGTTCACAGATGAGCAGGCTGAGGTTCAAAGAGATCAAGCAAATTGCTCAAGATCTCAAGACCATAGAGTAGAAAAGGTGAGAGTCAAGTCTGTCTGACTTCAAAACTAGTCACCTTGTCACCATATAAAAAATGCGAGTGTGAAATGATTCCCAGAGAAACAGATATGTTGAGAAGATGTTCACACATATATGCAACTTGAGATGCTTGGAACGGTTATCTTTGTTATCTGTGCCTCTTCTATTCTAATGCATGGACGTGCTTTTAGTTCAGAGAAATTTGTCTCCTATCATCCATATACAAGAGGGACTATGCAGAGAGACCCAAGTCGTCAACAACCAAAAGAAAACTGGAAAAGTTGTTCTTCCCTAGCAAATTGGCTCTGGTTTTTCTAATATACACAAAAACAGAATGATAAAAAAGGAAGAATTTAGACAAATATTTATACATATGGTGGGTGAGGACACCTGGCAGAGCAGGTGAATCAGCTAAAGAACGATATGCTGCCTGCAGATTCAACTATGAGGGAAAGTGACACATTTTACAGTTAAATTTAATGCAAACCTGTTCTCCAAATTAGACTCCGAACTCTGTAGAAATGAAGGATTCCCTTTGTTTTCTTTCACACGCACAAGGAGATTTTAAAAAATCAGCTGTTTGTGTGGACTGACCCTCCATTCTACAGAAACTAATTTATGAGGACAGAATCTAAATTTTCTGCATCTTACTCAGATTTGGGATGACATCTATAACCATTGCAGAATAAAATCCAGCCTTTGCAAGTATAGCTCTTGCCATTAGTACAAGCACAAATGCAAACAACTGTAATGATGATTTAATTGAAAATAGATGTTGGCTGAATACCAGTGCAAAACACCATGCATTTTAAATCAATCACAATCCATATTAGTTCAGCACTCATGATAGGCTATTTCCTATAACAAATGTAAAAGGACAGAATCTCAGCCTCATGGGAGTTTATAACCTACACAGCCACATATCTTAATTTAAACCTTTGATATTTCGTCAGAAGGCAAGGAGGAATTGGACAAAAGTTGTAATTTGGCGTCAATGAGCAATTTATTTCTGCATAATGAGTTCAGCATTTCTGAGGAATAATTTAATATTCTGTAGTATTATTAATTACATTAATGGTCATTTTTCACAAATATTTACTGAGACATCCACTATGTTTTTGTTGTTGTTGCTATTGATCGGTTGCTAAGTCATGTCTGACTGATGCATGAACTGCAGCCCGCCAGGCTTCCTTGTCCTTCACTATATCCTGGAGTTTGCTCAAAACCATGTCCATTGAGTCGGTGACATCCAACCACCTCAGCTTCTGTTGCCCCCTTTTTCTTTTGCCTTCAAACTTTTTTAGCATCAGGGTATTTTCCAATGAGTTGGCTAAAGTACTGAAGCTGAAGTTTCAGCATCAGTCCTTCCAATGAATATTCAGGACTGATTTCCTTTAGGATTGACAGGTTTGATCTCCTTGCAGTCCAAGAGACTCTTAAGAGTCTTCTCCTGCACTACAGTTTAAAGGCATCAATTCTTTGGCACTTGGCCTTCTTTATGGACCTACTCTCACATCTGTACATGACTACTGGAAAAACCATAGCTTTGACTATACTGGCCTTTGTCAGCAAAATGAGGTTTCTGCTTTTAAGTACATTGCCTAGGTTTGTCATAGCTTTCCTTCCAAGGAGTTGCTGCTGCTGCTGCTAAGTCGCTTCAGTCGTGTCCGACTCTGTGCGACCCCACAGATGGCAGCCTATTGGGCTCCGCCATCCCTGGGATTCTCCAGGCAAGAACACTGGAGTGGGTTGCCATTTCCTTCTCCAGTGCATGAAAGTGAAAAGTGAAAGTGAAGTTGCTCAGTCGTGTCTGACTCAGCGACCCCATGGACTGCAGCCTATCAGGCTCCTCGGTCCATGNTCCGCCATCCCTGGGATTCTCCAGGCAAGAACACTGGAGTGGGTTGCCATTTCCTTCTCCAGTGCATGAAAGTGAAAAGTGAAAGTGAAGTTGCTCAGTCGTGTCTGACTCAGCGACCCCATGGACTGCAGCCTATCAGGCTCCTCGGTCCATGGGAGTTTCCAGACAAGAGTACTGGAGTGGGATGCCATTGCCTTCTTCCAAGGAGTAAGCATCTTTAAATTTCATGGCTTGAGCAGAACATAACTATTAAACTGATGCTTTATTCTTCTTTATCTATATCTTTAACTAAATTTGAATAGAGTTGTAATGACATGGCTGTGTTTAACCAACACAGACTTCTACTGCAAGGTGAGGGATTTTTTTCAAGAGACTGAAAAATGCTCTCCTACACCTTGCAGAATGATCTGACTTTTCACAATGCATGTTTCAGGAAGTATCAAATGTGTACAATGTCCAAGCCCTTTAACATACATGATTAGTTCAGCNTTTTTTTTTTTTTTTTTTTTTATGAAATTGTGGTACAGACTACAAGTAACCTAATAGCTTTAATGAGAAGATGAGTAATTACTACCATTCTCATGATACATATTTCTTGTCCCACATCTTCAACCAAGATCATACTTAGCCTTGCTGTGACCTTAATATTAAGATTTATTAGAAAAGTTTTGGAAAATTTTAGGATATTGGAAAGCAAGTATTTTCTGGAACTGCTTCTGTTTTTTGATACTTTAAGCATTATATCACTTATATGAAAAGGGAAAATAAATGAGCATGCACATTAAAGAAAAAAATACGTTTGCATTTTCTAAGGTTGAGATTTCTAAAATTACCAATGACATGTTGGAAAGCACCCTTTTTAAATTTTCCTTTTTCTCATTTGTCCATAGCGCAATGTTGGACCAAATGGTTTAATGGACTTCTCTATGATAAAAGTAGCCTTTGGGGGGCAAACAGCTGGTTTTTGGGTTTTTTTAGATATAATTCAAGAAAATTCAGATTTTTACCATTTTGTTCTAAGTTTCAAATTTCTAACTATTTTCATATGGATTTTTTAATCTCTCAAATTTGGAGACAGCACTTCCATTTACAGCTAGTAATTTTATTCTCCCAGCTTTATTCACCCACTTAAATTTTGCTTTTTAAAATAAGTTCACTTTGGTAGTGTTTTGTCCTGTCAAATGTAGTCATCTGTTAATGGTGCCTTTATTTTCACCATTTAAAAACAAACTGCATTTCTGATGTCCCGAGTGCTTGCTAGTAAGCACAATGTCAATTTTTTTCTTTACTTAGACACATCAAACAGCAGCCCAGGAGCGTCAGGTGTTAGCAAAACTAGGTCTTTCCAAATGTATGGTCCAAACAGTAAAATAATTGTTTTTAGTATAAATTTGATGTCAATCAATTGACACTTCCTAGAGAAAGTAAGTAAAAAGATTTTTCAGTTCAAATTAGTTTAGTTTGAGTGCTAGGCATTTGGATGTTGTTATGCCTAACATTTGAACACATACAATGTGTTCATTTTCCAATCATTCATAACAGAGCAATAATGCAACATGAGCAGTCTCTTCTTATTTGAAGTATTCATTGGGAATGAAGATTTCAGAAGGAGTCCCTAACTCAAACCTGAAAAACCTGGTGTTAGTCTTGGGTGATTTCCAGTGACCCCGTGACCCCCTTCTTCCTGCCCCCTGTGTCGACTTGGAACTGGGAAGCCATTTTTGTTTTTGGAAGGGAAAGGAGACAGATATAATGAATGACTTTTATTGTGCAATATTTCAAACTCTCTTGAATGCATTCGAACGGGATGGAAACTGTTCTGCCCTATGTCACAGCCAAAACAAACAAAACATATTCCCTAAACCTGGATGTGTGTTTCTCTCAAACTGGCAGTAGTTAGAGCTAAACTCTCAAACAAGAATTTGGTTTGACAATTTTTAGCCCTTGTTCAACTAAATATGAGGGAAGGTCACAGCCAAAGCAAATACTGTGGGGAAAAATTAATACACATATTTACAGCTTGCAGGTGGCATTTGTTCTGAAACGTTAGATATTTGTCTTAAAGAATTGCATTTGTGGTAATACTTTGAAATGGACTACTTTTTTTTTTTGCTAATATTTTTAAAATGAACTCCTCTTCAATAATAGTAACTCCCAATGTAAATAAATTCTGCAGAGGTCCCTGAAGAGTGATAAATGCTTGAATTTAAGTATTTAAACATTTAGAAAGGCCACTAAGAATCTGAGCTTTCTAGGAATATCAGACCCAGCAAATATGCCATAAAACTCCCTTGATGATAGCCTTCTCTGGCCCCCAAAGAACACACTCTAGTGAGTATCAATGACTTCTTTATGGCAATGCCTCTGACACTGTTTACTGGCTCCAACCACCCCCGTCCAGGTTGTTAAGTATTCCCACCCTTTGGATCTGTGGGAAGAATTACTCTGTACCATCTAGATAATTCATTTTGTAATGCACCATTGTGCTTCATGAGCCTAGCAAAATACATTTTTTATTAGTCACAATAGTAACTTTCAAATTTATGGTCACCTATGACCAACAGGCTCTTGGTTTGTGCCTTACCCAAGAAATACTGGAAACATAAATTGTTAAGCCAGGCGATCTGCCTCTCAAAATGGTAGCATGCAGACTTCAATCCACCTCTTTGGTCCTCCTTTCGAAATACAAAATTCTAACTTTCAGGGACCGCTTTGTTGAGCAATATCAGACATCTGTGTGAATGGAAATAAGCCATTGGATCATGTCACTGGCCGTTAACTTTTCATTTAATAACACTACAGATAAAACACTGCCTGCATCTTGCATTTTAGTTAGGAACACGGCACATTACCACAAAGGTTTCTACTTCCCAAGCATAGCAAGGTCCAATTATATTCCTATTAACTAGCATGACTGGCATGTTCTGGATGTATAAATCATTTTAAGGAATGGATGCCTAGTTTTTTGCAGTCTGTCTGGATGGTGGGAAATAAGAAGTCTTCCATGAGCCGGTAAGTGGATGTCGTCGAGGTCCACAGCTCTCAGGCCGTCAAGGAGCAAACGTGAACGTGAGATTCAAGATGGGAGGGCAAGGGGGTCAGAGTACAAACTTCTTGGAAAAAAGCTGGCACTTGTTTTTCAGTTTTCAATATTGTTTTCCAGATTCTTAGTATTTAAACTTAAATGTGGTAGATAAACTTAAATGTGGTGAGTTTCTTGCATTGAGTAAGGCAGGAATAATTGAACACTCTGGTTTATCTACATTCTTCTCATTTATTTTAACCTCGCGAGGGCTCTGAAGTGAAAGTGTTTGTCACTCAGTCCTGTCCGACTCTGGGACCCCGCAGACTGAGCAGCCCACCAGGCTCCTCTGTCCATGGAATTCTCCAGGTTGGAATAAATACTGGAGTGGGTTGCCATTCCTTTCTCCAGGGTATCTTTCTGACCCAGAGATCGAACTCGGGTCTCCTGCATTGCAGGCAGATTCTTTACTGTCTGAGACACCAGGAAAGAGTTCCTTTTTTTACCTCAAATTTATTTTTAGATTTAAAACTAATGTACCTTCCCCAAATAATTTGGAGCCTTTCAATTCCCAATGAGACTGCCTTTCCCCCTCAGAGAGAAACAACAACCCAACTTTCCTTTCAATAAGTCAGCCAGGTCCACCTACATATACTCTTAATTTGTAATCTAGGCTTGGACTTTCCAGTTTTTTTGTCTTAACAAATCACATGATAGGAAAACATACAAAACACCCTGCTATGGTATTGTTATGTATTCTCATGTCTCCGGAAGTATATAACAAGACACACCATTGTTCCTATATTATAAACAAGACAAACAATAGGGGAGTGAGTTTCTCTGCTTGGTGGCCAGCAACAATAAAGCCTGGAAGAGACTGGGGGCTCTGGGTCTGTTTCACACCGAGGTGCCTAAGGAGAACAGGCCATGGGGCTGCTTGTTGACTGTTTTTGTAAAAGTTTAGTTGGAGGAGCCCTTGAGATCAGTAACTGTTGGCACATACCATTGAGTAGAGTTCCATGTGCTACACAATACTCCTTGTTAGTTATCCATTTTGAACATAGCAGTGTGTACATGACCCTCCCAAACTCCCTAACTATCCCATCCCCCTGGCAACCGTAAGTTCGTTTGCTAAGTCTGTGAGTCCCTACTAGATGTTATGTACCAATCTGAATGGGAGAGGGGTGTGAGGGAGGATGGATACATGTTTATGTGTGACTGAATTCTTTTGCTGTTCACCTGAAACTACCACAACATTGGTAATTGTCTATGCATGCTTGCGTGCTTAAGTTGGTCCGTTTGTGTCCAGCTCTTTGTGACCCTATGGACTGTAGCCCACCAGACTCCTCTGTCCATGGGATTCTCCAGGCAAGAATACTGGAGTGGGTTGCTATCCCCTCCTCCAGGGGATCTTCCAGACCCAGGGATTGAACCCCTGTCTCTTATGTCTCCTTCATTGTCAGGTGGGTTCTTTACCATACCCCCATATAAAATAAAAAGTTTAAAAAGTAGTTTAGCCAGTTTCAAAATAAATAACTGTTGGGGTTTTGAAGCCATCCAAAATCTCTCACAAATAGAAGTCACATCTATTTCCTTAAAACAAAGTGAAAAATGGGTGTTGACTTACCCTTTCTTCTCTAATATAATTTGGGGGAGAGAGGGCAAGGGAGCAGGGAAGAAGTCAGAGGAAATCCTGTTTAAGCTAGAAAGCAGGACCATGTCTACATTTAGATGCCAACACCCTGAACAAGCAGTGTTCTCTGCTCAGGCCCTGAAGGACGTGCCCGGAGTCCTGCAACTGTCTTGTAAATGTCTGAATGGATTTATAGCCTGTTTTCTCCAAGAGAGGAAAACCATTTTAGGCAAATCGCAAACACTTTGGAGGTGTGTGTCCTTTGACATCTCGCTGCCTTCCTGATTCTCATCCTGCCACGGGCACAAGCAAAGAGCCCTTACCACCAGGCCAAAGCTGTAACAATATTAAGATGTTTTCCTCAACCTTGTCCCCAGAAAGATACTCCGCTTCCAGAAGATTGTTCTCCCTGGGGCATTACATCATGAATTGATTCAGCTCTTGGAGGAAGAAATTGGACAAAATATAATAGATGACCTCCTGGGGAAACATACTTAGGTTGTTAAGTATTCCCATCAGAAAACTAAGAAACCGCTTATATTTGACTACTCTGTCCACATTTAACCTTTCACCTTATTGCAGCTGAGCTGGGTGGTTTTTTTGCTACAAAGGTTTTTGTTTTAGTAGGGGTCAGAGGGAACATTTATCCTTTATTATTTTTTTTAAGGAACACAAGTATTCTTTGTTTTTGGCGTTACACAGGCTTCCTCAGCTTCATGAGTTGCCCCCCAGATCCTGAATCATGTTAGGATGCAGCCACCACAGAAGGGTGTCCCCACTCAGTGGATAAGCATGGCCTCCCCGTAGGGGACAGTTGGGGGTAAGGGGAGCTGCTTCATCTAGTTAATTTTCCATAAGGGTTTTTTGGCCTTTGGGGCATCATGCCAACACAGAAGAAAGCTACGCTTGTGAAGCATTTGGGAGACATCACTTTGGTCCATCATGCAGATGGAGCGGTCCCTGGAAGCAGAATCTGCTGAAGAAAAGGATCAAGTTTCCTCTTTCCTGGGAACCCGTTTTCCAAGCGGATGCTAGTGATTGATGAAATAACTCCCACCAATCAAGAGTGCAGTAAGAAATGTGAGAGCTATGTTCCAAGTTTGCATGTTGGAGTAGAGAAGCGGGTGGGTGGAACTGGCCATATATACATTGGCTGACTTCAGACAAGACGACTTGGAAGTATGATTAGAGTGGATGGAAGGACTGATGAACCAGAGGAATTGGTAATAAAACAGCAAGGCTTTCATCACCCAGTGCCCAGCTGGTGACTGGAAGCTGGTCAGTATCCAGAGCCTAGTTAACAGATTAGAGGACCGTGCAGTGAGTTGGCAGTCTGAACTGGCAGGACAATTGACAACTAGATTGTCCAGGCCAAGTTCATTTTCTGAGGCAGAAGCATTCTAACCATGGCAGCAAACCTCAATTACTGTCTGTTCTCTCAACTTTCAGGGCTTCTTGATGGCTCAGTGGTAGGGAATTAGCCTGCCAGTGCAAGAGGTGTGAGTTCAATTCCTGGGTTGGGAAGATTCCCTGGAGGAGGAAATGGCAACCCATTCCAGTATTCTTGCCTGGGAAATCCCATGGACAGAAGACCCTGGTAGGCTGCAATCTACAGAGTCTCACAGAGTCAGACACAGTTCAGTTCAGTTGCTCAGTCATGTCCAACTCTTTGCAACCCCATGGATTCCAGAACACCAGGCCTCCCTGTCTATCACCAACTCCTGGAGTTTACCCAAGCTCATGTCCACTGAGTCGGTGATGCCATCCAACCATCTCATCCTCTGTCGTCCCCTTCTCTTCTTGCCTTCAATCTTTCCCAGCATCAAGGTTTTCCAGTGAATCAGTTCTTCACATCAGGTTGGCCAAAGTATTGGAGTTTCAGCTTTAACATCAATTCTTCCAATGAACACTCAGGACTGATCTCCTTTAGGATGGACTGGTTGGATCTCCTTGCAGTTCAAGGGACTCTCAAAAGTCTTCTCGAACACCACTGTTCTCGAACAGTTCAAAAGCATCTATTCTTCAGTGCTCAGCTTTCTTTATAGTCCAACTCTCACACACAACTGAGCACAACTGAGGGTTGAGCACTCTCACCTCTCCCATTAGAAGATGAGTACAGTCTCCCTAGGGTGCTGAAGTCAACTCCTTTATTTCTTATCCCAATAAAAGGCCTCCAGTGACCCCACCCAAGCCTCTGTCAGGCTCAGAGTGTTCAACTCTGCTTCTGAGGCGTGCATCTCAGGTAATGACAACAGCCTCTGTTGGACTGTAGGTCAAAGATGAGCATGGTAGAAGTTGGGTGAAGAGGACAGGTCTACTATTTTTGCTTTTTTTTTGTGACTCTTATTATTTTATTTTTATTTATTTTTGTAATCAAGTGCCAAATGCCACTGGCTTTTTTTTTTTTAATTTGTATTGGCGTATAGTTGCTTTACAATTTTGTGTTAGTTTCTGTTGTATAGCAAAGTGAATTTGGTATATGTATACATACATCCCTTCTTTTTTGGATTTCCTTCCCATTTAGGTCACCATAGAGCATTGAGTGGAGTTCCCTGTGCTATACAGTGGGTTCTTTTTAGTTATCTATTTTATACATAGTATCAATAGTGTGTATTTATCAATCTCAATCTCCCAATTCCTCCCAACCTCCTTCCCCCCTTGGTATCCAAATATTTGTGCTCTGCTTTGTGAATAAGATCATCTATACCAAATTTTGTGGTACCTATACACAATGGAATGTTTTGCTCAGGCATAAAAAATAAAATTGAGTCACTTGTAGAGATGTGGATGAACCTAGAGACTGTCATACAGAGTGAAATGTCAGAAAGAAAAAAACAAATATCCTAATTACCACATATATCTGAAATCTGGAAAAAATGGTCTATTGTGATTTTAAAATAAAAAACTAAAGTGCTTAGAACAACAACAGAAGTCTCTGTGATTTTCAGCTACCCATCTGTAAAATGGGGTAAAATATTACTGGTACCTACTTTATATACCGCTGCTGTGAAAATCAGGTAATACAGATATAGTACCTCTTGTTTTCACCAGCCCAGCATCCTTCTGCACTTTGTTACAGAAGCACATTTTCCTTCTTGGGTACCATTTATCTACAGTGTAGTCACTGTGGTAGATGTATTCTCATGTGCCCTCATTTTATGTGATCTCATCCTATGCCTGTATTACAGACAAGGAAGCTGAGCCTCTAAGAGGTAACATGACTTGTTCAAGATGAGATAGCTGGTGCATGGCAGAGCTGGAATCAGGAGTCTGCCCTAAAGTCCATTTTCCTTTGATGAAAGTGCTATAAGTAGAGAGGCAAAGATTTGGGGGTTGTGGCAAGAGGAGAATAAAATTATGCAGGGAAGATGAGGATTGTCTGTGTGTGAGACTTGCTGCTGTTCTCAGAAATGCCCTTGAGAGAGCTGCAGCTTCTGCCTCCTGATTACAGGCAAAACAACCCCTTAGTTCCATTTTCCTGGGGAATCTGCCTGCAATGCAGGAGACATGGGTTCAATCCCTGGGTCAGAAAGATCTCCTACAGAAGGAAATAGCAACCCACTCCAGTATTCTGGCCTGAAGAATCTGTCCATGAGCTTGGCAGGCTACAGTCCATGGGGACATAAAGCATCAGATACGACTTAGTGACTAAGCACACATACACACACACACACACACACACAAACAACCCCACTTTTAGTCTTGCTTCAATGTCCTTCCCAGTAGCCTTGTCCTGATTATCTTCAAAAGGAAATCAGCCCCATCAGTACATAAATCTCAAGCGCTGCACAAGCTCTCACACTCCTCACTCCTAGTTTGGATTTCTCTCTATCAAGTTATGGCGGAGGGGATTTCCCTGGTGGTCCAGTGGTTAAGATTCTGCTCTCCCCCTTCAGGGATCTGGATTTGATCCCTGATCAGGGAAATAAGATCCCACATGCTTTGAAGCTAAAAAGAAAGAAAATGTCTTGAACTGAATAAAAATGAAGATACAACATATCAACTTAACAAAGGGGAGTGTATGTGTGAAGAGTGAGATGGTTAGTGGTGTCATCCTGCTGAATACACTCACTTTTGCTAACATATCATCTTATTCAAAATTATGGGGCTTCCCCGGAGAAGGCAATGGCACCCCACTCCAGTACTCTTGCCTGGAAAATCCCATGGATGGAGGAGTCTGGTAGGCTGCAGTCCATGGGGTCGCTAAGAGTTAGACAGGACTTCACGACTTCACTTTCACTTTTCACTTTCATGCATTGGAGAAGGAAATGGCAACCCGCTCCAATGTTCTTGCCTGGAGAATCCCAGGGATGGGGGAGCCTGGTGGGCTGCCGTCTACGTGGTTGCACAGAGTCGGACATGACTGAAGCGACTTAGCAGCATGGGGCTTCCCAGGTGGCACAAGTGGTAAAGAATCTGCCTGCCAATGCAGGAGATGCAAGAGACACGGGTTTGATCTCTGGATGGGGGAGATTGCCTGGAGAAGGAAATGGCAACTTGCTCCAGTATTCTTGCCTGGGAAATCCCATGGACAGAGGAGCCTGGTGGGCTACAAAAAAGAGTTGGACATGATTGAGTGACTGAGCACACACATTCAGTACTATTAGCCTTGCTCTAGTGTTTTCCTAGTCATGGAACTCAAATACAGGGATGTTTTCATCACACAAAATGTATCCACCTGTGGTTTTGCAGCAAGGGGTCAGGTGTACAAGTTAGCCAAGGACTGGGGAAGCTGGCCAGGATCTTCTCACTGGTGTCTGGCAAAAGAACAGAGCCATCAGGGTTTCTTTTCCATCCTAAATCCAGTACTGGAGGTATTTTGAGCTAGGCACTTGTCCATCTTGTCAAGCACCTCAACTTGGGGAACAAAATCCATCTGAGCTATGGTCAGCTGTTGCAATATCTATCTGGAGGTCCAGCGGGTAGAACTGGCTCAGGTCCTGATAAGGGCTTGGGGCAGCCAATGCCGAAAGAAATGGTTATTAAATGATAATTAATGATCAAACAGAGAGTCCAGCATAAGTTTAGTAGGCATGCTAGCTTTAACTTGAGAGGTTGAGTAAAGTTAAGGAGTCCGTCCAGCTGCTGCTTCTAGCTCAGACAGGTTGATGAGGCAGGCTGGGACCTGGGACCCTTTGCTGCAATGCTGCAATGCTTGCACCTGGATACACATCTCCTCCCCTGACAAAATACAAAGAAACTTTATAGGATGAAAAATAACCTCACACAACCACAGTTAGGACAAATTCTGGACCAAAAGATACAAAGAGACCAAAAAAAAACACAACTGCCATTTTTGAATAGCATCAGTTCAGTCGCTCAGTCGTGTCTGACTCTTTGCGACCCCATGAATCTCAGCATGCCAGGCCTCCCTGTCCATCACCAACTCCTGGAGTTCACTCAGGCTCACGTCCATCAAGTCCGTGATGCCATCCAGCTATCTTATCCTCTGTCGTCCCCTTCTCCTCTTGCCCCCAATCCCTCCCAGCATCAGAGTCTTTTCCAATGAGTCAACTCTTCGCATGCGGTGGCCAAATGACTGGAGTTTCAGCTTTAGCATCATTCCTTCCAAAGAAATCCCAGGGTTGATCTCCTTCAGAATGGACTGGTTGGATCCCCTTGCAGTCCAAGGGACTCTCAAGAGTCTTCTCCAACACCAC
>SJYS01004166.1:116377-130940 GCA_006410695.1 Philantomba maxwellii
TTAAACTCCAGTACTTTGGCCACCTCATGCGAAGAGTTGACTCATTGGAAAAGACTCTGATGCTGGGAGGGATTGGGGGCAGGAGGAGAAGGGGACGACCGAGGATGAGATGGCTGGATGGCATCACGGACTCGATGGGCGTGAGTCTGAGTGAACTCCGGGAGTTGGTGATGGACACGGAGGCCTGGTGTGCTGCGATTCATGGGGTCGCAAAGAGTCGGACATGACTGAGCGACTGAACTGAATTGAACTGAACTGAACTGAACTGAAAGTACCTATTATATTGTGCATGCATGCTAAGTCTCTTCAGTTGTATCTGACTCTTTGCCACCCCATGGATTATAGCCCACCAGGCTCCTCTGTTCAAGGGATTCTCCAGGCAAGAATACTAGAGTGGGTTGCCATGCCCACCTCCAGGGGATCTTTTTGACCCAGGGGTAAAATCTGCATCTCCTATGTCTTCTGCTGTCTTCCCTTGTGGCTCAGCTGGTAAAGAATCTGCCTGCAATGCTGGAGACTTGGGATCAATCCTTGGGTTGGGAAGATCCCCTGGAGAAGGGAAAGGCTACCCACTCCAGTATTCTGCCCTGGAGAATTCCTTGGACCGTATAGTCCATGAGATCGCAAAGAGTCAACTACTGAGTGACTTTCACTTCACTTCTTCATGTCTTCTGCATTGGCAGGCAGGTTCTTTACCACTAGCACCACCTGGGCAGCCCAAATTTTATTTCATTATTTGACTGTGCCAGGTTTTTTAATTGCAGCATGCAAATTCTTAGTTGCAGCATATGGGACCTAGTTCCCTGAACAGGGATCAAACGCAGGCCCCCTGCATTGGGACCTCAGAGTCTTAGCCACTGTACCACCAGGAAAGCCATTAGGTGTTTATAAATTATGAACTGGGAAGGGAAGACTTCCCAGGTGGCTCAGACAGTAAAGGATCTGCCCACGGTGCAGAAGACCCAGGTTCCATTCCAGGGTGGGGGCGATGCCCTGGAGAAGGTAATGGCAACCTACTCCATTATTCTGCCTGGAGAATTCCATGGTCAGAGGAGCCTGGGGAGCTACAGTCCATGGATGGCAAAGAGTCAGACAGGACTGGTAACTACCACACACACTTTCAAAGGGAAAAGAACTCCGGTTGGTGCTGAGAAATGGAATCAGTTCAGTTCAGTCACTCAGTCGTATACGACTCTTTGTGACCCCATGGACTGCAGCANGTCAGAGGAGCCTGGGGAGCTACAGTCCATGGATGGCAAAGAGTCAGACAGGACTGGTAACTACCACACACACTTTCAAAGGGAAAAGAACTCTGGTTGGTGCTGAGAAATGGAATCAGTTCAGTTCAGTCACTCAGTCGTATACGACTCTTTGTGACCCCATGGACTGCAGCATGCCAGGACGCCAGAATTCTGTGTTCGTTGTCAACTGCCGGAGTTTACCCAAACCCATGTCCATTATAAATTATGAGTTCTCCTCCTTCCTTGTGTCTCCTCATGTCTCCCCTATCTTGTTTTTAGGGTGGAAGCTAATAATCAATCATGGTAGAATACAAAAATGCCACAAATGCTTGCTCTGGTATCATCCATGCCACTGAATGTGACAATGCAGATTCTCTAAACAAAAAGTGAACTCTATCTTCCTTCCTTCCCTTTGACACTGAGTTGTCCACATGACTTATTTTGAAGGGTGAAGTCACTCAGTCGTGTCCGACTCTTTGTGACCCCGTGGACTGTAACCTACTAGGCTTCTCTGTCCATGGGATTCTCCAGGCAAGAATACTGGAGTGGATTGCCATTTCCTTCTCCAGGGGATCTTCCCGACCCAGGAATCGAACCCGGGTCTCCCACATTGGAGGCAGACGCTTTAACCTCTTTGGTCAGTGGATATTAGCAAACATGATGCAAGCTTAAAGAACATGTGCTTTGGTACTTGCTCTCTTGCCATACTTGAAACTGTGAGACCTCTATGTGAATTAGTCAAAGAAAGGAATGGTTACCCACTCCAGTATTCTTGCCTAGAGAATTCCACAGATAGAGGAACCTGGCGGACTATAGTCCATAACATCTCAAGAAGTCAGACACAACTGAGTGACTAATACTTAACTAACCTGTTGGAAAATAAGATGCCCTATGGAAAAGAATTGAGGTGCTCCATCCTTCCTCTGACCAGCTCAGTACCTGATAATCACCTGGTTACAAGAGTAGCATGTCATAGGCTCAGACCAGAAGAGCCACTCAACTTACCCGCAAAATTATGAGCTAACGAAAATTATTATTGTTCTAGCTACCAGGTTTTGTGGTGCACAGCAAAATCTAACTGATATACAAATTAAGTTTCTTATTATACTCAAAATTCTGACATGGAAGAAATGGATTTCTAATAATACATACTGCCCTTTTTTGTGTGTATGTGGGAGGAGTGGGGGTGGGTGGCTTTCCTGGTAGCTCAGACGGTAAGAATCTTCCTGCAATGTGAGAAACCTGTGTTCAACTCCTGGGTTGGGAAGATCCCTTGGAGGAGGGCACAGCAATCCATTCCAGTATTCATGTCTGGAGAATCTGCATAGACAGAGGTGCCTGGTAGGCTACAGTCCATACGGTCTCAAAGAATCAGACATGACTGAGCAACAAAGTACAGCCCTTTTGGCTTCAGAGTTGTAAGTTTAGAAGAACTAAAATTATGGTGATCCTCTTAGCTCTGATTAGTTAAAGTGTAAACATGGTGTATTCTCAGTATCCTAAGGCTAAAGGGAAGGGAAGACTTCCCAGGTGGCTCAGAAAGTAAAGGATCTGCCCACGGTGTGGAAGACCCAGGTTCCATTCCAGGGTGGGGGCGATGCCCTGGAGAAGGTAATGGCAACCTACTCCATTATTNATATATATATATAGAAAAACTAGGTACATATACTGTGATTTACTAGAACTATTTCCATATAATACTGTAAAGTATTTTAATTCCTTAGTAAATGGCAGGTTATATTTTTGTTTTAATAGATATTTATGATTGAGCACAACAAAAGCTTTGATGAGTCACAATGCCATTAGAAATGTAGTAGACATTCCTCACATTCCCATCACTTCAGTTCAGTTCAGTTCAATTGCTCAGTTGAGTCCGACTCTTTGTGACCCCATGAATCATAGCGTGCCAGGCCTCCCTGTCCATCACCAACTCATGTAATCTACTCAGACTCATGTCCATCAAGTTGGCCATGCCATCCAGCCATCTCATCCTCTGTCATCCCCTTCTCCTCCTGTCCTCAATCCCTTCCAGCATCAGGATCTTTTCCCATGAGTCAACTAACTCTTCGCATCAGGTGGCCAAAGTATTGCAGTTTCANAGGCCTCCCTGTCCATCACCAACTCATGTAATCTACTCAGACTCATGTCCATCAAGTTGGCCATGCCATCCAGCCATCTCATCCTCTGTCATCCCCTTCTCCTCCTGTCCTCAATCCCTTCCAGCATCAGGATCTTTTCCCATGAGTCAACTAACTCTTCGCATCAGGTGGCCAAAGTATTGCAGTTTCAGTTTCAGCATTAGTCCTTCCAATGAACACCCAGGACTGATCTCCTTTAGGATGGACTGGTTGGATCTCCTTGCAGTCCAAGGGACTCTCAAGTGTCTTCTCCAACACCACAGTTCAAAAACATCAATTCTTCGGTGCTCAGCTTTCTTCACAGTCCAACTCTCATATCCATACATGACCACTGGAAAAACCATAGCCTTGACTAGACTGATCTTTGTGGCAAAGTAATGTCTCTGCTTTTGAATATACTATCTAGGTTGGTCATAACTTTCCTTCCAAGAAGTAAGTGTCTTTTAATTTCATGGCTGCAATCACCATCCAAAGTGATTTTGGAGACCAAAAAAATAAAGTCTGACACTATTTCCACTGTTTCCCCATCTACTTTCCATGAGGTGCTGGGATCAGATGCCATGATCTTAGTTTTCTGAAAGTTGAGCTTTAAGCCAACTTTTTCAGTCTCACTTTCACTTTCATCAAGAGGCTCTTTAGTTCTTGTTCACTTTCTGCCATAAGGGTGGTGTCACCTGCATATCTGAGGTTATTGATATTTCTCCCAGCAATCTTGATTCCAGCTTGTGCTTCTTCCAGCCCAGCGTTTCTCATGATGTACTCTGCATATAGGTTAAATAAGCGGGGTGACAATATACAGCCTTGATATACTCCGTTTCGTATTTGAAACCAGTGTGTTGTTCCATGCCCAGTTCTAACTGTTGCTTCCTGACCTGTATATAGGTTTCGCAAGAGGCAGGTCAGGTGGTCTGGTATTCCCATCTCTCTCAGAATTTCCATTTTATTGTGATCCACAGTTAAAGGCTTTGGCATAGTCAATAAAGCAGAAATAGATGTTTTTCTGAAACTCCTTGCTTTTTCCATGATCCAGCGGATGTTGGCAATTTGATCTCTGGTTCCTCTGCCTTTTCTAAAATCAGCTTGAACATCAGGGAGTTCACAGTTCACATATTGCTGAAGCCTGGCTAGGAGAATTTTGAGCATTACTTTACTAGCATGTGAGATGAGTGCAAATGTGCGGTAGTTTGAGCATTCTTTGGCATTGCCTTTCTTTGGGATTGGAGTAAAAACTGATCTTTTGCAGTCCTATGGCCACTGCTGAGTTTTAAATTTTGCTGGCATATTGAATGCAGCACTTTCACAACATCATCTTTTAGGATTTGGAAGAGCTCAACTGAAATTCCATCACCCCCACTAGCTTTGTTCATAGTGATGCTTTCTAAGGCCCACTTGACTTCACATTCCATGATGTCTGGCTCTAGGTGAGTGATCACACCATCGTGATTATCTGGGACATGGAGCTCTTTTTTGTACAGTTCTTCTGTGTATTCTTGCCACCTCTTCTTAATATCTTCTGCTTCTGTTAGGTCCATACCATTTCTGTCCTTTATTGAGACCATCTTTGCATGAAATGTTCCCTTGATATCTCTAATTTTCTTGAAGAGATCTCTAATCTTTCCCATTCTGTTGTTTTCTTCTATTTCTTTACATTAATTGCTGAGTAAGGCTTTCTTATCTCTCCTTGCTATTTTTCAGGACACTGAATTCAGATGCTTATATCTTTCCCTTTTTCCTTTGCTTTTCACTTCTTTTCTTTGCACAGTATTTGTAAGGCCTTCTTAGGCAGCCATTTTGCTTTTTTGATTTTCTTTTCTATGGGGATGGTCTTGATCCCTGTCTCCTGTACAGTGTCACTAACCTCCGTCCATAGTTCATCAGTCACTCTATCAGAGCTAGTCCCTTAAATCTATTTCTCACTTCCACTGTATAATCATAAGGGATTTGATTTAGGTTATACCTGAATGGTCTAGTGGTTTTCTCTACTTTCTTCAATTTCAGTCTGAATTTGACAATAAGGACTTCATGATCTGAGCCACAGTCAGCTCCTGGTCTTGTTTTTGCTGTCTGCATAGAGCCTCTCCATCTTTGGCTGCAAGGAATATAATCAATTTGATTTTAGGGTTGACCATCTGGCGATGTCCATATGTAGAGCTTTCTCTTGTGTTGTTGGAAGAGGGTGTTTGCTAAGACCAGTATGTTCTCTTGGCAGAACTTTATTAGCCTTTGCCCTGCTTCATTCTGTACTCCAAGGCCAAATCTGTCTGTTACTCCAGGTGTTTCTTGACTTCCTACTTTTGCATTCCAGTCCCCTATAATGAAAAGGACATCNACTGGTTGGATCTCCTTGCAGTCCAAGTATACCTGCAAATCTCTCAAAAAGCAATGATAAAGTTAATTTAAATATTAGAAGAATTCAATGAAGTAGGAGAATGTAAAATTAAAATTTTAAAAATCATTAACTTTTACAATAGAAGCAAAAGCAAAAATAAACAAATGGATCTAATTAACCTTATAAGCTTTTGCAAGGAGAGGAAACCATAAACAAAATGAAAAGACATCCTATGAGCTGGGAGAAAATATTTGCAAATGATGCAGCTAACAAGAGCTTAATTTACAAATAACTCATATAACTCAATAACAAAAGAAACAACCAACCCAGTCCAAAACTGGGCAGAAGACTCAAATACACATTTCTCCAAAAGAAGACATACATATGGCCAATAAGCACATTAAAAGATGCTCAATATCAATAATCATTAGAGAAATAAAAATCAAAACTACAATAAGGTACCATCACACACTGGTCAGAATGGCCATCATTCAAAAGTCTAGGAATAATAAATGCTGGAGAGGGTGTGAAGAAGAGGGAACCCTCCTACATTGTTGGTGGGAATGTAAATTGATACAACCACTGTTGAAAACAGTATAGAGGTTCCTTAAAAAACTAAAAATAGATTGCCGTATGATCCCACTCCTGGATGTATATCCAGAGAAAACTAATTCAAACATGCATGCACCATGATGTTCACACAGCACTATTTACAATAGCCAAGACATGGAAGTAACCTAAATGTTCACTCACAGAGAAATGGATAAGGAAGATGTGGTACATGTATACCATGGAATATTACTCAGCCATGAAAAGAATGAAATAATGCCACTTGCAGCAAAATGGATGGAGCTAGAGACTGTTATACTCACTGAAGGAAGTCAGAAACAGAGAAAGACAAATATCATTTATCTTTTATCTGTGAAATCTTTAAAAAAATGGTACAAATGAACTTATTTACAAAACAGAAATAGAATCACAGATGTAGGAAACAAACTTGTGGTTATAGGAGGAAAATTGAGGGGAGGGATAAATTGGGAGATTGGGATTGACACATACATGCTACTATATACAAAATAGATAACTAATAAGGACCTACTGTATAGCATGGAACTCTACCCAATACTCTGTAATGACCTATATGGGAAAAGAATCTAAAGAAAAGTGGATATATATATGGCAACCCACTCCAGTACTTTTGCCTCGAAAATCCCATGGACGGAGGAGCCTGGTAGGCTGCAGTCTATGGGGTCGCTGAGGGTCGGACATGACTGAGAGACTTCACTTCCACTTTTCACTTTCATGCATTGGAGAAGGAAATGGCAACACACTCCAGTGTTCTTACCTGGAGAATCCCAGGGATGGGGGAGCCTGGTGGGCAGCCATCTATGGGGTCACAGAGTCGGACACGACTGAAGCGACTTAGCAGTATATATATATATATATATATATACACACACACACACATATACATACAACTTATTCACTTTGCTGTACACCTTAAACTAACACAACATTGTAAATGAACTATACTTCAGTAAAAAATTAAAATGAATAAAAAATAAATGCTTTTTGCCCAACAACCTAGCAATAATAAAAAAGATAACATTTAGTATTACTGGGAATATACTGCTGGTAAGAATGTAACTTATTGCAATTTAGAAGAGCAATTTGGATACATTTACCAGTTAAAATTTTCTATAGTTTTCAACCCAATAGTTTTAAACCCAGCAACATTTTTTTGCACATGACCTTCACATGGAGTTTTTGGCCCTCTGATGTTAAAAGGATACCTGGTGCATTGGGCACCTGATCAGGCCATTTTAGAGTTGGTGGTCCAGTCTTAGCTGGCTTGATCTGGACAAGTGTTGGCTACAAGTGCCTAGGCTGTGTGAAGCTTAGAGAGTATGGGATTGAAGGCAAGTTGTAAGTGAAGGGTTTTGTTTTTTTTTTAATGTGTATTTAAAAAAATAAGTTGTTCCCTTATCTACTGTTCTATAAGACAAGCTCAAGGATTTCTGTTAGTCACCGTTTCTGTTAACCCTATGAGGCACTGTTTCAAAAAGAGGGGACTACTATATGTGCTGGGCACAATATTGAATGCTGAGAACACGAAGTTGTACATCCTTAGCTCTTAGCTTTGTATCCAGTTGAGGTGAGAAAAGATAACCTGGAAGCTGACTTCTAAGAAATGAGAAAGAACTGAAGTAGAGAGAGACTTGAGGGAGAGAGACTGGAGGGGAGAGTCTTACAAGGGTATGAGAAGAAGCAAATAGGGAGGTGGTGGCAAGGAAAGGATAAATTCAGGAGCATGCTGGAGATAGTATCTGTAGGATTTGTAAATCCATTGAGTTTTGAGGAAAGAGAAGTCAAAGGTGGGCTTCCCTGGTGGCTCAGATGGTAAATAATCCACCTGCAATGTGGGAAACCTGAGTTCAATATCTGTGTTGGGAAGATCCCTTGGAGAAAGGCATGGCAACCCACTCCAGTATTCTTGCCTGGAGAATCCATAGACAGAGGAGCTTGGAGGGCCACAGTCCATGGGGTCACAAAGAGTCGGACACGACTGAGCGATTAAGCACAGAGTAGAAGGTGAAGACATTGGTTATTTTGTTTTCTCAGGGTAAAAGCCAATGGAAGATTGATTCCACTAATATGAAGGACCTAGAACAGGCAAATTCATAGAGACAGAAAGTTGATTAGGGGTTAACAGGGCCTGAGGGAGGGAAGAATAACAGGGCTTAAGGGAGAGAAGAATGGAATTCAGAGTTTCTGTCTGGGATGATGCAAATAATGTTGATGGTTGCACAAAATGTGAATGTATTTAATGCCCTTGAACTATACAGTTAAAAATAATTAAAATGGTAAATTTCATGTTATAAATCTTTAATCAAAATAAAAAAGAAAAAAAAAGAAATACATTTTAGATGATAATTAGCATTTTTTTTACACAGCAGAATCATTTCTTTTTTAAAAAATTGAAGTATATCTTGGCTACTGTGTCAATCTTCTGAACAGCAAGGTTATACATATATGTATATTCTTTTATATATTCTTTTCCATTATGGTTTATCACAAAATATTGTATACAGTTCCCTGTGCTATACAGTAAGACCATATTGTTTATTCATTCTATATATAATAGTTTGCAAGCAGAATCATTTTTAATTGCAGAATGCATTAACATCATAAAGAATTTCAATTGTATGACACACAGTATATTATTTCATAATTTTCTGAACCACTTTATACAATTAACTCACATGTGTTCTTTGAGGAATATTATATTCAGTGCTGTGTAGATTGTAGGGAAATGACTTGCAAAGAGGGTTAACTTCATTTTAAAAGCAATTAATTGAGTACCAAATTTCACACATTGTTGGGGTCCAGCCCCGGTGGATCCAGGGTAATTCGAAGGGGAGACGGAATAGGCGTCCTAGGAAAAAACTTTTTAATTACAGATATAGAGAGAGATTAGAAGTGGATAGTGTAGTAGAAAATATTAGTGGAGAAAGAGAGGCTAAATAACTTGGTTTACGTGGAATACCAATCACCACCTACGTAGGCCACAGGTGTCTTTCTGTTCTCCCGAAGGAGAGGAGGCACTGAGGTCTCCCTGGTCCGATCTTAGCAGCCCAGGCAAAGTTAGCAGGCTTGGTGAGTACCCACATTTCAGATGGGAATTCAGCCAGAAAAACGGGGAGCAAGAAAGAAACAACATGGGGGAATCAGCCTTTCCAGAAACTGATCCGATTTTTTTATTTTTTAGGTTTGCTTATATACCTTTTGTTACACATAGGGATGAATACAGAGTCACGTGGAGGTCAGCAGACCTGACCCTTGTCACAATCAGGTGCTTCATATAAAATTATACAAAGGTCTTATGGGTTTTACATCATCTTCTGGCCACGAGGCCTGCTGACATTTTATGATCCTTTCTTTCTGATAACCAAAAACTTTTTTTTTCCAAGGGTGTTTTTTCTTAAACCAGGCGCCACCCTCTGAAGGTAGCAGATAAAGTTGCATTCCTATAGGGTGAGGGTGTAATGAGTTACAACTAAGAAAGGAATTCATTTAACCTAAGGTTAACATGATTAATCTTAAAGGTTAATACTTATTTCTCCTATATGCTAGTTATATTCATTATAAGGGCAGGGAATATGGAGATTTAGCAGCAAACATCAGCCCAACAAATGAAAGCTTTTCACCAATGTTCCCTTTAAGATCTATTTAGTCTTAAGATAGTGATAAAGTTACATTTTTACCTAGCAAGGACACAGTAATTTATAACAAAGTACAGTGATCTATAACAAAAGAGAAAATTCATTAACTCAAAAAGTCTGGTATTGCTAACATCAAAAACTACTATATTTCCTTTTCTATATTCCAAATACATTGATTAATATATTCCCAGGTGCAAACACAAGCTGGAATCAAGATGGCCGGGAGAAATCTCAATAACCTCAGATATGCAGATGACACCACCCTTATGGCAGAAAGTGAAGAGGAGCTAAAAAGCCTCTTGATGAAAGTGAAAGAGGAGAGCGAAAAAGTTGGCTTAAAGCTCAACATTCAGAAAACGAAGATCATGGCATCTGGTCCCATCACTTCATGGGAAATAGATGGGGAAACAGTGTCAGACTTTATTTTTGAGGGCTCCAGAATCACTGCAGATGGTGACTGCAGCCATGAAATTAGAAGACGCTTGCTCCTTGGAAGAAAAGTTATGTCCAACCTAGATAGCATTTTCAAAAGCAGNGGTTGGGAGGCTGTAAACAATCACATGTGGCTGGAGGAAGCTGTACAGGCAGGCTAGATAACCTTCAGAGGAGTTCATAAGTTGAAACACTCTTGTCATGCCCAGAAATTTTTATTGACTTGGAGCTGTACGTTAACTCCTTCTCCGAGAGAGGTAATGGGGGTCAGCACCCCGTAAAGTCAGAGGTATAGGTGAGAGCATGAAACAGTAAAGTAGGTAGACTCTGGTTTTGGGGGTAGATGCTCAGGAACAGGGGGTTTCCTGAGGCTTGATCATGCCTTTGTGTATGCCGAAGCCTCCTTCTTCATGACCTTTGCCATGGGCGGAGTTCCTCACGCTGGCTCCCGGCAGTGAGGTAGCCAGATATAATGTGTTAGGTTTCTTTTTTAAAATTAATAACCAGTTAAGATGGGTAATTTTGAAAGGTCATGTCTAGGATAGCAACCAAGCTGTAAAATATCTAAAAATAACTAGAGAATATGTAAGGCTCATAAACAATAAAACCTTCCTGAAGGGCATAATATAGAACCTGAATTGCTGACAAAATACTGCCTTCCTGGATGGGATAACTAAAAATTGTAAAAATGTCAATTTCCACTAAGTTATCTTGTAAACATAGTGTCACTCACATCAAAATCATTTTTTTTCTCTAAAACCTTGACAACTTGATAATAACTTTTAACTGGAAGAATAAATACATGAAGATAGGCAAGAAAATTGTAAGAATAATGAGAAAGGACTTGGTCTGCCAGATATAAAAATTTACTGAAAGCTATAGTAATTAAAGTAGCATATTGCAGGTATAATAATCAACAGGTAGATCATTAGAAAATAATAGAAATTTCCAAGGTTTACCCATGCTTGTATGAATTGCGTGTTTCTTAAAGGTTGCATTTCCATCCAGAGAGGGAAAGATGGATTATTCAGCAATTGAGTTGGCATTTGGAAATAAAATTAGGAATAACCCACAACCTGTTAAGTAACATTAGACTCCAAAGTACACCTACTAGATTAGATGCTTAAATCGGAGGAGAAGACCAGCAACTACAGCGCTGGAGAATATTTATTCTTTAACAAGTCTTTGCTGCATCTGAATAATAAATATTCTCAAATATAAACAAATAAAGGAAAGAATGGATAGATTTGGGTAAATAAAAATGCTTAACTTCTAGTTTAAGACAAACACCAAAGTAGGAAAACATTGGCAAAGAAAATTCCAGCAAGAAGTTAATACGCATGATATATAAAGAATGTCTATACATTAGCTTTTAAAGACTTGTTTTTTTAAGTGGCAGAGCTTGAACTAGCACTCCCCAGAAAAAGAAATGTAACTCAACTGAATATATAAAACATCCTCTTGTTAGAAAATAAATGCAAATTTTTGAAAAATCATATTAGATTTTCTATCATATTAGCATACACACTTTAAAAGTGTGAGTTTGTGAGTCTATAAAGAAAGGGAAAGAATCAGACACATCTCTTGATATGTATACCTATTACAGTATGGCCCTCCTTTCCTGTAATTACTCAATAGCTGTTTGCTTTTGTAAACACCACACTCAAAAATGAGTTAACACACATGCAGAAAGTAATGTAGCCATGATAATTGTCTAATTTGGATTTAGAAACATACAAATTACTTTGAAGTTTATAACTTTCAGTGAGCTAGCCCCTGAACTGTTTGCAGTGAGATAAACCCTCAAATAAAGAGAAGATATTCAGAAATATTTATAGTAACATGGCTGAGTTGCTTTATGCATTTTTAAATTAACTAATCAATAATTGCAGCTTGTAATTTTAATTTAATTTATTTTTGTAATTAATTTTTAATATTTTATATATGAATATTAGTACTAGAGCCCTTTCTTCCCATTTTCCCTTCCTTCTCTTTGTTTTTACATCTTCCCTTCACATCTCTTCCTTGACCTTTCAGTCTCCCCTCACTCCCTTTCCTTTCCCCAATGTAGGAACCTGTGTGGTGGATGAAACTGGGGAGAGGAGAGAAGAACAGAGCTATGCAGAGGCAAGGAAAAATGTAGGAACCATGATCATGGTGGGTGGAGGAAATGACCAGTATGGTTGATACGCTGGCTCCATTAAACAAGCGAGCTTAATGGTTGAGCAAATCAGTAAACATATTGAAAATAATGAAGGCAAGTTTCTCACTGTCAGAGAAGATATTTACAATTACAGAAATGAGGGAAGGCTAGACAGAATCCTTTCATGTGGAATTCAAATGAGAGGTGTCAATATAAACACATACATTTTAAAATAAGTATATGTGCAGATAGATAATGTAAAAGTGATATAGACATACATAGTAATGTAATATAACACATATATATAAAACACCTATCTATGTCATCACTATACACATGTATAGGCTTCCCAGGTGGCTCAGTGGTAGAGAATTTGCCTGCCAAGCAGGTGATGTGGGTTCAGTCCCTGGGTTGGGAAGATCCCTTGGGAAAGGAAATGGCAAGCCACTCTAATATTCTTGGCTGGGAAAATGCATGGTCAGAGGAGCCTGGCAGACTACAGTCCATGGGGTCACAAAAGAGTCAGACATGACTGAAGCAACTTAGCACATACACACATGGGGATATATATGCATATATATGTACATATATATATAACATTTATATGTATATGTATAATATAAATATTATAATATTTTCTAGCTTTATCCACTGATGGGGCCTGTTACTGATAACCAGGAGGTACTCAGCCTAGTCTTCTCAGTCTAGCAAATAATGATGGAACAGATTTGCTTAACTGAAGGAGAGTCTAACACTGACTGGCTGAGAGCAAGATACTATATCTGAGCCTCTGGATCCTTGTGAATACTCATGCATTTTACGTGGCTGTTGTTCAGTTACTAAGCCATAAACAACTCTTTGTGACCCCATGGACAGGGGGGTCCAAGCATGCCAGGCTTTCCTGTCCTTCACTATCTCCCTAAGTTTGCTTAGACTCATGTCCATTGAGTAGATGATGCTATCCAACCATCTCATCCTCTGTTGCCCCCTTCTCCTATTGCCTTCAATCTTTCCCAGCATCAAGGTCTTATCCAATGAATCAGCTCTTTGTTTCAGGTGGCCAAAGAATTGGAGTTTCAGCTTCAGCATCAGTCCTTTCAATGGATATTCAAGGTTGATTTCCTTTAGGACTGACTAGTTTGATCTCCTTCCAGCACAATAATTCGAAAGCATCAATTTTTGAAAACGGCAAGGGTAGGAAGGTTTATCAAGAAGGGTCTTTGGAAAGACTCAGAACTAGAGAACCATGATCCATATACAGCATTGAGGCAGAAACGTCAGGGGAGAAGACAATGACTCAGAAGACCAAAATTCACTGTGCATGAGTTTATTAAAATGAAGATTATATTAGTGAGAAGACTGAGGCATGCTCTTGGGGGAAGGAACCCATACACCCACTCCTCAGGGTCCTGCCATTGTGAGGGGTGGGTCTACAAAGAAATCCCTGCAATCAGAGATTCAAGATTTTGAGTTTTAAACATCTGCTGTGCTTTCAATTTCCTTCCCTTGATGTCCATCTGAGTCTACAGTCTCTTGCTGACTCCTAGTACTGTTATGCTTGCTCTGCACTAAATAAGTCAAACTTGGATAAGCATGGCTGTAGAAGAATAGGATATATGCTGGATACACTCAGGGAAGCAATTCCACAGCAGAAGAAAATCATCAGAAAATCATCACCATCATCAGTGTTAGATTTAGATGCTTCAAAGCAGAGAAAACAAAAATGAACTGTGGCAGTCAGGGAGCCCAGGAGAGCTTCAGAAATCCCATTTCTATGAAAACATTTGAATATTTTTGAAGACCCAGCTGTGGATGTGACTGTTGATAGAAGCAAGGTCCGATGCTGTAAAGAACAATATTGCATAGGAACCTGGAATGTCAGATCCATGAATGAAGGCAAATTGGAAGTGGTCAAACAGGAGATGGCAAGAGTGAACATCGACATTCTAGGAATCAGCAAACTAAAAAGGACTGGAATGGGTGAATTTAACTCAGGTGACCATTATATCTACTACTGTGGGCAGGAATCCCTTAGGAGAAATGGAATAGCCATCATG
>SJYS01004166.1:139266-157918 GCA_006410695.1 Philantomba maxwellii
GGAGGCCTGGCGTGCTGCAATTCATAGGGTCGCAAAGAGTCGGACATGACTGAGCGACTGAACTGAACTGAACTGAACTGAAGCCCTGCACAGACCTTTATCTTATCAGCAACCCCATCCTTGAGCCAAAACCGTAAATCTCTTCATCAAACTCCCCTGGATTGGGACACACTTTTCCACTGCCACTTTATCACCCTTTGCCTGGAAAAGCAATTAAAGCTATTATTTTCTACTTCACCGCAAACTCTGTCTGTGAGATTTGATTCAGTACTGGTGCACACGTGCTGATCTTTCAGCATCTGTAGCAGAATACGCTACCTCTATAATATGCTACTTTGACATAAGGACTGAAGGCGATTGAGCTGAAGGTGACTGAGGAGTTACAAAATTGGTCCCTGCTCGCCCTCCTTCTACTTGCCTAAAAACAGGTCATTCATTTGTGTCCAACTCTTTGCAACCCCATGGACTGTGGCCTACCAGGCTCCTCTGTCCATGGGATCTNTCAGCATCTGTAGCAGAATACGCTACCTCTATAATATGCTACTTTGACATAAGGACTGAAGGCGATTGAGCTGAAGGTGACTGAGGAGTTACAAAATTGGTCCCTGCTCGCCCTCCTTCTACTTGCCTAAAAACAGGTCATTCATTTGTGTCCAACTCTTTGCAACCCCATGGACTGTGGCCTACCAGGCTCCTCTGTCCATGGGATCTTCCAGGCAAGGGTACTGGAGTGGGTTGCCATTTCCTTCTCCAAGGGATCTTCCCTACCCAGGGATCAAACCCAGGTCTACCACATTGCAGGCAGATGCTTTACCATCTGAGCCACCAGGGAGACCCCATTTGCCTAAAAGCAGGTCATAAAGTAACAAAGGTGTCCTTCCTCCCCTCTCGATCAGACAGCTTTAGGTCCTTATCAAGGAAGAATCCACCAGCTTAAATCTGTATAACAAACCTCACTCTTGTTTACCTTGTTTTACCAGAAAGCCTCCCTATTACTCCATACCTTTCTTTCTTTCTTTAATATTTAGTTGAAGATAGTATTTTAGCTGGAGTTCTAAGCCACTTCTTAGAGTTATTCATTTTTCCTTGGTTATGTTTTATGTGTATCTTCTGTTAATAAATTTTCATTTGATTTTTTTCTTCTTCTTTTGTGTTTCAAAATAAGAAACAGGGGTTTCAGTCAAGAACTCAGGAAGGTAGAGGGAAAATTATTTTTCCTCCTTTACATGAATGAGTGAGTTTTTCTGTTTAAGTTGGATTTTAAGAGGTATGCTATACTAAGAAAAAATATTTGCAAAATGTGTTCATGGGGGAATGTAGGACTCACGTTTCTGCAAAAGGGAAATATGCTATATACTATGATGTACAAAATTTCTGAATGAGGCCTCAAGACACCCAAAACATGACTCTTTAAAATGTAATATGATGTCTTCATATCACAGATATATTTGACATATCTTTTGTTTAATATATTGATAGAATCCTTTTTTGCACAGCTTATGTTTTTTGAAAATATCTTCAACCTAGAATAGTAGATTGAAATTTGTGCAATTAATTTCTATTGGAAAAGAGAAATTTTGAATGATCTAGTTTATATATTCAATCTAGTTTCTATTTTCAGCATATAGATTCAAGGAGCAAGTATAAAAGTTTTGTAGTAATCCTTGACTTTTATCTAACACACACATGTATAATGGCTGCTAAGTGCCAGGGTTTTTTCTAAGCACTTTATAAACATCAATTCCTGGAATTCTCTCATGGTCCAAGGGTTAGGACTCCACTCCTCCACTGCTGGGACCCAGGTTCAGTCCCTGGTCAAGAATTCCACAAGCTGCATGGCAGAGCCAGAAATTTACATAAAGAATACAAATCCAGTAAGTCACAACTCCATGAGATGGATGCTACTTTTATCTCTATTTGAAGCTTCACAATATTTAACCCAATCTGATTTTATAATGATTTTTTTCCTGTAAGCTTACTTTACTTAACATTTAATGAGATAATGGATTTGAAAGACAGTCACAAGAGAGGCACATAGCCCTTTGCTAATTCAACTTTTCTTCCAACTCTGGACAGGAGTTGGGCTTGATAAATTAGTTATTCCACATTTTGACCACTAAACACTTCTGTAATTTCTTTGCATCATCTTATTTTTGTTTTTTTAGACCTATAACAGATTTGCCTGTATTTTGAATTCAGGCATACTGACTAAAGCCTTCTGAATAAATTATCAATTTAAACCTAAAAGAAAAAAAAGTATGGAACAAATGTCCATTTTGAATCATCACAGAACAATTAGTTCTCTCATGAGATAAAGTAATTTGCAACGTGTTGATGTAAACAGCAAAGGATATCACCCTTTCTCATAATCCTTTCATGACAGCACAAGAGGACGAGAAGGCAGTATGAAACATCAAAGCTCAACAGCTTGTTAGCTAATTTCATCATTTTTGCGAAAAGAAAGTGAAAGAAAACAGAAACATTCACTCTTGTAGAATAGCTCTAGAAATCTTGACAGGTGGTTCAAGAAGAAAAACTCCCTTACAGGCATACCTCATTTTGTCACTTTCAATTTATTGCACTTCACAGACAATGTGCTTTTTACAAATTGAAGGTTTGTGGCAACCTGTATTCAGCAAGTCTATTGATGCCATTTTTCCAATAGCACTTGTTCACATCATGTCTCTCTATCACATTTTGGTAATTCTTTAGAATTATCAACTTACCAATTAGAAAAAGAATTATAAACATTTTCATCATTATTGTACTTGCTATGATTATCTGTGATTAGCGCTCTTTGATGTGATGGTAATCTGTGATTAGTGATGTAATTCTGGCATTTTTAGCAATAAAGTATTTTTAATTAAGATAGAATGCTGTTACATGCTTAACAGACTACAGTATAGTAAATATAAGTTTTATATGCACTGGGAAACCAAAAGATTCATGTGATTCACTTTATTGCATTATTCACTTGTTGAGATGATCTGGAACCAAAAGTGCAGTATCTCCGAGCGATTTCTGTATTTACAATTAACCAGGAGCCCAGAGATAGTGGAAAGATTTACAAAACAGAATAAAAAGAGGCTCTTGATATAAGCAAAACCAATAAACAGTATTGGAAATCTCCCTAATATGAGCTAAAAAAATCTGAAATTCGTAGGTGAGTGACCTTGGTATGTTAAAGGATTCATAGAACTTCCTCCTTTGACATGGAAGAGATCTTCATATTGCAGCATCTCAATCATTCAAGACATATATTAAGTATTAATGTAATTACATCAGTAAAGTTTTCAATACAATTGGTAGCTGGAGGCCTTCTGAAACAGTTTTCTACTTTATGCAACTGAAGAGACGAGTACCTGGAAATAAGAGACAGAGTTGGTCCGACTCTTTGCAACCCCATGGGCTGTAGCCCACCAGGCACCTCTGTCCATGGAATTTTCCAGGCAAAAGTCCTGGAGTGGGTTGCCATGCCCTCCTCCAGGGGATCTTCCCAACCCAGGGATCAAACCCAGGTCTCCCAAATTGTGGGCAGATTCTTTACCATTTGAGTTTCCCACAGTAAGAGAACAAATAGTGGAAGTCGCTCAGTTGTGTCTGACTCTTAGTGACCCCATGGACTGTAGCCTGCCAGCCTCCTTTGTCCATGGGATTTTCCAGGCAAGAATATTGGAATGGGTTGCCATTCCCTTCTCTGAGGGATCTTCCTGCCCCAGGGATCAAACCTGGGTTTCTTGCATTGCAGCCAGAGTCTTTACCATCTGAGCCACCAGGGAACCCACAAGAGAACAGATAAGATAACACAAAATACTACCAATACCTGCCTTTGTCACATGAGTCCCATTTCATGGTTTCAGGATATTGAATATAATTCCCCATGCTATACTGTAGGTCCTTGCTGTTTATCCATTTGTTTAATCCATTCATTTAATCAATAGGCTTTTATAAAAAATCTTCTACATGCAGGTTCTTGTTTTCAGTAGATTTGGATCTTAGAAAGATATAATATAGGATAAAATTTATGAAGTAAATCTTTACAGAAGTTTCTTAATTATATGTTGAGGTTCCCTAAAGTGAAAGAAAATATATTAGATTTGATTATTTTCAGTAATATTGCTTAATGATAGTAAACATTCTATTACTTATCTTCTTGGGGAAAGCATTCTTCTTACTAATCAAATCATCCATTTCATAGGGATATTCATTCCTTTTAGAGACAATATTACTATACATACATATAAATGTATATATATATATAGGAAATTGGCCCAGGAATCAGAAGCAATCTGTTCTAGATCTGTTTCTGCCAAACTTGCTCAAATGAGCACAGCCTTCATAAAACACTTAATTTCTCCTGGTTGTTTACTTTTTTTCCTAAAATAGCCACAAAAAAGTGTATCTATAGAATTCTAACATAATCATAGAAAATGAAGCAATCTTCATAGATTATTTAAAACCTATGTCTTTAAGTGAACTATCCACAGAATATAAGACTCGCCTTCTATGATGGACTAACTGTTTTCACTTCCAATGGGAATTTGCTGTTTGACTCAAGGAACTCAAACAGGGGCTCTGTAACAACCTGGACTGAGGGGAGGGGGGTTGGTGGGGGGTGGGAGAGGTGGGGTAGAGGTGAAGGGGTGGGGAAATAGGGAGGAAGATGGGAGAGAGGCTCAAGGGGGAGGGGATATATGTATACCTAACTCCGGGAGATGGTGATGGACAGGGAGGCCTGGCATGCTGCGATTCATGGGGTAGCAAAGAGTCGGACACAACTGAGCGACTGAACTGGACTGGAGTGGATGGCTGATTCATGTTGATGTTTGGCAGAAACCAACAAAATTCTGTAAAGGAGTTATCCTTCAATTAAAAAACAATAACAACAAAAAAACCACACTATACTGTAAAAAAAAAAAAAGCTTTCCCCTCAAATTCCTATGTAGAAGTCCTGAGTGTGATGCCCTATACGAGAGTACAAGGAAGTGAGACCTTTGGGACATGCTTAGGCCATGAGATCCTCATAAATGGGATCCATGCTCTTATAGAAGGCGTCTGAGAGCTCTCTTACCCTTCCATCATGGGAGGACACAGCCAGAGAGCACCAGTCATGAATCAGGAAATGATGTCACCAGATACCAAATCTCCCAGGACCTTGACCTTGCTTCCCAGCCTTCATAACTGTGAGAAATGAATTGTTTATTGCTCACATCACCCAGTCTAAGGTAGTTTGTTAGAGTAGCTGAAAAGTCTAAGACATCCTGTGATATGCTCTTGGATTTGTGTTTCTTCTTTCCAGATGGATTGCAAGGCAGCAGGCTTTTATCATATCTTGATTTGCTCACCTTTGAATTTAATCACTTTATGTTGAGGTCTGGAAACCTCACATACACATTCCAGCCACAACAGCAACTTAAAAAAAAAAAATACTAATTTGGAAGTAAATGAAGAGAAAGCTCATTTCTTTCTTTGAAACAAAAGAGATTTGGTCCCTGGAGGTGCTTGTACTTTTAGGTGTTCTGTAACAGAAAACCTAACAAACAACCCCTCCCGGTAGATCACTGGGGTCATTTGAGATAAGCCCTGCATGCAAATGGCTCCTGGAGATGTTTTATGTCTCACAAAGGAAAGAAAAAAGCTGCCCCAAATGGGGGCTCTTACCTTCAGTATCGTGAAACTCCTTCACCCTTTGATGTATTAAAATATTTAATCAAAATCAAATGCTGCTGCCCCTATTTATACAAGTGCTTTATTATCCTGTACATTATACCACAACCTGCCTGGTTCTTAATGTGACCTAAAGAGCTAGTCGGCATTTATTACAAATGCGAGGCAGTAAGCTTCTGGCTGAGCAATTAATCACTGACAGCAAGGAATTTCTTCTCTTCAGGTGGGGAACCCATCCAAAAATGAAGAAAAATAATCGGGCTAATTAATTCTTATCTGAAAAGAGCAATTAGATAAATGACCTCAAAGAAAGACTTGTCACCCCTAGTGAGACACTGACTTTCTAAATAGAATGTGTCTGAGCCTCTTTTCACCGAGCAAGTGATACTGTGAAATGGAGATGACAGAAAGGAGAGGGAGGGAAATGATAGGGGAGCAGGTTAATTAGAAGGAAGGCTGAGGAGAGGCAGAGACAGAGACAGCAATGGAGAGAGACGGAGAGATCCGGCTTGATCCTGTCTCCTGTCTGATAGATGGTTAACAAGATGGAGGAAATGTTTGTGTTGCCAAATGCAGGGGACCTCCTGAGGCCAGGCTGCCGTCCGCTTTACTCTCTGGACCACCTTGCTTCCTGCCGGTGGGCTGCACTTCCTCCCGGTACATACTGCTGCTCATGGAAGTTACAAAATGCTGTTAGCGCTGATCTTTGGTCTCTTCCTTGCTAAGCTCCTTGTTTGAGTTTGATTCTCTAGTCATATCCATGCCTGGCAATGGAACCAAGCAAAGGAACAATTCAGCCTCCAAAGCCAGCTACTCTACCATTTTTGACGTCCAAAATACAACTTACGTGGTTTTTATAAACACCGTTTGAGCTGTGTATTTTTCTTTTTTTCCCCTCTCCTCAAGAAAAATGGAAAAATGTACCTCCTCTTGGTGAGTTGATTCTTCCTTTTCTTTCTCCTCCTGCAGTCCTTCCTCCCTTTCTTATTCTCCGCTTTCTCTCTTTCCTTTTTCTTTAGGCAAATTAACGTTAACCATAAGGAACATTTAGGGGCAATCCTTCTACAAGCATTGCCTGCTACCAGCGACCTTAAAAACTAAACCCACTGAGGGCCTCAAGTCTCATGTGGTCCAGTCTTAGGAAGACAACTCATCTGGAGAACTTGGCCCTGAGGGAAGCCAGGCTCATCATAAGTACATCCCAAATTCTTGGCTCACCTGTATCTTGGTTTTACTGTCTTAATGTGAGCACCTCAACTCTTCGTCTTTAAAGAACACTCTCTATAAGACTATACTCTTCTATTTTTCATTCCTGCAAAACTATCAGAAATAATTTTGTTACAGAAATAAAGTAGATATAAAATCCAGGCTAACCAGAGCCTGGGTAAGAGCACCATTGACATGATTGGGAAATGTTACATTCTCTACCGAAACTACATGCTCTATATCCAAAAACTTCTTTCAAAATAACTTTACCTTTGGCTCTGACACGTGGTCTAAACAATGTCTTTACCTGAGCAAAACCTTTTTTTCTCCTTTAGTATCTCTTCCTTTTTATATTCATATAATAAATTTTATTTTTAGAGTCACTTTAGATTTACAGAAAAAAAGGCAAAAATAGTACATAGGGTCCCCAAACATCTTGCACTGAGTTTTCCAAATTACTAACATTTTATATTACTGTGAGGCCTGGCATGCTGCGATTCATGGGCTCGCAAAGAGTCGGACACAACTGAGCGACTGAACTGAACTGAACTGAATGATACATTTGTTAAAATTACTGAGCCAATAATGACACATTAAAGTCCATATACTGTTCATACTTTTGTTTCAGTTTTTACCTAATGTCTTTTCTATTCCAGGAGGTCATCCATGATGCCCCGTTATGGGTAGCTATCATGTCTCCTTAGGCTCTTGTTGGCTCTGACAGTTTCTCAATCTTCCCTTGTTTTTGATGACCTAGACCATTTGAAGATTTTGAAGGATACTCCTTAACTGGAATTTTTGAGCTGACTCAAAGCAGGTATAATCTCAGGTAGCTAGATGATGGATTGATAGATAGAGTCGGGTTCCTGTGACCCTGTCTCTTATACACATCTTGTTTGACTCAAGGAACTCAAACAGGGGCTCTGTAACAACCTGGACTGAGGGGAGGGGGGTTGGTGGGGGGTGGGAGAGGTGGGGTAGAGGTGAAGGGGTGGGGAAATAGGGAGGAAGATGGGAGAGAGGCTCAAGGGGGAGGGGATATATGTATACCTAACTCCGGGAGATGGTGATGGACAGGGAGGCCTGGCATGCTGCGATTCATGGGGTAGCAAAGAGTCGGACACAACTGAGCGACTGAACTGGACTGGAGTGGATGGCTGATTCATGTTGATGTTTGGCAGAAACCAACAAAATTCTGTAAAGGAGTTATCCTTCAATTAAAAAACAATAACAACAAAAAAACCACACTATACTGTAAAAAAAAAAAAAGCTTTCCCCTCAAATTCCTATGTAGAAGTCCTGAGTGTGATGCCCTATACGAGAGTACAAGGAAGTGAGACCTTTGGGACATGCTTAGGCCATGAGATCCTCATAAATGGGATCCATGCTCTTATAGAAGGCGTCTGAGAGCTCTCTTACCCTTCCATCATGGGAGGACACAGCCAGAGAGCACCAGTCATGAATCAGGAAATGATGTCACCAGATACCAAATCTCCCAGGACCTTGACCTTGCTTCCCAGCCTTCATAACTGTGAGAAATGAATTGTTTATTGCTCACATCACCCAGTCTAAGGTAGTTTGTTAGAGTAGCTGAAAAGTCTAAGACATCCTGTGATATGCTCTTGGATTTGTGTTTCTTCTTTCCGGATGGATTGCAAGGCAGCAGGCTTTTATCATATCTTGATTTGCTCACCTTTGAATTTAATCACTTTATGTTGAGGTCTGGAAACCTCACATACACATTCCAGCCACAACAGCAACTTAAAAAAAAAAAATACTAATTTGGAAGTAAATGAAGAGAAAGCTCATTTCTTTCTTTGAAACAAAAGAGATTTGGTCCCTGGAGGTGCTTGTACTTTTAGGTGTTCTGTAACAGAAAACCTAACAAACAACCCCTCCCGGTAGATCACTGGGGTCATTTGAGATAAGCCCTGCATGCAAATGGCTCCTGGAGATGTTTTATGTCTCACAAAGGAAAGAAAAAAGCTGCCCCAAATGGGGGCTCTTACCTTCAGTATCGTGAAACTCCTTCACCCTTTGATGTATTAAAATATTTAATCAAAATCAAATGCTGCTGCCCCTATTTATACAAGTGCTTTATTATCCTGTACATTATACCACAACCTGCCTGGTTCTTAATGTGACCTAAAGAGCTAGTCGGCATTTATTACAAATGCGAGGCAGTAAGCTTCTGGCTGAGCAATTAATCACTGACAGCAAGGAATTTCTTCTCTTCAGGTGGGGAACCCATCCAAAAATGAAGAAAAATAATCGGGCTAATTAATTCTTATCTGAAAAGAGCAATTAGATAAATGACCTCAAAGAAAGACTTGTCACCCCTAGTGAGACACTGACTTTCTAAATAGAATGTGTCTGAGCCTCTTTTCACCGAGCAAGTGATACTGTGAAATGGAGATGACAGAAAGGAGAGGGAGGGAAATGATAGGGGAGCAGGTTAATTAGAAGGAAGGCTGAGGAGAGGCAGAGACAGAGACAGCAATGGAGAGAGACGGAGAGATCCGGCTTGATCCTGTCTCCTGTCTGATAGATGGTTAACAAGATGGAGGAAATGTTTGTGTTGCCAAATGCAGGGGACCTCCTGAGGCCAGGCTGCCGTCCGCTTTACTCTCTGGACCACCTTGCTTCCTGCCGGTGGGCTGCACTTCCTCCCGGTACATACTGCTGCTCATGGAAGTTACAAAATGCTGTTAGCGCTGATCTTTGGTCTCTTCCTTGCTAAGCTCCTTGTTTGAGTTTGATTCTCTAGTCATATCCATGCCTGGCAATGGAACCAAGCAAAGGAACAATTCAGCCTCCAAAGCCAGCTACTCTACCATTTTTGACGTCCAAAATACAACTTACGTGGTTTTTATAAACACCGTTTGAGCTGTGTATTTTTCTTTTTTTCCCCTCTCCTCAAGAAAAATGGAAAAATGTACCTCCTCTTGGTGAGTTGATTCTTCCTTTTCTTTCTCCTCCTGCAGTCCTTCCTCCCTTTCTTATTCTCCGCTTTCTCTCTTTCCTTTTTCTTTAGGCAAATTAACGTTAACCATAAGGAACATTTAGGGGCAATCCTTCTACAAGCATTGCCTGCTACCAGCGACCTTAAAAACTAAACCCACTGAGGGCCTCAAGTCTCATGTGGTCCAGTCTTAGGAAGACAACTCATCTGGAGAACTTGGCCCTGAGGGAAGCCAGGCTCATCATAAGTACATCCCAAATTCTTGGCTCACCTGTATCTTGGTTTTACTGTCTTAATGTGAGCACCTCAACTCTTCGTCTTTAAAGAACACTCTCTATAAGACTATACTCTTCTATTTTTCATTCCTGCAAAACTATCAGAAATAATTTTGTTACAGAAATAAAGTAGATATAAAATCCAGGCTAACCAGAGCCTGGGTAAGAGCACCATTGACATGATTGGGAAATGTTACATTCTCTACCGAAACTACATGCTCTATATCCAAAAACTTCTTTCAAAATAACTTTACCTTTGGCTCTGACACGTGGTCTAAACAATGTCTTTACCTGAGCAAAACCTTTTTTTCTCCTTTAGTATCTCTTCCTTTTTATATTCATATAATAAATTTTATTTTTAGAGTCACTTTAGATTTACAGAAAAAAAGGCAAAAATAGTACATAGGGTCCCCAAACATCTTGCACTGAGTTTTCCAAATTACTAACATTTTATATTACTGTGAGGCCTGGCATGCTGCGATTCATGGGCTCGCAAAGAGTCGGACACAACTGAGCGACTGAACTGAACTGAACTGAATGATACATTTGTTAAAATTACTGAGCCAATAATGACACATTAAAGTCCATATACTGTTCATACTTTTGTTTCAGTTTTTACCTAATGTCTTTTCTATTCCAGGAGGTCATCCATGATGCCCCGTTATGGGTAGCTATCATGTCTCCTTAGGCTCTTGTTGGCTCTGACAGTTTCTCAATCTTCCCTTGTTTTTGATGACCTAGACCATTTGAAGATTTTGAAGGATACTCCTTAACTGGAATTTTTGAGCTGACTCAAAGCAGGTATAATCTCAGGTAGCTAGATGATGGATTGATAGATAGAGTCGGGTTCCTGTGACCAGCTAATGAATTGGCATTTTATGTGTTGAACATAAGGACAGGTGTATGAGCTATAAGTAATCAGTTAATGTCAGTCCTCTTTTGAAAATCTGGTTGTCTGGTACACTGACTTGTCCATTCAAGTATCTGCTTCACCAGTTTTGGTGGACACCAGCATCAAAGCATTATATGTGCATGCAAATTATGCTGAAAACAAAGGAGGTCTTTGAAATACTGGGTCATATTCAAAGCCTCTTGAGTTCTAATATATTTCTTTGACTATATTGATCCATAAAGTTACAAGGGAATTAAGTTGTATATTCACAAAGGTGAATGGCACTTGAAAACCTCTAAAATTCCCTAAATTTTATAAACACCTTCTCTGGTTACAATTCTAATATGAAATGATCAATATCTACCACTGCTCTAGAATAGATGCCTTTTCTAACTTACCTCCAACTGGCAAGGACATCTTGCTGCTAGAAATAAATGATAAATCATTAGAAATAAAGAATAGGATCGGAACATTGTTACAAAAGCCCAAGTATAATTTTAAGGCTCACATATTCTTTCTAAATGGGAGACACTTTACACTTGATATATAGGAGAAATTTTACAATTAAGAGAAAATAAGAAAAAATGGAAAATGTCTTCACATGCAATTGCCAATATGGTATATACTGTTTAATTTTAAACAAACTAACAAAAGTTCAGATAGCCATAAATTGACAATTCTATCAACAATTTAATAATCAATATATAGTCATCCTTTGATATCTTTGGGAAATTGTCTCCAGGAGTCCCTGTGTAGGCTCAACCCCTGTATAAAACAACGTATGACAATGAAAACATACAATTCACCCTTAACATCCAAGGATGCAAAACCTGTGGATTCAGAGAACCTACTGTAATTTCAAAATCTGAGATATTAGCTAACAGTTAAAAATTGTTTAAATCTGCTAAACTAGCCCCCAAAGACCCATGGTTGGCTCCTTTTCTTTAAGAGCCATTTTGATTCCAGCCAAGGTAAACATATAGTGGAAACAAAACTTACGCTTGTATGAATATTTCAGATTTTATAATCCTTGTAAGATGAGGCCAATGGGGAAAACATGAAAAGAAATGAGATATATTTCAAAAATTAGTTTAAGGTTTATTTTGGGCCAAAGACAAAATACAAGATTAATTTAGCAGATATTTCCAGCACTACCCTAATATTAGAAAAAGAATTAAAGCCCCCAAATGATGCAATTTATACATTAGCTCAGAGAACTAACAAGCATCTGGAATTGGTAGGAGTTTCTTATCTGCTGTATACTAACACGGGAATGTGTGGTAACAGCATTGCAATGGAAGTGAGTCATTTCTGTTAAGATGAGTTGCTAACAAAGGACTGCGCCTCTGCAGGACTCCAATCAGGTTATTAGAAAACTAAGGCTGTTTTTCAGTTTGGTGGGAAATGTACCTGCAAATGAGCTGCTTATTAGCCTGAATTCTACTCCATAAAACTCCACTGGTGAATAGTGCATGTTAACAGCAAAACGTAGGACATCGTGTTAATCCAAGATCCCCTCGTCCCATTACAGACAATTTTCCCTGTAGACTTACTGCCAGTGTGTCGTGAGCTCTCTCTTATTTAACAAAACCCATGCCTCTCTGAAAGCTTCTAAAATGTATGTTGGATACTGAAACTTTCACATCCAGAAAAATAATTGTTTGCATTCATAAAACACATTGGGACATGAAAGAAGGTGATGAAATGTAGATGAAGGTAATGATGATGACAGCTTTCATTTCCTGCTTTGTCAAGTTCTTTACCAGGCCTTTACAAATCCTGACCTACCTATGCAGTCTAGTTTCTAAAAAATTTAACCACTATTAGAATTACAATATATGTATGCATGCGTGGCATGCATGCTTAGTTGCTCATTTGTGTCTGACTCTTTGCAACCCTATGAACTATAGCACGCCAGGCTCCTCTGTCCATGCAATTTCCCAGGCAAGAATATTGGCATGGGTTGCCATTTCTTCCTCCAGGAGATCTTCCCAACCCAGGGATTGAACCCTTATCTCTTGTGTTGCAGGAAGATTCTTTACCATCTATCTGAGTCATGTTCCTTGGCTTAAATAAGAGAGGTTTAGAATAGGTTTTCAGACTTTTCTTTAGAAATCAGAAATTTATACAACAATGATGCAAAACCAATAAAATCTCATTGAAATAGATCTCTGGCAATATTGCACACTGCTAAAATTACTGGATTTAAAGTTATGATATTACATGTGATATTTTAACTTTATATACCACCTAAAATATACTTTTTATTATATTACATATAAAATGTGAAACATATGAAATACTGAACACACAGAAACATGTATTCATTTAATCCTTTTAAGTGCTTTCATGAACTGAAAAGAAAATAAAGACTATTCGCAAGCTAATATCTAATGGAAGTCCAAAGAAATAAAGTTCTGGGAATTTCCCAGAGGTCCAGCGGTTAGGACTCTTGTGGGCATGGGTTCAATCCCTGGTCAGTCAGGGAACTGAGATACCACAAGCCATGCAGCACAGCCAAAGAAAAAAGGTTCTGTCCTGGCCTAAAACTTTGAGGTTAGGTATAAAACCTGGTAAATTTGAATTCAAGACTGCAGGGACTCATAGTGTGTGTGAAGAACAAGATATAAATCCTAGAGCTTGACGAAGGAGAGAAGTCTAATAAAACACTTATATATGAAGCTGGGACTCCAGTGACTTATATTTCACAGTTAGAGTAAGAAAGAAATAAAATTATACATAAAGACCCCTCAGTAAGGAAAATTGTCAAAAATTAGCACTAAAGGGGAAAAAGAATAACTGTTACTTGACCCTCGTATAGATTTGAAGACTGAATTCATAATACCCAAGTAATATGAAATATCTCAAGCTGAGGATACATTTTAATGAGCTTCTGGTTGTGCAATGCTTGTAGGCACTCTGCAGGAATGAAGTCAAACCAAATCAAAGCAAAAAAATCTCTCCCGAGAAGATCTCCTTGTCAAGCCAGGTCTCAAAGAATTCACACTGGAGAAGTTCAAAAAAATATGAATTGGCAGTCAGAAAATGCAAAGAACCTAAATTCACCAGGAGCTAAAGAACAGAATTAGACTGCAAAAGTCTTCTGATTTGAGTATCATCTGCCACAAAGTATAAAATAAATGTGCAAAATATGTTTTAACTAATAAAAGATTGAAAACATGAGAAAGGAGGGATAATAAAAGAACCATGCATGTTTGAAAAATGGCCAAATGTTACTTCTAGAAATGAAAGCTATAACAAATAAAATTAAAATTCAGTAGAATACTTTAACATCAGAGAAGACACAGCTAAAGAGAGAATTATTAAATAGAAGGGAAAACTGAAGAAAGCATCCAGAACACAGTCCAGAGAAATAAAAAGAGGGACATAAAAGAAAAATAGATTTAAAAACACAGAAGAAAGAGTAAGAGGATCTAATAAATATATAATGTGAATGCCAGAAGGAAAAGAGAGAAAGAATGAGAAGGCAGCAATGTCTGAAGAAATGTCTATAGTTTTCTAGAAGTGATAAAAGATACCAATTCACAAATTCAGGAAGCCCAAGATGCAAGACAAACAAACCAAAAAAAAAAAAAAAAATCCAAGTTTAGACACATAACAGTGAAACTGCAGAACATGAAAGGCAAAGCCATAATCCTAACTGCATCCACAGAGAAAGGAGAGATTACTTTCAAGAGGACAATAATAAGGCTGCCAACTAAGTTCTTAACAGCCAAATGGAAGCCAGAGTGGAAGAAAAAATGTTAAATAATGAATTTCTTCAGGTTACAAAAATGATGCCAGAAGGAAATTCTGAAATGAGAAAGGTATTATAAACATACAAAATACTTGCAAAATGCATATTACATTATAAATAAATATTAGATGTAAAACAAAAACAATGATGTATAATTTGTGGAGTTCAAAGACAAGATCCCTGGAAAAGGAAATGGCAGCCAACTCCAGTATTCCTATCTGGACAAACCATGGTCAAGGAGCCCGGTGGACTGCAGTCGATAGGGTCACAAAGAATCAGACGTGACTAAGGACATGGCTACAAAAGACAAGATAAAAATTATTACTGGACAAAACAGAGTTTGAAATAGGAGAAAAGTAATCAGAATTAAACTGTTTAAAGAGTTTTAAATTATTCATGAAAAAATTATATATGTTGATGAATTTATACTTTGATAATTTAATTATGGATGGTGAATTCTAAAATAATCAATAACAAATAAACATTGTATCTGTAACTTCTTATCTGGTTCAGAGAATGAGAAATAATAGTGAATCAATACAGAAGAAGAAAAAAATGAGAAAAAAACATTTATAACAAGGTCAGGATAAGAAGTCTTAAAATATTAAAGTAGAAATAAATCCACATATATCAGCAATCAAATAATTGCAAATAGACTTAAGGCTTTAGTTAAAATATGAAGACTGTCAATTTTTTTTAATTTCAAACTTTATGCTGGTGATAAAGGAAATATTTAAACATCAGGATACAGAAATGATAGAAGTAAAAAGAAAGCTGGTATAGTTATATTAAAATCAGAAAAATAATAGCAGAAGATCATTAAAAAAACCTTGTAGAAATTAAAGGATTTTTACAATTTACATACTGGTAAAACCAGACATTGCCCAAAAGAAAATATTCTATAACATATGCTCTATGTAATTAAGATGGATGGACCCACAGGAAACAAAAGACACATTCACCTTCTTATTGGGTGATATGATGTCATATAGACAAAAATACCTGCTCAGTCTAAAGACAATTTGAATAGAACAATTAAGAACCATCCAATGTACGTATATTTAAAAATCTGCATCCAATAACTGTTAAATAACTTGTCTTTTCAGGTACACCATAAAGCAAGTCTCAATGAATTGCAGAGAACTGCTATCAGAAAGACCACATTCTTTTTGTTATAGACATTTAAGCATATGAAATTATTATGAACAAGTTTATGCTGATAAACTTGAGAACATAGCTTCAATTGTTTCTCCAGGTGCTTATTCTAAACAGGCCTACATTTGTGCTATAAATTAAAAATAACAAAAATGTCTATAAAAATAAATAATTCATGTTTTATTTGTACTTTGAAATACTACACAGCAGTGAAAATAAATGAGTTACAACCATGCTCCACATATGAAACAACATGGAATATTGTAAAGGTTGTAATTTGGGGCAAAAGCCCCAATAGTAACAAATTGCACATATAATTCCATCATATATGTATATCTATATATAGATATACATATATGATAAATGGCAAGGGAATTACAAAATTAGAAATTTAGAATATTGTTTACCTCTAAGGGGAACGGGAAAGGGTGAGGCTGAATAAAGACACATAGGGAACTCCAAGGGTACTGGCAATATTCTAATGTTTTATTTCTTTCACTGAGTTGTAATAATCACTATTTTTATTCCATAAATCTACTTTTAAATATTTTCAATATTTAATAAAATTGAATTGTACCAATTTTCAGCATCAAGGTCTGGACTGAGATATTTATGAATCAGATTAAATCAAAATGAACTTTTCATAACTAGCTCATGATGTAGTTGAAGCCAAGTTACATGATTCATTTCTTTGTATAATTCAGAAATAATGGGAGTTTTCCCCTTAGACATTTTGTTTTAAAAAGTTTCCAACATAGACAAAAGTTGAAAGAATAATACAAAGAATATGTTTAACCTCCCCATAAATAACATTTGTTGATATTCTCTGTCTCTGACATCACTTTGGATTTTTATTATAAGATGTTAAACTGAATACATTCTAATCCAAACTGTTTCAAATTTGCACAGCAGTAGCCCTCCAAACTCCTGTGTTCTTTTGGTCTGAGACCATTAATATTCAAGTCCTTCCTTCTTTTCTGGCATAGCTTGATGTCCTAGGCTTACCGTGCTTTCTCTAACCAATAGAAAAAATTCCAGCTACTAACTTTTGCTGAGAGCAAGTACACACCTCTGGTGCTGTTACCAGTGTTTGCTAATAATTATTATGTTTGGAAATTGTCTTCTGATTTGGTGGATACATCACGTCTCTTGTATCTATTACCAAAGGCTCTTTCTAAAGGAATTTGCTTACAAATAAAATCTGTGCATGTTAGTTCTAATTAATTTGAATTCACAACTGACCCTTTAAACTTGAGTACATATACTATATCTTCCTCCTCCTGAGTCTGGCAAATATGGATGCTCAATGGACATTTGTCAAATGGCAGTAAATACCAGGCAACTATGTGAGTGCGTGTGTGAGTGTGTGTTTGAAAGTGTGTGACTGTATGTGTATATGAGAGTGTGTGTGAGAAAGAGGGTGTATGTGTATGAGAGTGTGTGAGTGTGTATGTGAGTGTGTGTGTATATAAGAGTGTGTGTGTGAGAGAGAGACAGTGTGTTTGTGTGTGTGTGTGTGTGTGTGTGTACATGAACTGAATTGAGATAATCTAGAAGGAGAACGGGCGGGGGTCTGTAAGTTAACAGAAACCACATTTCATCTTTATCTCCCCACTTAAAAGTTGATTGGCCTCAGTTTTTCAAGGTTATCACCCTTGTCTAGGAACTGACAAGGCTCAAAAAGCTCCTTGCAAACGCAGCTGTTGATGCTCAAGTAAGACTCGTCTCCTCCCCGGCGCCTACTTCTGTTTTCCACCCCTCCCAGAAACCAGTTTTTGAGCGACTTCTGCTTCAGTGGCTGAATGATTGGAGCTGACTGGAACACTCCAGGCTGGCCTGCTGGCCACACGCTCAGCCAAACTTATGTAAACATGGTGCCGATGACAGCCTTCTCCTACCCCATCTGCAGCTGCAAGGGAATCCATTATTTTTCCCATCCCGGGGGAAGGGAAAGGTCTCGGGCATCATTACTCCTAGGCAAATGTAACTGACTCTACCACATACTCTAATTTGCTTGCCATAATTGTAGGTCGTTCACCCGTTTTGTCATTTCCAATTCCCCCCTTTTTTTTGTTCTTATCAATAATAAATGGAGCCTGTGAACATGCTGCTGTAATATTTGGATATTATGAAAATGCTAATAACAATAAGGTGGCGTCAGCAACACCCTGGTTTTATCAGCTGGTCAGATGCTCTATTAGGCAGCCAGTGAGGAGTTCAAGCAAATTGGTTATGTTAATGTCCTGTAGTACTTGGAAAAGATGAGGAGTTGGCAATTAATTTTTTCCAAGCTGCAAGCCGACAGGCAAATTTATATTCCTCCCTCTCCATGGGATCAAGCTAAGAGAAGGTGAGGTAGAAAAGTGAGCTTCAAGTAGCTTTTTAGGATCTAATTGAACAATGCTAAATAAAGCCTGGAGAGGAGAGAGGAGAGGGGAAAAGTGCACCCAACAATGGGCGAGCGATGCTCCCCTCCATTCATTCCGCTGACAGGGCTTTTGCAACTTAAACCTGTTTTATTAATTATGTTTGACATTTCCTTAATTAGTTTCATTTACATCCCATCAGCCCCTACCAGACGATTGCTCCATACATCATTTTACTAGAGGAGCGTGATGCCTACGGAATTATAACAACAACAGACAATTTTATGTAACTTACAGAAAATGTGGACAGTTCTGTCCATTCTCAAAGGTTTTATAGAAAGGAGGAAAATTTTACCTCACTTTTTTTTTTTT
>SJYS01004166.1:244483-265764 GCA_006410695.1 Philantomba maxwellii
GGGAATCACTGGAATTGAATTCACCATTGAAATGGGCTCATGAACTTATTTTCTCTGTGAAACCGCTAAGTTAACGTTAAAGGCATAAAATAGAAAAAAAGAGAGAGAGAGAGAGAAAGAAAGAATAAAATGAGCGCAAAAAAAAAAAAAATCAGCCAAAGTTTGGCCTGCCCTGCAATCTGGCTCCTCTCCAGTGAAAGATAACCCATCTTCGTCAAGGGCATTCCCAGAGCCCAGCTAGTCTCATCAGATGCACCTTGTGGTCCATTGTTATGTAGAACAGGCTCCCACTGTATTGAGCCAAAGAGCTGCCTGCTCAGGCTCAGGCAGCGTATTCACCTGGGAGGTGGTAAGTCCTCAGTCTACTCCCAGAGTGACTCATGTTCCCCATAATTAATTCTTCCGCTGGACATCTATATAACTCCATACTCTCGCGGTCATTATGAGACAGTGTGATGGCTCCCGAAGACGGATCTAGGGCTTCGTTGTGGTGCTGTGGGAGTCCCATGGAGACCAGCTCGTCACGGCTGGAAGGTGAACAGTGAGGGGAGCTCCACAAAGGCACGTGTACACACACAGGAGACTCGCTCAGGAGAACTGCTGAGATGACTTTTATTCTAGCACAGGAGGTGCTTGTGAGGCCCATGAGCTGATAGCATCCATGGAGCCGGGGATGAAAATGTACTGCATTACAACAAGCTCAGATTTCACAAGCGAAAGCTGCACACTGACATTTATATTAGCTTAGTTTGACATGACCTGACCGCTCAGATGGGTTGAAGAAAAAACTCTCTTCCACGTTCGCCCACCCCATCCCATAAAGGGCACTGCTCCCAGGTCTGCAAGGGTAATAGATCATGCAAAATGTTGCAAAACTCCTGCTGGCTGTTGCCCCAGAATGCAGAAACCCCCAGGTAGCCAAAATACCATGTTTTCTACAGAAGTTTGAAATCTGAGAGGAAATAATCCATGCATCAAAAATGTGGAGAAGCATTCTAGCTAAAGCAGTGGTCCTCAAACTCCACTAAGCCAGAGCTTAGTGCTTTAAAATGCAGATTCTGAAACTTACATCCTAAGCAAAATCATTTTGGCTTGAATAAGGCCCAGGAATCTACACATCTGACAAGCTGATTCTCTCTGTGCTATGACTGTAGGTATTAATCCAGTATTACAGGCATCAATGGGGTAGAATAATATATTATTTTAATTTATGATATTTTAAATATTATTAGGTTACTAATTACATGCATGTGTGCATGCTCAATCGCTTCAGCCATGTCCAGTTCTTTGCAACCCTATGGACTGTAGCCTGCCAGGCTACTCTGTCCATGGGATTCTCCAAGCAAGAATACTGCAGTGGGTTGCCATTCTCTCCTCTAGGGGATCTTCCTGACTTAAGGGTTGAACCCGCTTATCCTGTGTCTCCTGTATTGCAGGAGGATTCTTTACCACCGAATCACTGGGGAAGACCTACTAATTACATATGCACACATATAGTTAGTCATTTATTATTATTACCATAGAGCGAATTTATACTAGTAATCAGGCTATAAAGAGTTCCAGACATTAGAAACGTCTAGTACAGCAGAGCAGACTGGCCTTAGTGTGTGTCAAGCCACTTGCAATCAATTCACAGACTTGAGAATTGTCACCAGCAAGGTGAACATCCCTCTGTAGTAGAAGAGATTCAGGGAAATGAAGTCATAAGAACCAGTTTAGGGCAAAGGTGCCATTAGAACTTTGATCTTTCCACTGTCATTTTCAGTGATGAGTTTCAGGCTATAATAATATCATTGTTCTACTCATCATAATCACATTTAAAAATTTTTTTATTTATTAATTTATATTTGGCTGTGCTGGGTCTTTTCTCTGGTTGCAGCGAGCAGGGACCACTCTCTAGCTGTGGCTCATCGGCTTATCTAGAGAAGTCTTGCAGTGTTTTCTCTTGTTGCAGAGCGTGGGCCGCAGGGCACATGGACTTCAGCAGCTGTGGCACGTGGATTCAGGAGTTGCAGTTCCCGGGCTCTAGAGTATAGACTCAGTAGCAGTGACCCACAGGATTTGTTGCTCTGTGGCATGCGGGATCTTCCTGGATCAGGGATTGAAACTGGGTCTCCTGCATTGACAGGTAGATTCTTTACCACTGAGCCACCAGGGAAGCCCTAATCACAGATTTTTAATGAGGATTATCTGACATATTCCTTATGCTCAGTTGGTGAAGTGGGTAGCATATTTTGAAAAGAAATTTGCCAATGAAGAATGTGCAGTTTAGGAAATGTAAGTAACTTGGCACATGGTCACACTCCTAGTAAGTAGGGGAGCAGAATTCAAACTTGAGGTCTTCAACAGCAGAACCTACATTCTTAACCATCATGTGATATATCCATCTACTCATCATTTTGCAAGGATGCATACAACATTCACAATCTGTCAGGCCTTGATTCAAGGGATGGGGACACAATGATGCTCACACCACAGTCTTTATCTCTGGAGCTTACAGGCAAGTGGGATGGAAGCCCCCTGCCTGCCCTCCTCCGACCTGGGCAATAGGACATCATAAAATTTATGCCATGATGGACATAGACTTGCCTCTTGTGGTGCACTTAGGTAAGACTTCCAGCAACAGGAAACTTGGACAGAGGGATAACTGGGATTGGGACAGGGGAAAGTGAACCAAGCAGAGGGAACAGCATCTGCAAAGGCCCAGAAGTGAGAGTGCATTTGGAGGAATAGTCAGGCACTTAAACGTGCCACTGTCCAGCTAATTCAGTTGAAATCTGTAATTCAGTAATTCAAGAGCTGCTTAACCACACGATCCCCACTAGCTCAGTGGACCTAGAGGATCCACTCAGCTTCATGGTACAGTAAGGACAATGATGCCACCAAGAGAGGTGATGGGATATGGCGGGAAGAATGTGGGTTTTCAAGTCACAGAATCTGCACTCACCCCTCTCCAACCTCCACTTATTAGCTGGATAATATTGAGAAGTCTTTAACCCTTTCTGATCTGTAGTTTTCCCAATCATACATGAGAATGAAAAAAGCCAGGATTCTTGAGGATTAGTAATAATCTATTTAAATTCCTGACACATATACAAATACCTAAAGCAAAGTCAGTTTACACACTTAAGTATTTGAGACCTATTTGAAAGCAATGATTTCATTATTATAGAAAATATTCCTTCAAATCAAAGACCATTAAGCCTGTAGCAGGATGGACAAAGAATATGATCGGAGGGTTCACAGGAAAAGAAACACAGAAGAGTCTTAAATGCATAACATTTTAAAAGAAAATGTGCTTGCTCTTACTCATATGAAGATAAGTACAAAATGAAACCACAATGAGATTTCATTTTCTACATTTCAGATAATCACAGTCCAAAAAAGATTTACCATCACTCCATGTTGGAGACAGAAGCACGAGGTTCATTTTAGCAATATCAGTTAAACGTTGCAACATACAGGCTCTGTTATCCAGTGATTCTACTTTTAGAAATCCATCATGCAGATTACTGACACAGGTGTACAAAGAAGTATGAAGGAAAAAGGCCTAGTTCAATAAGTCATGGTACAGGGAAAAAGTGTAACACAAAGTAACTACAGTAAAGGAGTCAGCTCATTCAAGAAATGTTGCAGAATGATCTCCAAGTAGGCAGCTATTTGTATTAAAAGATATATTTAATCCTGCATGTTTGCATGTGCATAGTGTATCTCTGAGATAGTATAGCACAACTTGATGGCGTTGATTCTCTCCTGGAGCAGGGAACTCAGTGGCTTGAGTACAAAATTTAGCAGGGGGAGAGTTTTCACATTTTAAATGTTGTATCTACTAATAACATAAAAAGACTCTGCAAATGAGCAGAAAATTTAAAATATAACCAATAAAATATGAAGACCTAATATATGGTGGTCCCTGACCCTTAACAGCCTAATCTTGAATGTAGAAAGGAGGAATGCCATATTCTCACTCTGTGTCCNTGAGTACAAAATTTAGCAGGGGGAGAGTTTTCACATTTTAAATGTTGTATCTACTAATAACATAAAAAGACTCTGCAAATGAGCAGAAAATTTAAAATATAACCAATAAAATATGAAGACCTAATATATGGTGGTCCCTGACCCTTAACAGCCTAATCTTGAATGTAGAAAGGAGGAATGCCATATTCTCACTCTGTGTCCCTTATGAAAAATACCCCTTTCTGCCCTCTGGGATGGCCTATCATTGATGAAGAAGTGCCATAAGCAGTTCTGGAGCAGAACTAAATGGGCATGCTAGCCATCACACGTGCTATGTGATCCTCTATTCTAAACATAGAACTTTGCTCACCTATGCACTGGAGCAATGGAGTGGAACAAAAGATAAGATTTTGTTCTAACTGCAAATTCCTCTTGCAGGGCATGGTCTGGAACATTCGTAAGACATTTGGTCTGGCCAATAGGTTTTTTAGATCTTGTCCTGTCCAAAATCATTTAGAATGAGCCAAATATGTTCATGGGCATTTTGGACAAGACCAAATTCAAGGACCTTTGGGCATGAGCCAGATGTATTATGGACCTTTTGAACAGGATGAAATGTCTGCTAACCACAAATTCCAGCTCCATCCATCATCTTTCAAGCTGTGTGACCTTTTGCAATTAAGTGAACCTCTCTGAGACTTACTGCATTTATAAATCAAAGAAAAATAAATTTTTCAGCAATGATGAGAGCATTAAATGAGATAATGTTTCAGAACAGCAACAGAGATACCATAGCTGTTCAGTTTTGCTGCTACATCCAAGAAGAAAATGTCCTTTAACTATTTTTCTGCTAACCTCTACTTACTGAAGATGATGTTCAGATATTGACAGCTTTGGTGTTTTAGATTATTTTTCAGAAGACCTAATAAGAGCATAGATCCTTGTTCTTGGGTTCTGTCTCAGACTCGGGCACTAATTTTTAGCACAGTCTTGAAAAAGTCATTCATTTTGTCTGTTTCAGCTTTTTGAAAGTCTGCAAATAGTATTGTAAATCATATTTATCATAATTGCATCACTTCATGGAGTTATAATTTGTGAGTACATGTGAAAAGTGTACTCACACATAACAATTAAAGTCAAAAACCTTTTAATAAATAAGCCAAATTAAGTGCCTTATACTGTGTAAAATGTTCCTCCCCAGGATGAGTAACAGGCTGGGCGGATTGGGCAGGGACATCCCAGCCATATATACCCCCTCAATTCCATCCCTACAATAAGCCCTCTGGTAGTATGTGAAGTCTTTAGACACTGATACAAGCTCATATTTTAATAGGTAGCTGACAAGTAGTTTTGAGAAAGAGACTCTCTCATGGAAATATGAACAATGGTTGAAAGAGGCAATAATTGGCCCAGAAGCTAATCAGGGGCAATGGAAAGGGAGAGAAAAAAAAGAAAATCGCAATTATTGTGTGGGACTTTCAGGCATCCACAAAGAACACTGCAGGTTGGGAATCCAAGACCCATCTACTTCACACTGGTCAGGCTAGGTCAGAATGACCATCATCAAAGATCTACAGACAGTAAACACCAGAGAGGGTCTGGTGAAAACTCTTGCACTGTTGCTAGGAATGTAAATTGATATCACTACTATGGAGAACAGTATGGAGATTCCCTAGGGGGGGGAAAAAAAAAACAGAAATAAAACTACCATATGATCCAACAATCCCACTATTGGGCATATACTCTGAGGAAACCATAATTGCATAGTTGAAAAAGACACATGTAACCCAATGTTCATTGCAGCACTATTTCCAAAGGCAGGACATGGAAGCAACCTAGATGTCCACTGACGGATGAGTGGATAAAGAAGTTGTGGTACATATATACAATGGAATATTACTCACCCATAAAAAGGAAAGTCAATTCTAAGAAGGTGGATCAATCTATAGCCTATTATACAGAGTGAAGTAAGTCAGAAAGAGAAAAAATACCGTATATTAACACCCATATATATGGAAACTAGAAAGATGGTACTGATGAAACTAATTGCAGGACACAGTGGAGACACAGAGAGAACAGACCCGTGGACACAGCTGGGGAAGGAGCGGGTGGGACTAATGGAGAGAGGAGCATTGAAACATACGCATCACCATACACAAGACAGACAACCAATGCGCATTTGCTGTGTGATGCAGGGAACTCAGACTCAGCGCTCTCTGATAGCCTAGAGGGGTGGGATGGGGTGGGAGATGAAAGGGGGTTCAGCAGGGAAAGGACGCATGTATGCTTATGGCTGACTCATGCAGATGTATGGCAGAAACAGAAAATTGTAGACCAATTATCTTTCCATTAAAAAATATTTTTTTTAAAGCAAAGAACTGAAAAAGAACAACAACAACAAAACTTGTCAGGCTAGATTAGGGGAACTTGAACAAGAGATATGGACCCACCGGGGCAGGAAAAACCCACCTCCTTGACAGCTATGCAGTAGCACCAAAAGGAGAAGTCCAGTTGGTTTCAGATGACTGAGCAGAGTCTCATGGGACTAAGGAAAACTCTATGTTGGACTTAATTTCTCAGCTGACCAAACTGGCCCCTGCACTTAGTCTGTAGGCATATAATCTTTTCTGCCTAACACAATTAATTATCCACTAAATTCACACATGTAGTTACTCTGTACTCAAAACACTGAGCTGAACATTTCCTTATTAAAAATTTCCCACTAAGAGTAACCATACAACATGAATTTTTTCAAAATAGTCTTTATTTTTCTTTCTTTTAAAAAATATTATCTTTTTTTTTTTTTGCCACTGTGTAGCATGTAAGATCTTAATTATTTCCTGATCATGGATGGAACTCATGTACCCTGCAATGGAAGCTTGGAGTCCTAACACTGGACCATAAGGGAATTACCTCCAAATAATCTTAACTTCAAATACAGTGTTATTTTGGCCCCAGGAACCATCGAGATAACTTGAGAATTTCCATATTTGTGCAATTTTTATTAGATTATTCACTCTAGAAAGAATTGCTAGAATTGTTAGAAAGATTTTCATAAAAGAATGAATGCTTGAAAAATATCTAGTTAATCAAAAGACAACAGTTGTTGAGCCTCAAATGTTAAAGGACATGTCTGTGTCCGCTGGTCTTATTCACTTTGCAGTGAAAATATTTGGATAATCTGCCAATATGAAAATCCTCAGGATTTATAGGGCTATAAGGCAAAGCTGATGGCATCAAGAGAAAGTAAAGTTTTTCCAACTGCTTCTGTAAACAGTCATTGTGTCTGTCAATCAAATCACTTTAAGTGTTCCAGTCCATTTAATTATTACATTTTATTTGAACGTCAAAATGAGTACAAAGAGCAGGGAAAGAAATACATGTTATGATCAGAATACTGTTCAAGAAAATTACACATTAGGGATAAAAAGCTCATAGACCTATATTCTTAGCAGAGAAAACATGATTCCCCAGTGAAAGTGCCTCAAATTCATAAGTTATAGCAGCAGATGTGGCAGCCAGAGCAGCAGGCTGGGAATGTCAATGCGGCTTGGGAGAACTGTGAAGCCGAGGATAAGCAGCAGGCCTTCTTGGATGACAGGTCAATGTGAAATGAGAAACCAGCCTCCATCCGACTCCCACTGCATGGGTGTCAACATCAGAAAATGCTCCATCACATAGCTAGTAGAAGCACAGCCTGATGGACACAGAGCCTGACCTTGCTTCCCCAGGAGACAATCCCTGAAGGTCATGGGTGAGGAATACTGGCAAGGGTCACTGAGGGGGGCGTGCGAGTACAGCTGCTTGCTCAAAATCCATGCTCTAATCAACAGGACTCAGCCTCAAGGGGTTGTCATGTCAGCCCTCTCCGCGGCACTCACTGAACAAATGAAAAACAAAGCCCAGGAAAGGGCTCTCGCTTTTCAAGATCCAAAGCTGCATGGAAAGGAAAGGAAAGCATGAAGAAAAGGATTAAAGCAAGGTCCAGCATGCATGGGAGGGCCAAACTAGCTGGACGTGTTGAGCGGCACTTGAGTCCTTTATTGCAGAACCAAAAGAGAACTCTGCTTAAAGGTGATGTAAAGAAAGGGGAAGAGAAATGGTGGATGGATGGATGGATGGATGGTGGATGGGTGAATGGTTGGGTGGGTGGGTGAATGGATGAATGGATACATGGATAAATGACAGATAATATGTTTGGCTTCCCTAGTGACTCAGATGGTTAAGAATCTGTCTGCCAAAGCAGGAGACCAGGTTTTGATCCCTGGGTCAGAAAGATCCCTTAGAGAAGGGAATGACCACCCACTCAAGTAATCTTACCTGGAGAATCCCATGGACAGAGGAGCCTGGCTATGGTCCATGGGGTCACAAAGTGTCGGACACGAGAGAGCCACTGTGAGAGGATAGGTGGACAGAAGGATGGATGAATGGATAGATGGATAAATAAATGATAGATAATGTGTTTAGGTTTATAGTTACACCTTTCTATCAATAATTCTATTTGTACCTAAAACCACCTCTCTTCATACATATGTGGCCATGCTTGAGATGCACTAACTCAGGCAGTGAGCACGCAGCCCTCACCTTTACATAATCAGAGATGTCTAACTTCCCCAGTTGATGCTTCAGAATGAAATCCTGCCTTGTGGCTTACTGTGATGTGTAGAATCTTGCACGGGCCTGGAGGCACCTATCAGACTCCCTGGTTTATGGGTAGCTGGAGGCTGCTAAGATTCAGGGAAAGGGGAGTCATGCGTCCTGCCTCCGGTAAAGGGGGCATCAGCTGGACGGCACTGTGTGTCCAAGGCATTCAGGCTGTTTATTTTCTGCACTTCCTCTCATCGTCCACCCTGGCCTGCTTCCTCTGCACCCACCCGTGTCCTTTTCATCAGGTTTATCGTCAGTGACTACTAGCTGGCCTGGAAGTGGAGATGTCAAGCTGAGCCTGCAAAGCTAGAAGCTCGTGAGGCCTTCCAGCTGGAAAGAAGGAGGACATAGTGATGGTCCTTTCAGGTGGAAAAAAGAGATCTGTTTCTCGTACGTTTGTTCAAACTAATTATACACATGGAGGTAAATTCCGCCTGACACCGACTCCATTTGTCCTGATTCTTAGCCCATCCTGGGGAAAAGAAAAGAAAAAAAAAAAGACATATGATAGCCTGCTGCTGCTGCTAAGTCGCTTCAGTCATGTCCGACTCTGTGCGACCCCATAGACGGCAGTCCACCAGGCTCCCCGTTCCTGAGATTCTCCAGGCAAGAACACTGGAGTGGGTTGCCATTTCCTTCTCCAATCCATGAAAGTGAAAAGTGAAAGTGAAGTCGCTCAGTTGTGCCCAACTCTTAGCGACCCCATGGACTGCAGCCTACACGCTTGCAAAGAATCTGAAATTAAAGATGGAATTAATGACTTCACTTAGTGACTCAAAAGATACTTTGGTTGCAGCAAAAGATGTTGTAACTGTACATCTGTGTTCTCTAACAATAACAGCATAAATGTTTCAGTTTAGCTTGAGGAGGCTACCTCCATGCTTCTACATGTTTAGATTTCATAAACTTCTAGTAGGAAAAATAGGTATAGGTGAAACTTACCAGTCAAAATGGTAGTGATAGTAGTGAATACTGTCAAAGGTAGCGACCCTAATTGCTTTATGTGGATTATCTTTAAACTCACAAGCTAAGAATGATGACAACAACCTCGTTTTGTAGAAAAGAAGACTGAGACACAGGAAGGCCAATGCCTTGTGCAAAATCTCGCAGGGGCAGAAGATCGACCCAGACAGTAAGACTCTAGAATCTGTTCCCCTTAAATACCACACTATGCTGCATCTCATTATTTTTGCTGATAATTGAGCTGTGTAAAGTATTCTCTTGAAGCCTCCATTGGTTTTGCAGAATATTTCAAGTAAATAGAAATGAAAGCAAACATTTTTGTTCACTTATCCATATTACAGTTTAGAGGCATTAGTATCACTTTACGAATGAGAAAACTGCAATGAGAAACCAGTAAGAGGCTATCCCATAATCAAGACAGGGACGTGCTGGATTAGAGTCTTAGAATTTATAGCTCTGATTTCATGTCAAAGGATTATTTCCATCTTCTTGCACTAAACCAGGAAAGAAGGAAAAGGTCAGTTCCTTGCTTTCAAAGTAACAATTACGTAGGAGGAGAATCAAAATGGAAGCGAAAAGTAGATGAACTTGATGTAATGTCANAAGTAAGTCAGAAAGAGAAAAAATACCGTATATTAACACCCATATATATGGAAACTAGAAAGATGGTACTGATGAAACTAATTGCAGGACACAGTGGAGACACAGAGAGAACAGACCCGTGGACACAGCTGGGGAAGGAGCGGGTGGGACTAATGGAGAGAGGAGCATTGAAACATACGCATCACCATACACAAGACAGACAACCAATGCGCATTTGCTGTGTGATGCAGGGAACTCAGACTCAGCGCTCTCTGATAGCCTAGAGGGGTGGGATGGGGTGGGAGATGAAAGGGGGTTCAGCAGGGAAAGGACGCATGTATGCTTATGGCTGACTCATGCAGATGTATGGCAGAAACGGAAAATTGTAGACCAATTATCTTTCCATTAAAAAATATTTTTTTTAAAGCAAAGAACTGAAAAAGAACAACAACAACAAAACTTGTCAGGCTAGATTAGGGGAACTTGAACAAGAGATATGGACCCACCGGGGCAGGAAAAACCCACCTCCTTGACAGCTATGCAGTAGCACCAAAAGGAGAAGTCCAGTTGGTTTCAGATGACTGAGCAGAGTCTCATGGGACTAAGGAAAACTCTATGTTGGACTTAATTTCTCAGCTGACCAAACTGGCCCCTGCACTTAGTCTGTAGGCATATAATCTTTTCTGCCTAACACAATTAATTATCCACTAAATTCACACATGTAGTTACTCTGTACTCAAAACACTGAGCTGAACATTTCCTTATTAAAAATTTCCCACTAAGAGTAACCATACAACATGAATTTTTTCAAAATAGTCTTTATTTTTCTTTCTTTTAAAAAATATTATCACTTTTTTTTTTTTTGCCACTGTGTAGCATGTAAGATCTTAATTATTTCCTGATCATGGATGGAACTCATGTACCCTGCAATGGAAGCTTGGAGTCCTAACACTGGACCATAAGGGAATTACCTCCAAATAATCTTAACTTCAAATACAGTGTTATTTTGGCCCCAGGAACCATCGAGATAACTTGAGAATTTCCATATTTGTGCAATTTTTATTAGATTATTCACTCTAGAAAGAATTGCTAGAATTGTTAGAAAGATTTTCATAAAAGAATGAATGCTTGAAAAATATCTAGTTAATCAAAAGACAACAGTTGTTGAGCCTCAAATGTTAAAGGACATGTCTGTGTCCGCTGGTCTTATTCACTTTGCAGTGAAAATATTTGGATAATCTGCCAATATGAAAATCCTCAGGATTTATAGGGCTATAAGGCAAAGCTGATGGCATCAAGAGAAAGTAAAGTTTTTCCAACTGCTTCTGTAAACAGTCATTGTGTCTGTCAATCAAATCACTTTAAGTGTTCCAGTCCATTTAATTATTACATTTTATTTGAACGTCAAAATGAGTACAAAGAGCAGGGAAAGAAATACATGTTATGATCAGAATACTGTTCAAGAAAATTACACATTAGGGATAAAAAGCTCATAGACCTATATTCTTAGCAGAGAAAACATGATTCCCCAGTGAAAGTGCCTCAAATTCATAAGTTATAGCAGCAGATGTGGCAGCCAGAGCAGCAGGCTGGGAATGTCAATGCGGCTTGGGAGAACTGTGAAGCCGAGGATAAGCAGCAGGCCTTCTTGGATGACAGGTCAATGTGAAATGAGAAACCAGCCTCCATCCGACTCCCACTGCATGGGTGTCAACATCAGAAAATGCTCCATCACATAGCTAGTAGAAGCGCAGCCTGATGGACACAGAGCCTGACCTTGCTTCCCCAGGAGACAATCCCTGAAGGTCATGGGTGAGGAATACTGGCAAGGGTCACTGAGGGGGGCGTGCGAGTACAGCTGCTTGCTCAAAATCCATGCTCTAATCAACAGGACTCAGCCTCAAGGGGTTGTCATGTCAGCCCTCTCCGCGGCACTCACTGAACAAATGAAAAGCAAAGCCCAGGAAAGGGCTCTCGCTTTTCAAGATCCAAAGCTGCATGGAAAGGAAAGGAAAGCATGAAGAAAAGGATTAAAGCAAGGTCCAGCATGCATGGGAGGGCCAAACTAGCTGGACGTGTTGAGCGGCACTTGAGTCCTTTATTGCAGAACCAAAAGAGAACTCTGCTTAAAGGTGATGTAAAGAAAGGGGAAGAGAAATGGTGGATGGATGGATGGATGGATGGTGGATGGGTGAATGGTTGGGTGGGTGGGTGAATGGATGAATGGATACATGGATAAATGACAGATAATATGTTTGGCTTCCCTAGTGACTCAGATGGTTAAGAATCTGTCTGCCAAAGCAGGAGACCAGGTTTTGATCCCTGGGTCAGAAAGATCCCTTAGAGAAGGGAATGACCACCCACTCAAGTAATCTTACCTGGAGAATCCCATAGACAGAGGAGCCTGGCTATGGTCCATGGGGTCACAAAGTGTCGGACACGAGAGAGCCACTGTGAGAGGATAGGTGGACAGAAGGATGGATGAATGGATAGATGGATAAATAAATGATAGATAATGTGTTTAGGTTTATAGTTACACCTTTCTATCAATAATTCTATTTGTACCTAAAACCACCTCTCTTCATACATATGTGGCCATGCTTGAGATGCACTAACTCAGGCAGTGAGCACGCAGCCCTCACCTTTACATAATCAGAGATGTCTAACTTCCCCAGTTGATGCTTCAGAATGAAATCCTGCCTTGTGGCTTACTGTGATGTGTAGAATCTTGCAAGGCCCTGGAGGCACCTATCAGACTCCCTGGTTTATGGGTAGCTGGAGGCTGCTAAGATTCAGGGAAAGGGGAGTCATGCGTCCTGCCTCCGGTAAAGGGGGCATCAGCTGGACGGCACTGTGTGTCCAAGGCATTCAGGCTGTTTATTTTCTGCACTTCCTCTCATCGTCCACCCTGGCCTGCTTCCTCTGCACCCACCCGTGTCCTTTTCATCAGGTTTATCGTCAGTGACTACTAGCTGGCCTGGAAGTGGAGATGTCAAGCTGAGCCTGCAAAGCTAGAAGCTCGTGAGGCCTTCCAGCTGGAAAGAAGAAGGACATAGTGATGGTCCTTTCAGGTGGAAAAAAGAGATCTGTTTCTCGTACGTTTGTTCAAACTAATTATACACATGGAGGTAAATTCCGCCTGACACCGACTCCATTTGTCCTGATTCTTAGCCCATCCTGGGGAAAAGAAAAGAAAAAAAATAATAAGACATATGATAGCCTGCTGCTGCTGCTAAGTCGCTTCAGTCACGTCCGACTCTGTGCGACCCTATAGACGGCAGCCCACCAGGCTCCCCCTTCCTGAGATTCTCCAGGCAAGAACACTGGAGTGGGTTGCCATTTCCTTCACCAATCCATGAAAATGAAGTCGCTCATTTGTGCCCAACTCTTAGCGACCCCATGGACTGCAGCCTACATGCTTACAAAGAATCTGAAATCAAAGATGGAATTAATGACTTCACTTATTGACTCAACAGATACTTTGGTTGCAGCAAAAGATGTTGTAACTGTACATCTGTGTTCTCTAACAATAACAGCACAAATGTTTCAGTTTAGCTTGAGGAGGCTACCTCTATGCTTCTACATGTTTAGATTTCATAAACTTCTAGTAGGAAAAATAGGTATAGGTGAAACTTACTAGTCAAAGTGGTAGTGATAGTAGTGAATACTGTCACAGGTTGCGACCCTAATTGCTTTATGTGGATTATCTTTAAACTCATGAGCTAAGAATTATGACAACAACCTCGTTTTGTAGAAAAGAAGACTGAGACACAGGAAGGCCAATGTCTTGTGCAAAATCTCGCAGGGGCAGAAGATCGACTCAGACAATAAGACTCTAGAATCTGTTCCCCTTAAATACCACACTATGCTGCATCTCATTATTTTTGCTGATAATTGAGCTGTGTGAAGTATTCTCTTGAAGCCTCCATTGGTTTTGCAGAATATTTCAAGTAAATAGAAATGAAAGCACACATTTTTGTTCACTTACCCATACTACAGTTTAGAGGCATTAGTACCACTTTACGAATGAGAAAACTGCAGTGAGAAACCAGTAAGAGGCTATCCCATAATCAAGACAGGGACGTGCTGGATTAGAGTCTTAGAATTTACAGCTCTGATTTCATGTCAAAGGATTAATTCCATCTTCTTGCACTAAACCAGGAAAGAAGGAAAAGGTCAGTTTCTTGCTCTCAAAGTAACAATTACGTAGGAGGAGAATCAAAATGGAAGCGAAAAGTAGATGAACTTGATGTAATGTCATGCCGTTTAAATATTATCTAAATGATGTCAACTTTAGCAAACTCCATTCCCCCGGGCTAAATCTGAAAACAGACTTAAGAAAGAAGGTTACTGTGAGAACTTTAATGACTAGTAAGCCTCTTTGATCCTATAGAAGCAAAAGAATCTATCAAGTTCTAATCGAGTTTCAGTCACTGGACCATAAAGACATCTCTGGGTGTAAATGTGAACATGAAACAGAAACACTCCAGAATAACTCTAAGTAGAAAAATACACCCATTTTGACTCAGACATGATCCTCTCTCTGCCCTAAATTTTCTGTCACTGTGAAATTACAAAGAGTTAAATGACTACAACTTCCTGTTAATACCAAAATTAGTTAAAATAAATAATAAAACAACAGTGTCACTTCATTGCTATGTACAAAACATAACCTAAATCAATGTAAACCCTTCCCTAGACCAAAGTGAGAAAATCATATTTTGTGGAATACTACTCCATCAAAATATTCCAGAAAAATATGTGCATCTTACGTTGGAACACATTTAGGAAAAACCACACACCCTTCTTGGATGTCTTTGAAGTCCTTTGTAAACTTCGGAGTCCATGATAAACTTTTTGAAATACAAAGAGGCTGTTTTCATGGGCATAATTGTTATTAAACCATATTAAACAACTAGGAAAGGCACTGGGAAGTTCTGCAGAAAGAAACTTCCTAACTTTCTTTAAAACAGTGTTTCCCAAAATGATTGTTTCTTTCAGATTATGCCCACGGAATTTTCTGGTGAAGTCTTCATTTAGGTAGGGGCAGCATCTGTGCTCTAGGGGTTCCTCTTTGTTCCTTCCTCTTCCATAACTGTTTTAATTAGAAGAATCCTCTCAAGCTCATAAAAGACTGCTGTCTTTATGGAAGAACCTATTAGGAAGCACAGTTATTGCTGTTCCCCTGTATCTTTGGATCAGCCTTGACCATTTGCTCAATATACTGTTGACCTCATATTGGGGCATCTCAAGGCTATTAATATAGAAAGTCCTGAACTCCTCTTCTTTGCTCTGACTGTTTTTCTTCTAGACCTGGATTCCTGCTTACCCTCAAATTTGTCCATACCAGGCCACATCCGCTAACCTGCCTGATAAAACCTCAGGTCCAAGGATAGCATTACTCACAACCTAGTGCCACCAGTGACTGCTCCTCTTGAAAGAGAATCAGAATTACTGCACCAGTCTGGAAACAAATGATTGCATCAATTGCCGAGAGATCTGAGGTACAATCAGGATGCACAGATTGATAGCATTATCTACCATGCTAAGCACACACAGCTTCCTTAGTCCTCAGTTTAGAGATCCATAAAATGATGACTTCCTTACCTATGTTTCTTATAACATGGACAGGACAAAAATTTTCTACACAAAAGTATAGCCTTTTAGCTTTTTATGTATCACTTCCCTTTTCATCCGTATCCACTTGGCTGACATATTATTATGGCTCTCAATAGTTTACAAAATGATGCTACACATTTATTTTCATTTAATTTTAATGCTTCAAGGTGAGGTTGGGGTTATGATGGCAGTTTCCGATGAGACCACTGAAGACACGGACATTTAAGTAAATTGCTCCTAGTTGCATAGCTGGTAAAGAAGGTGCTGGTCTAAGACCCCACTGTGTGAGGCCAGGGTGGAGGGCTGCCACTGGAGTCTCCTACCTAGGGAGCATCTTCTGCTTCAGCATTAGGCCATCGACACCCTGGTGACCCAGTGACCTTCCGAGAATCAGGCTCAATTACAAACTTCCTACACAATGCCTTCTCTCTAAATAAAGGAACATTGACCATGCAGTTTACTGCTGCTTCCTTCTCATCAAAAGGGAAGTTCAAACAAACACCTCCTCCTGACTTGCACACCCAAGATACAATGCCTTTAGACACCCATATGCTTGAGGAATGGTGGGACAGCGAAGTTATGTTTAGTGAATGCTCTGTTTTGTGAGGAAGGTTAGAAAACCAACACATCGCTTCATTTATTCACTCACTGATGGATTCATTCATCAATTCCTTCTGGACATACTGAAAACTACTCTGTGCTAAACATTCTACCAGAAACTAGTGATTTAGACATGATCAAAACAGAAGGGCTTCTGGGCTTCCCTAGTAGCTCAACTGGTAAAGAATTCACCTGCAGTGTGGGAGCCCTGGGATCGATCCCTGGGTTGGGAAGATCTCCTGGAGAAGGGAAAGGCTACTCACTCCAGTATTCTGGCCTGGAGAATTCCAGGGACTATATAGTCCATGGGGTCACAAAGAGTCGGACACGACTGAGCAACTTTCACTTTCAAAACAGAAAGTTTCCTCTACTCAGAGCACTGACCTTGTAGTGGGCGACCAGACAACAAATTAATAAACAAACATACACAAAAATAAGGTGATCCTTCAGACTAAGAAGTCTAAGAAGAAAACAGCACAGAGTAACAGTGAAAGTGACGTGGAAGCAAGGAGGACATCAGGCATCATTGTTTAGGAATGGTAACAGCCATCTTTTCTGGTGAGAACAGGATAAACAACATCACCTAAGACCTTTGAAACAAGAGAATGGGCTAGTAGCAAGGATATGTTGGACTGGACCTATCATTAGCTTGTGTGGTTTCAAGTTCATCAAACTGGACTCCTAAAATTGTGGATCAAAAAGTGATTATTTGGGTTTTTTGTGGTTTTTTTTGAAAACTTAATGGAAGCTATCTGGCTTCCCAGGTGGTGCTAGTGGTAAAGAACCTGCCTGCCAGTGCCGGAGACGTAACAGATGCAGGTTTGATCCCTGAGTCTGGAAGATGCCCTGGAGAAGGGCATGGCAACCCACCCCAATATTCTTGCCTGGAGAATCCCATGGACAGGGAGCCTGGCGGGCTACAGTCCATGGGGTCACGAAGAGTCGGACATGACTGAAGTGACTTAAAACGCATGCAATGGAAGCTGTCAGAAATCAAGATTTATAGACTGACAAGGAACTGAGGAAAAGGGAGTTTGGAGTGGAAAAAAATTAAGGCCAGTCGGTGTTCTTCCACTGAAAGTCTTTGACTTTCATTGTTAAAGGGGGAGCAAAAGGAAATGAATAATTACCTTCATGAGAAGGGGTCAGGGGGTGACCTGCTCACCAAGCGAAGGCAAGGCCGGCAGTTGCTGTCTTTTGGCCCTGTTAACCACGCTCGTGTTTATGCAGTTTGAATTCCAACTGCTGAAGAGTTTTACACTATTCAATGAACATCTTCTGTCATGTTCATTTTCAAAAGGATATAATTTCCTATCCAAACTGTAACATACCAACTTTCAAAGGCAGCCGCTGTGGGTAGGTGGTGATGGCACTGTGTTTCCTAACTGGTGATTAGCAAATTTATTGCATGATAAACCATTTTCAGTGCAGTTTTGAAAAATAAAAACATGCTTCTTCCTGAGTAATTAGTTGCTCTTTACCGCCAACAAACTGTAATTTTTATTCCTTTTACCCAAGCCCATTTATTAGGAGAGAGAGAGCTAGCAAGCATTTAGGCTTTTGTGTTTATACTGCAAAGAAGACATGGCATCGGAAACCTGCTATGAGAATTCTGAATGCCGTTATATTTTAAAATCCACATTAATTATAGATCCACTTATTCTTAGAAAAGACAGGAATTGCAGCAGAATGGTAGTGGGTGGGGGGAGCGATTCATGTATAAATTGCCTCCCAAGGACCCCACTGAAATTTCCATAACATTCACCACATGACACTGATGTGTGAAAATTGACACGAAGATTTGAAAATTGGGACTGAGGGAGCCCAAGCATAAAATAACTTCAATTTTGCGCTCCCTCTGTCTCTCAGAGGAATAGCGCACAGGACTGACCACACAACACAAACAAGCGAAGGGGGGGAAAAATCCAGGAGAAGGATAGGAGTTATTAAGGAGAAAACACACTTCTCACTCACAGAGAGAAAGGATGATCAATGGATTTAGTCACAGAGAAATTCAAGCAGAAAATTGCTGCTGTTTTTTATCTGAACAGCAGAAAGTTTAACCAAACCAGAATTCTCAAGTCTGAGGAAGGCAACCACAATACCTGTGCTTGAAAGGATGGGAATTGGGTTTCTGAACCAGGGGGAAATGGCCAAGTCCTCTTACTCTTTCACGATATAATGAGCAGATTTTTGATAGGGGCTTTGCATCTGAAATGCCTTAGGTCAAGGCTAACATCCATTACAGCCCCCAATAGTTTCAAAGTGTATGAAATAAATAATCTGCTTGGTTCCATTACTTGCCCTTGAAGGAAAATAATACCCCAAACAGTGTCCAAAATGAATGTGTAAATAGTACACCATCCACAGATAGTCTATCCACTGAGAGTGACAAATATAAAATCATCACTGACAAAATGGAATGTACCAGCAATTCCTCACCTGGTAAAAATATTTAATGAGCAGCTCAAATTGCACTATCTTGGCAAGTGTACTGTTGAAGCTTAAGGAAAACAGAATTGAGGAAAAAAAAAAAAAACTCTTTATCTACCCAAGCTTTTGGCTGTGCTTGGTTACCTTTAATGTAAGAAAATTGATAACTCAATTACTTGAACTGCATGGTTTTAGGTGAGAAGTAGCTGTCACACTTGGAGAATGACTTAAACAGTGTCATTTCCAACATCAAGATTTTCAGATCCATTGGAATGAACAGAATGTTCTATGTAGACATCTCTCTGCTATTATTCCTCTGAGATAAAGGGAGTAAACAGACTTTCCTCTAAAAGAAGTTTAAGTTTTAGGAACTCTATACTAGAGTTTTGGAGAAGGCAATGGCACCCCACTCCAATACTCTTGCCTGGAAAATCCCATGGATGGAGGAACCTGGTAGGCTGCAGTCCATGGGGTCGCTAAGAGTCAGACACAACTGAGCGACTTCACTTTCACTTTTCACTTTCATGCATTGAAGAAGGAAATGGCAACCCACTCCTATGTTCTTGGCTGGAGAATCCCAGGGATGGAGGAGCCTGGTGGGCTGCCATCTATGGGGTTGCACAGAGTAGGACACAACTGAAGCGACTTAGCAGCTTAGCAGCATACTAGAGTTTAAAGCAGATTTACAAAAATAGAATAGAACTTCAATGAGAGCCTTCAGCCCTTGGTAGTTACATGATTTTAGGCATGTGACTTGATTTCTCTGAAGCTTGGTTTCCTCAAGGAAAAATCAGGAAAGTTTTTACTTAAGGTGGTCAGGAGGAATAAGAGCAATACACCACATAAGATTTGAATAAATATTAGCCAGTAGTATTTTATTTCGCTGTACCTTTAGCAGTTACTCACTTAGGGGCTTCCCTGATGGTTCAGCAATGCAGGAGACCCAAGTTCAATTCCTGGTTTGAGAAGATCCTCTGGAGTAGGGCATGGCAACCTACTCCAGTATTCCTGCCAGGCAAATCCCATGGACAGAGGAATTTGGTGGGCTGCAGTCCATGGGGTCACAAAGAGTCAGACATGAGTTAGTGACTAAATCACTCAACACTTCATGCAACCAAACCAACAAAAATCCCAAAATCTGTACAGGGTTTTAGCATTTGCATGATATTTTATATTCATTTTATCATTTTATTCTTACTTGATTCTTGTACTAATTAGAATAATACTAGCTGCTATAACAAATCAACCCTGAGACTTCAATGACTTTACATTAAAAAAAAAAAAACAACTTTTATTTTCACTCTTGAAAAAGTCCAACATGGGTGTTCTTGGTAGAAATAGAAGCTTCTTCATGGCAACTTGGGGGTCCAAACTCCTAACGTGGATTCTGTATTCCTTTTTCCTGGGCTATGGGAACCCGTGCATTTGGCTGGTATTTGGGGAGGCAGCATGGAAGGTCACTCAGGGGAGGTTTTCATCAGCCACATGCTTCCATTTACATTCTATTGGCTAGAAGTCACGTGGCCTCACTGAGCCCCAGGGGAACCTGGGAGCGGGTATACAGTCTTAGCTCTAATATCCCTACTGAAAAGACCAAGACCTACAAAGAGTAAACAGGATTTCTCCTTTTCATAGATGAACAGAACTCAGAACAGTTCACTTCTATGAAATCATGAAAGACTCAAACTCAGTCTCTGGACTCCTAGTTCGTTGATTTTTCCTTCCATCCACCTCAGCTTCACTGGGAGCATCAAGACGGCTTAAGAGACAGATGATAAAACAGGTTATCCGGCTATCAGGACTCCTGCTTGTGCTTTCTTTCTACTCTTTTCTCCCACCCTCAAGCTGCCCACATCACTTCAACCAGGGAGGGAAAGAGTGCAACAGACTGTTTCACATTTGTGGCATTTTTAAGGGCCTAAAAGACTTCCCTGTCCCTCTAGCCCTTGTACTTTATAGGATTTGTTGTTGTTTAGTTGCTCAGTAGTGTCCAGCTTTTTGTGACCCGTGGACTGTAGCCAGCCAGGCTCCTCTGTCCATGAGATTTTCCAGGCAAGAATACTGGAGTGGGTTGCCATTTCATTCTCCAGTAGATCTCAACCCAGGAACTGAACCTGCATCTCCTGCATTGGCAGGCAGTTTCATTACCACTGAGCCACCAGGGAAGCCCCTATAAAAGAGCAGAGAAGCTTAATTGTTAGGACAATGTTTACTCCCATTGAAAGGAGCTTGGGAACCAGCTCACCTATAGTTAAAGCAGTGGAACCTCTTCTACCAGTTTCCTGGCCCAAGAGGGAAACTAGTTTCTCTCCATTTTCCTGCATATCTGAACCTAAAAACCGAGGATACAGAGCAGTTAAGACCCAGTTTGTTCTGCTCCCTTTGCTCCCAGAACCATCCGATACGAAGGCCAGATCATCCTGATTTTTCCAGAGGCTTAGAGATCTACCAGGTTTCCCAGGTGACTCTAGTGGTAAAGA
>SJYS01004166.1:274585-285522 GCA_006410695.1 Philantomba maxwellii
TTCTCACCTGCAGTAGCTCTGAATAAATATTCAGATGGTTTAAGACAGAAGGCAAACCAAGTTTACTGCTAAAGAGTCTAAATTCTTTTGCCCCAAAGACAGTTATTTTCTTTCACCTCAAACAACTTCAGGATATTGCCCCGGGGCCATGGGAGTATTTTGTTATTTTCTGTGTGAAATATTATATTCCCTGGTGGATGTGGGAAGATTGTATTTCTGTCCACTGATCCCCTTAGTTGACAGAGCCAGCAGCGCTGGTGACCTCAACATTCTGAGCTGCATCCAAATGTGGGCTTTTCTGCTGAAGGACCAAGATAAAGCCCAGAGACTGGAAGAAGCCACGAAAGCCCAGTCTCTGGAGAATCTGAGCGCTCTGCCAGGCTGGGATGGGTATGTCACGTGTCCACTGGCTCAGTGCGGTGTTACAATCCTGAAATACGAGATCTGAGGCACTGCTTGGCATAGGTAGCTGATAAAACCCTCATAATTCACGCTACTTACCAATCAGTGACCACCAGGGATTGTGTCAGGTGAAATACGACTCGGTCTCAACTGAGTTCTTCTCCACTCTTACATATAAATAAATCTCTTTCTGCTGGTGAAAATAAGCTGGCCTGTGGACAGAGAAAGATCTAGCGCCTTCCTTTTTTCAACCACCATTAGAGCTCTGATACATCTCAGAGGCACGGAAACTTCTAGGGAGGAACAGGATGCTATCAGAGGAGAGTTATGGTATCAAATTTCACCCGAATGGGCGCTCTTCTGGGTTCATTTATTTTTTTTTACTTTGCACTGCAGTTAGGTCTGTGATTTTCCCTAAGATGATGATCTACAAGACAGGCTGTTTGCATGCTCTGGATCTCATTTATTAAGAAGTGAAGTATGTAATGGTGAAAAATAGCTCGACGGGTTTCCTCTTTCTCTGGGGTATCTCTCTGCTGCCGCACGGCTGGCTGCACTCACAGTCAGTGCCACGAAAATAAATGGAAGGGAACCGGGCACTTGGGAGGCACAGTGTGGGAGATCCTCCTCTGCATCTGGAAGCCTGCGACAGCCAACCTTCTCCTCCTTTCTGCCCAGGACTCAGGCTTGCGAAGGATCTGGGGGTCACTAGGATGGCAATTGCAAAGACACATGTGAGCCCCATACTCAGTAATTTATTTTCTTGACGGGCTGTGTGTGTGTGTGTCTGTGTGTGTGTGTCTGTGTAGTCTCGGCTCACAGCGCTTATGGGGTGAGGCAGGCTCTCCACCTCCCAGTCTGCAAGATGCCTTTCTCCAGTCACCTTGAGGACTTGCCAGCAAGTCAGTGGAAAATCTCTGAGTGCAGAAGAGGGTCTTAAGGACTTAGTGGGAAAAAAAGATGGTGGAGTTTGATCTACTAAGACATCTTTAGCAAATGCATTGATAATTTCTATGGCTGCACTTCTAGCTAGGGCAGCAGACTGCTTCTCGCAGACATCACTCCTCCAAATTTGTGGCAGTCCTATTTTATAGTCGATGAACTATATTCTGGAATATGGAGATAGTTAAATGACTGCTCAAAATCTTACCCTATGTTCAGAGCAGAGCTGCTACCCAGCCCCATCTAGAACCTGTGCTTTGCAAGGCAGAGATCTTGCTTGGCCTTTCCAGCTATATCTTTGCTACTCATCAATATTCATGTCTTTTCATTGTGTGTTTAGCTTTCTCCTAGGCACCAGGGAAAGCCATATTTTCCAGGAAGGACAAAATGTGTTATGATATAGATAACTAGCTGGTTATGATGCAGTTCTGTAAAGTTAGAAATACACACACACACACACACACACACACAGAAAAGATAGATCCTGAGAGTGTGAGAGATGCTGGGACTGATTTTTGTGCCAATCACTGGGTGAGGCATTCTATATGCCTGACTCACTCAGCTTTGTGGTGCCTCTGAGATGCTATTGGGATGTTACAACAACCATAACATCAATGAAGAGGCCAAAGCTTAGGAAATTAATTTTCTAAGTCTCCCAGATCATCAGTGACAGAATCAGAATTTCCACCCAAGCTGTGATACCACAATACACAGCTGGCTCACAGATGCACCTATATGAGAGGAAAGACTGGGAGACCTGAAAATAAAGTCACTAAAGTTTCTGCCAAGACCAATTATTTAGTAAGTATCTCTGGTGCTCAGGGATTCTTCTCTGCAAGGAGCCTGTGTTGCATGCTTGCACTCACCTGCTTTTAATTTGTGAAAACTAGTGGAAGCCCACAGGGTCATGTACTCCACCCCCTTGTGTTATAGTTGAGAAATCAAGAACCAAGTAAGTGAAGTTAGATTTGTGGTATACACAGTGAGGAAGTGAAGTGAAAGTGTTGGTCGTTCAGTCATGTCTGACTTTTTGCAACCCAATGGCCTGTGGCTCCCCAGGCTCTCCGTCCATGGCATTCTCCAGGCAAGAATACTGGAGTGGATAGCCATTCCCTTCTCCAGGGGATCTTTCCAACCTAGAGATCAAACCTGGATCTCCTGATTGCAGGCAGATTCTATACCATCTGAGCTCCTAGTTGAGACTAACACCTGCGTCTTCCAGATGCCCTGCTTCTCTTGACTCAGAGGCATTTAGCAATGGGTTCTGCCATTTCCTTGGTTGCCAGGATAGACTCCATTTTTCTAGAAGTTGGGAGAATGACTGACCTCCCTACCTTGCCCCTCTCACAAGATGCTTTGTGAAGGTCACCATGGCTCTAAAGAGGGAAACTCATTGGAGAGTCAAGATGATGAGACATGATGACCTCCAGAGTGAGACCCTCAAAGGTTTAAGACTTTTGTTGGGCATGCTGGTTATGTTGTCCATCTGAGTCAAATGCAATTCTGTTCTTGGTTAATTTATTGAGCATCATTTCCTGGGTAATTTCTGCCAGATCACATGCCTGCTATCACAACTGCTACTGTTGTGGTTGAGTTGCTCAGTTGTGTCTGACTCTTTTCAGCCTGGATGGCAGCACATCAGGTCTACCTGTTCTTCACCATCTTCCAGAGTTTGCTCAAATTCATGTCCATTGACTCAGTGATGCCATCCAACCATCTCGTCCTCTGTCATCCCCTTCTCCTCCTGCCTTCAATCTTTCCTAGCATTAGGGTCTTTTCCAATGAGTCAGCTCTTCATATCAGGTGGCCAAAATATTAGAGCTTTAGCTTCAGCATCAGTCCCTCCAATGAATATTCAGGGCTGATTTCCTTTAGGATTGACTGGTTTCATCTCCTTGCAGTCCAAGGGACTCTCAATAGTTTTCTCCAGCAACACAGTTAGAAAACATCAGTTCTTCAGTGCTCAGCCTTCTTTATGGTCCAACTCTCACATCCATGCATGACTACTGCAAAAACCATAGTAGTAATAATTTATTCTCTAACTTTTAATTTCTGATATCTTCTCATTTCCCCACATAAACTGTGTGAGATTTTCTTTCTCCCTGAACTTCTAGTCCAGAGGGTCTGAATCCTAGATGCACAAGGAAGCCCTTGGGAAGGTTTGGAATCCTCCATGCCCCCGACACCCTACCCCCCCAACACACACACACACACACACACACACACAGATCTGTGAATGGATATTTGGCCCAGACATGGGTGGGGACCCAGACACATGCCCTGATGAAGTCAGGTTCCTATCTTATTCCAATCATTTGTGGAGGAAAAGGAAAGACAAATAATTTCTGCACTAATTTCTGCAGGGTGCACCCAGCATTTTATGTCTTTTACCTCATTCAGAAGCTACCATGCTTCTATGATGGAAGGTTTTATCATCTCTCTTTTTAAGTGAAGAGATTCACTCTCAGAGGAGTTGAGTCTTCTAACCTAGGTCACACTAGATACAGGAGATATGGCATTCAAACCCAGTATTGCTAAATTCTCCCAACCTCATCTTTTGTTTTTCTCATGTGAAATGTTTAGCTTGGTGCCTGCACACAGTGGGATGGCACAATGTGTTAATGCCCATCTCTTTCTACTCTCAAAATAGCCATATATTTCCTCATATCTATTTTCAACAATTTTGTCAGACTGCCCTTCTGTTAAATTTAACTCAAGGTTATATATTTATATACCCTCTGAGGAAAAAACTTCCAAGAATTTCCTTTTCTTACAGAATCAAACCTAAACTGTTGTTGCTGTTTAATCACCCAGTCGTGTCCAGCTCTTTGCGACACCATGGACTGTAGCTTGCCGGGCTCCTCTGTCCATGGGATTTCCCAGGCAAGAATACTGGGGCGGGTTGCCATTTCCTCCTCCATGGGATCTTTCTGACCCAGGGATCAAACCCACATCTCCTGCATTGACAGGCAGATTCTTTACCACTGAGCCACTAGGGAAGCCCCATAAAATCTAAAATACTTGATTTTCAAGAACCCACTTTATGTTTTTGTCCAATTTTTGTGTTCAATTCTTTCTAAATTATATATTCCTCCACAAGTCAATTTAATATCTCATCAAAATGACCTAATTTACTCCCCATCTCTTGTTTTATCCTATTTCTTAAATCCTGTAAGGTTATGTAATACAACAATCAGAAATGATTTTAAGACAATTATCGATGAATCAAGAAAATACCTAGATATAATATTAAGTGAAAAAGTAGCACCCAAAACATAAATATATATATATATATATCAATCTTAATTATGTAATGCCTATAAACAAATATAATTATGCCATGATCCTAATTATGTAATATAAGCATATGTTTATACATTTGGATGCATATATTACATATGTTACTTTATTTGTATATATAAGCACACATTTTAAATTATAAGCATACATGCAAAATAACAGTAGTAGTTACAACTAGGTTATAGTTAAGTTTTTATTTGCTTCTTTTTTTTCTGCTTTCCAAAATTCTTTTAAATTTCTTACAAAAATAAGTTTTTAACTTACTTTTATTGTAAGATTAAATAAATTCAGCCTATCTTCCAGATATAAATATGGCACTTCTATAAAGTCTTCTTAATCATATTCAACCTAGTTGACCTCTGCTCTTGGAAGGCTTACATCATTCAACAGACACCCAGTGGACACTTCAACACTTACTATGTTCTCTGTTCAGCGTTCATTCTCCCACATGTTCTAGAGGGACTGATGCCACCAATTGGTTCAAGAGTTAGAGTTAGTGATCAAGGCTAAGACGATTCAGTTCAGTTCAGTTCAGTTCAGTCTCTCAGTCGTGTCCGACTCTTTGCGACCCCATGAATCGCAGCACGCCAGGCCTCCCTCTCCAACACCATCTCCCGGAGTTCACTCAGACTCACATCCATCGAGTCCATGATGCCATCCAGCCATCTCATCCTCTGTCATCCCCTTCTCCTCCTGCCCCCAATCCCTCCCAGCATCAGAGTCTTTTCCAATGAGTCAACTCTTCTTATGAGGTGGCCAAAGTACTGGAGTTTCAGCTTTAGCATCATTCGGATAGGGCTATAGTGATGGGCTTTTTGTGAAGTAACACATTCTCTTTACTTTAAAAATTTGGGGCTTTTTATGCTGTTTGCAACTAGCATATTTCTAGCCGCTGTTGTTGTTGTCTAGTCACTAAGTCACGTACAACTCTTTTGCAACCAATGGACTGTAGACCGCCAGACTCCTCTGTTCATGGGACTCTCCGGGCAAGAACACTGGGGTGGGCTGCCTTTTTCATCTCCGAGGATCTTTCCCATCCAAGACTGAACTCCTGTCTCCTGCCTTGGCAGGTGGATTCCCAGGTGGAGCCACCTGGGAAGCTTTCTAACTGATACAAATCCCAGAAGATTTGCTATACATATGTAATATATATATATATTTTTTGGCTACATGTATATAATTTTTATCTTTGCAACCAAATTGGCCCTCATTCAACAAACATCTATTAAACGTCTTTTCTGTGCCAGACCCTTTATAGAAACAAAGATAAGCTCACCATCATTATATCCACAGAGGCCTTGAGGTCTTGGCTGCTTGTCTGACATCCCCCGTTGACCAGAACTAAATCTTAGGGAGGTTTCTTGGCACTTGATGAACACATGATAGTCCAAAGATTCATGAGGTTTTTCACTACAGTGAATATCTTGTATCTTCCTTTTCAAGGTTTTCTTTGCAAATCTGGCTAATACAGTTCTGTTTTACCACCTACAGATCCCCTCTCGCTTTAAGGTTCATCTCTGTAATAATAACATTTTCCACTCTAAACACATGTAGTTCAGTGACTGACGGTATAGATAGCTGTTTTGTTTATTTTGATGCAAGCATTAGCCCTTAAGACTTTATACAATTCAATTCAACCTGAAAAGAAAGAAGAAAGGAAGGAAGGGAGGATGGGAAGGTAGAGGGAGGGAGGGAGGAAAAAAGGGAGAAAGGGAGAGAGAGAAGGAAGAAGAGAGGAAGAAGGGAAAAGAAACACAAAGATCTTGACTAGAAAGGCTTCCAAAATTATACTGAGAGATAGAAGAGGAAAAGTTGAAATTAGGCTAACAAATTCTTAAACTGATTTATGGCAGCAATCAGTATTTTAAATTTTTACTTTTAACCTCAGGGAAGTTACAGAAAAAATAACTCCAAGCTTGCCATCCAACCCAGTGATCAGACCTCAAATTTACTAATCTTGGCAACTGAAAGCAAAATTATAGGGTAGGAGCAACCACATAAAGTAACCCTTATTTGTAATTGCAGTAAGTGAGGGACACAGAGAAAACATCCAAGGCCAGCTTTCTAAGAACTCCTTCTCACCAGGGGCACCTGGGGCTAAATTGTGGCTGATTCACAACATCCTGCTGAAGGAAAGGCCGGGTGAGCAGAAAACCCACCTAGGAAGCCTGCTGAACACATCCGTGAGTCTGACTCATGCAAACGTTCCCCTCCTTCTCTGACTATGTCCTAAAGCAACCTTCAAATTTTCCAACGGATTGTGTTAGGAAAGAGATGGAGGATTTCACTACAAAGCAGACCCTGACTTTCGTTCCTATTAGGCAATTTTCTTGTCCCGTGACCTTGAGAAGTTCCCTTAACCTCTCCCAGCCTCATTTCCCCCATTTGTACATTGGAGAAGGTATAATGGCTTCCCAGGTGGTGCAATGGTAAAGCACCCGCCTGTCAATGCAGGAGACACAAGACATGCGGGTTCAGTCTCCGGGTGAGGAAGATCCTTGGAAGAGGAAATGGCAACCTACTCCAGTATTCTTGCCTGGAGAGTCCCATGGATAGAGGAGCCTGGCATGCTACAGTGCACAGGGTCACAAAGAACTGGACATGCCTGAGCTCACATGCAAAAACCACAAAGTGACGCATGCCAGGTGCTACACTAGATGTCAATATAACTTTTTGTTAATTCTTTCTAACAACACTAGAAGCAAACATATTTTCATTTGAACCAATGAGGACGTTGAGGCTCAGATAAATTAGTAACTTGCCAAAACTCATACGGTTTGTCATTTTAAGAACCAGAATTCATATCTGGATCTTTCCCAGTTGAACTAGTTACTACAGCAGTCAGACTCCCCAGTTTTTCCAGTGTTGTGTTGTAGTCTGCTTGGGAGGCCATAACAAAATGCCATAGACTCAGTGGCTTAAACAACGGAAATTTATTTGTTCCTAGTTTTGGAGTCTGTGAAATCCAAGAGGAGGATACTAGTTGATTTAGTTACTGGTGAGGGTTCAGTTCCTGGCATGCATATGGCCCCTTGCTTGCTGTGTCCTTTCATGATGAAGAGAGAGTCATCTGTCTCATCTTGTTTAAGGACACTAATCCTGTTGGATCAGCTCCCCACCCTTACATGTGTCTGTGCTTGTGTTCGGTTATGTCTGATTCATTGCAGCCCCACAGACTATAGCCCACCAGGTTCCTCTGCCCATGGGATTTCCCAGGCAAGAATACTGAGTGGGTATTTCTTTCTCCAGGGGATCTTCCCCACCCAGGAATCTGAAGCCACATTTCTTGGGTCTTCCGCATTGGTAGGCAGATTCTTTGCCACTGTGTCACCTGGAAATCCACCCTTATAACCTCATTTAACCTTAATTATTGATCCCTGTGTCAGGAAGATCCCCTGTAGAAAGGAATGGCACCCCACTCCAGTATTCTTGCCTGGAGAATTCCATGGACAGAGGAGCCTGGTGGGCTACAGTCCATGGGGTTCCAAAAAGTCAGACCTGACTGAGCGACTAACACATCTCCATATAGGCCCTGTCTCTTGATACAATTACATTAGTGCTTCAACATATGAATGGGGGATGGAGGAGCATAATGTTCATAGATAGTGTCTTACATAAATTTCTACCCTATACAGTATTTTTGAGACTATTATTCTACTTCAGATATCTCCCTTTTTCTTCTCAATTCAGTGAGCTTCTAAATTCTGCAGATAATCTCTCCATATCACGTTTATCATGTTACTATATCTCCTTAGATCAGACCATCATCAACTCTCCCCTCAAATACTGTACAGCATGCTAACTGATTTCCAGCTGTCAGGTTTCATCCTCTCAAATGCATCCATCAGACAACCACAGCACAGACAGCCTAGCTCAGACTGTCTCAGTCCACATCTTACAACCATTCATTTGCTTAACAAATAAAGCCCAAACCCAATCTGATTGGCATTCACTGCCTCCCACTGTCAGGTCCCAGGCTGCCTATCCAACTTTATCTGTTCCTTCTAAATCTCTTTTCCTTCTCCTTAGTACAGCTTGCACCGGTGACTCACTAATCATTTGTTTGCTTATTCACTTACTCACTTATTGAATAAGTATTTATTAAGCATCACTAATGTTCCAGATACTGTGCAAGGCTTTGGACACTCAGCAGCAGGCACCATTTCTACCCACATGGAGCATGTTTGACTAGGAGAGAAAGACGTTATGTGCTCTCACAGGAACTGCCTTCATGCATATCAGAGAACTATTATTCACCATGTCCCAGCTCAAAGCATTCCCCCATTAAAGTCGGCCCATAAGAAAATACTTGGAAAATATTACCTGATAAAAGTTCTGTGTCCAGAATATATAAAACTAAACAATAATCAAACAACCCAATTGAAAAATGGAGATAAGATTGGAAAAGACATTTCACCAAAGAATATATATGGGTGGCAAGTAAGCCCATGAAAAGACACTCAACCTCATTCAAATTAGGAAAATGCAAATTAAAACTGCAATAAAATATTACTATACATGCAAGAGAATGGCATGTATAATAATACACATAAGACACTGACAAGTATGAGATATTGCCAAGTCTGTGGAACAGCAGAAGGTTTCATGCGTTGCTGATAAGAATATGTCATGGCGTAGCCACTTTGTGGAACAGTTCATCAGTTTCTCAAAGGGTTAAGTATGCACTTATAGTAGGATCAGTAATCGCAGTCATAGACACTTAACTGGGAGAAACGAAAACTTGCAACCATATAAAGACATATGCATTTGTGTGTGCTAAGTCACTTTATGCATGTGTGACTCTGTGAGACCCCATGGACTGTAGGCTCCTCTGTCCATGGGATTCTCCAGGCAAGAATAACTAGAATGGGTTACTGTGCCTTCCTCCAGGGAATCTGCCTAACTCAAGGATCGAACCTGCAGCTCGTATGTCTCCTGGATTGTCAGGTGGGTTTTTTATCACTAGGACCGCCGGGGAAGCCCATAAAGACATGTATATGAACAGAATTTGTTTATAGCAGTATATTCATAAAGCCCTAAAAGTAGACGGCAGACAGATGTCTATCATTTGGTGACTGGATCAACAAATTCCTGTATATCCATACAACAGAACATGTATACCAGCTCAGTCGCTTCAGTTATGTCTGACTCTTTGTGGCCCTGTGGACTGTAGCCCACCAGGCTCCACTGTCCATGGAATTCTCCAGATAAGACTACTAGAGAGGATTGCCAGTACCCTCCACCAGGAGATCTTCCTGGCCCAGGGATCGAACTTGCTTCTCTTAGGTCTCCTGCATTGGCAAGCAGGTTCTTTACCACCAGTGTCATCTGGGAAGCCCCAGAACACTGCACACCAATGAAATGATTTAAACTACTGATACTCACAATATGAATGTAATCTCAACAATGTTATGCTAACTGAAAAAAAAAAAAAGAAACAAAAGAATATCTATGGTAACATTTATTTTAAATATTCTATAAAAGCCACTAAAACTAGAAAGTGATTATTGGAAGCCAGTAGGTAGGAGGGAGGGATGGACTACAGATATGCACATTAGAGCATTTTAGGATGATAAAACTCTTCTGTACCAAGTTTGTGGTGGTCCTTACATATCTGTGTAGGTTGATCAGGTCTTACCACTTCTCTCTCATGTTAAGTTTTTAAGGACTAAATCCCATTTTAGAGAATGCATTGGAGAAAGAAACGATAGAAATAGAAGACACATCCTAATGTTTACCTAAATGAGAACATGAATTTTTGCTAAATTTAACCCCTCTTTTCCCAGTTCTCCTGATGAAGGTTCTCTCTCTTCACTAGCACCTATCTGACTGTTTCCCCTTAATGAGCCCTGAGCTGGAAGAGCAGGTCCTAGTCACTTTCATGTGAAGGTGAAGTCGCTCAGTCGTGTCCGACTCTTTGCGACCCCATGGACTGTAACCTACTAGGCTTCTATATCCATGGGATTCTCCAGGCAAGAACACTGGAGTGGATTGCCATTTCCTTCTCCAGAGGATCTTCCCGACCCAGGGATCGAACCCAGGTCTCCCGCATTGGAGGCAGACGCTTTAACCTCTGAGCCACCAGGGAAGTCTTTCATACCCTCTCCCTAATTCAGCACCTTGCTTTCCCTGGTGGCTCAGACCGTAAAGAATCTGCCTGCAATGCAGGAGACCCAGGTTTAATCCCTGGGTCAGAAAGAGCCTCTGGAGAAGGGAATAGCTACCCACGCCAGTATTCTTGCTTGGAGAATTCAGTGGATAGGGGAGCCTGGCAGGCAGCAGTCCATGGGGTC
>SJYS01004166.1:295949-309669 GCA_006410695.1 Philantomba maxwellii
CTAATGAGATGGATGAAATTGGAACCTATTATACATAGTGAAGTAAGCCAGAAAGAAAGACACCAATACAGTATACTGACACATATATATGGAATTTAGAAAGATGGTAATGATGACCCTGTATGCGAGACAGCAAAAGAGACACAGATGTATAGAACGGACTTTTGGACTCTGAGGGAGAGGGAGAGGGTAGGACGATTTGGGAGAATGGCATTGAAATATGTATACTATCATATAAGAAATGAAGCACCAGCCTATGTTTGATACAGGATACAGGATGCTTGGGGCTGGTGCACAGGGATGATCCAGAGAGAGGATATGGGGTGGGGGGTGGGAGGAGGATTCAGGATTGGGAGCTCGTATACACCCGTGGCGGAGTCATGTCAATGTATGGCAAAACCGATACGGTATTGTAAAGTAAAATAAAGTAAAAATAAAATTAAAATAAAAAAGATTCACCTCCAGACGGCTGGAAAGCTTTCACTGGCTGCCTCCTCCTTGACTCCCCGTCTTTGCCACACCCTGATTCTCTTGTTTATTTTACAAATATTTCAACTCTATAACTACAACTAAGAAAAGTCTATCATCTTTCTTAGGGGTTCATCTGAAGTTGGGTGTTCTTTGGTCCCTTTCATGCTTATTGAGTTTATTAGTCAATCACCATTACCTTTATATGAAGTAAAACCGCAGCTTCTAGGGAATATTTTGTTTTGCTCCTCTGCAATTCTAAAGTTCAAGGCTGTGGACGCTGTCAAAATACTTGACCTAGAAAAATAGTCAAGGCTGTGCACTCTCCTGCTGGTTGGATTGGGGTGATAAATTGCACCAAGCATTCTTGTTCTGCTTCTAGGACTTGGTGTTTCAGGCAGAAACTGGCTTCCTTCCCTTGCCACTGGCATTTGAAATTAAAGAGGATGATACAGCTCAAGGGATATTAGTACTCTTTAAATATATCTTCTAAACTACTTATATAATCAAAGGCATGGAAGTAGTTTTCTATGCCAAACAAATTAAAGTTAAGCAGAGCCGTACAAGAACTGGAATTATAACTTGGAAATGCAGCTACACAGCTTTCCACCCAATCATGTACTCTGCGTGGATTTTTAAAATTGGTATCTGGAGATTTTTCTCCAGTGTTAAATCGAATTCCAGAACAATGCTTAAATCAGTATCCCACCATTTCAAGTGTCTGCCATTTGCAAAGAGTTAATGGGTTTTTACTGCAGGATTAGGTCTCAAATTAGCCACCCAAGGGCCAGATCCTTCTCACTGTTCAAACCCAGTCCACAAGCATATTATGATTTTCCACAGAGCTGTTTGTTTTTAATGGAGTAATATATAAATACAGAAATTTCATATAAATTCTGGATACCCAGAATTATATTTTTTTTAAATGAAGAACCTAGTTATACTTGAATAATATTCTTTCATTCTACATTTATTTATTCGCAAATATTTCTTGAGTGCATACTGTTTCCTACATAATCCATTTAGGTGATGGGCATAAATCAGTGGAGGAAACAATTGCAAACAAAAAGTCACTGTCCTCATGGGGCCTCCATTCCAGTGGAAATGTATCTAGAGAAAAACATCAACTCCCCGTAGACAGGTCAGTTTTTCTCCATTTCGTGATAGTCTTTATTATCCTGTAGTTGTGGAGTTTCTGTTCCTAATTTAGGCTTCCACTCTACACTCCTGTCTTCTAGCTTCTGCGTTTTTAAACTCCCATCTAGAGAGACCTATGCCATATGAGTTTCTGCTTTGAAGACCCAGGAGCAGAGGGAAAGGCAGCACGGCATGGAAGGCAGGTACATATCTGGAGCTGCACAGTGAGGGTTTAAACCCTGGCTGTAGCTTTCATGTGCCTTGCAGTCTTGGCCGCATCATTCAACTTCTCAGTTTCCCCACCTGTTACACTGAGATGCTAAGGGTCCCTAAGTCACGACGATTAAAAGAGTTAATGCTTGAACGTGCTTAGAAAAGAGGCTTGAACATGGAGAAAGCTTGTTAAATAAAACTTTTAAAAGTGAGGTGAAGTCTCTTTTTCCAGGTAACGTCAAGAGAAACAGGAACAAGATACAAAGTCAAACTTCTCACATAGGAGTAGTAACTGAACAAGTAACCTCCCTGAGATACATGCTCTGATCCAAATAGCTCCTCATTATGGAACACCCAGAATGCTTTCAAATGTCTTTATTCCTATTTTTTAGCACCAAAAGCATTTTGTATTGGGGTGTAGCCAATGAATGTTGGGGTAGTTTTGGGTGAACAGCAAAGGGATTCAGCCATACACATATATGTGTTGGGGTAGTTTTGGGTGAACAGCAAAGGGATTCAGCCATACACATATATGTACCCACTCTCCTCCAAACCGCTCTCCCATCCAGGCTGGCACGTAACACTGAGCAGAGTTCCCTGTGCTGTACGATAGGTCTTTGTTGGTTATCCATTTTGAATGCAGCAATGTGGCCATGACCTAGCCAATGTCCCCTACTATCCCTTCCCCCCAGCAGCCACAGACTGGTTTTCTAAGTCTATGAATCTTTCTGTTTTGTAAGTTCATCCATATCATTTCCTTTAGATTCCACATATTAGGGATGTTACGTGATATTTTTCCTCTGTCTGACTTCCTTCATTCAGTGTGACCCTCTCTAGGTCTGTCTCAAATGTCTTTTAAATCCACCATGCATGATCTTCACTCCAAAAGATTCATAATATTTTGAGAACTACTCTAGATGATTAGCTAAAGAATTTTGTCATTATTAATGAAATTATTAGCTGCTTTCATGACCTAATTTTCACACAGGACCTCAACACAGCATTAACTTAGACACACACTCTGATGCACTCCAGCTGGCATATAACACGCTAAATGAGGCCATTTGCTTTAATAAAACAAAACACAATATAAATAAAAAGCCTTTCTTATCCCGTCCTCCCCATTTGTTAAATAGTCCAAGTCCTCCTCATGTCAGATTCAACTCTGCTAAAAAGCATTTACTACTATGTCAGACACACTGCTAGGTGTTTTCAACACGTCATTACAGTTAAACATCACAAGATCTTAAATAAATTTGTTACTATCTCCATTTTCAGATGAGAACCCAGAAGCTCAAGGCAGGGAAGCTGACGCAGCCTCTGGTCATGATGTAAAGCTCTGAATTCAGTCCCTTAACTCTGGATGCTGTGCCCATGGGAGTTGTTTCGGATGAAAGTGAAAGTGAAGGTAGCTCAATCTTATCTATTTGCTACCCCATGGACTATACAGTCCATGGATTTCTCCAAGCCAGAATACTGGAGTGGGTAGCCTTTTCCTCCTCCAGGGGATCTTCCTAACCTAGGGACTGAGCCCAGGTCTCCCACAATGCAGGTAGATTTTTTACCAGCTGAGCCACAAGGGAAGCCCAAGAATACCAAGGTGGGTAGCCTATCCCTTCTCCAGCAGATCTTCCCGACCCAGGAGTTGAATCAGTGTCTCCTGCAATTGCAGGCGGATTCCTTACCAACTAGGCTATGAGGGAAGCCCTGTTTTGGATGGTGGTCCTCAGAATGTGTGCCTGAACCAGATGCATCAACATCACCCGAGCTCTTGTGAGAAGTGCAGGTTCTCAGGCTCCACATTGATCTACTGACTCATCCACCCTGGGGCCAGGACCCAGCTCTGAGTTTCAATAAGCCCTCAGGTGGTCTAGAGGCTCACTCAGGTTTGAGACTTCAGTTCATCTCAGCTAACCACCCTAACCTCAGTCTTTCTCCCTCCAATAACCGTGCTAAGCCTTGCCAAGCTGGAATCAAGATTGCTGGGAGAAATATAAATAACCTCAGATATGCAGATGACACCACCCTTATGGCAGAAAGTGAAGAGGAGCTAAAAAGCCTCTTGATGAAAGTGAAAGAGGAGAGTGAAAAAATTGGCTTAAAGCTCAACATTCAGAAAACGAAGATCATGGCATCCAGTCCCGTCACTTCATGGGAAATAGATAGGGAAACAGTGGAAACAGTGTCAGACTTTATTTGGGGGGGCTCCAAAATCACTGCAGATGGTGATTGCAGCCATGAAATTAAAAGACGCTTACTCCTTGGAAGAAAAGTTATGACCATCCTAGATAGCACACTCAAAAGCAGAGACATTACTTTGCCGACTAAGGTCTGTCTAGTCAAGGCTATGGTTTTTCCAGTAGTCATGTATGGATGTGAGAGTTGGACTGTGAAGAAGGCTGAGTGCTTAAGAATTGATACTTTTGAACTGTGGTGTTGGAGAAGACACTTGAGAGTCCCTTGGACTGCAAGGAGATCCAACCAGTCCATTCTGAAGGAGATCAGCCCTGGGAGTTCTTTGAAAGGAATGATACTAAAGCTGAAACTCCAGTATTGTGGCCACCTCATGCGAAGAGTTGACTCATTGGAAAAGACTGATGCTGGGAGGGATTGGGGGCAGGAGGAGAAGGGGACGACCGAGGATGAGATGGCTGGATGGCGTCACTGACTCGATGGACGTGAGTGTGAGTGAACTCCGGGAGATGGTGATGGACGGGGAGGCCTGGCGTGCTGCGATTCAAGGGGTTGCAAAGAATCAGACACGACTGAGCGACTGAACTGAACTGAACTGAACTGAGCCTTACCAAGCTCTTCCTTCATGAACATCATTTTAATCACACCCCTCTCTGCTCAGAAACCTAGAGTCCATCTCCATCCCCTGCTCTGTGAAGGCCAAGCTGCTGACAGTTGAGGATTCCCAGGCTTCTCCCTGTTTCCACTGCTGTTTAGTATCTTTCTGCCCTCAGGATACTCAAATCAGTGTGCTGTGGGGAGGGAGATAGGGGAGGGATGAATTGGAGTCTGGGATTAGCAAGTGCAAAGTATCATATATAGAATGAAAAATGAAGTGAAAGTGTCAGTTGCTCAGTCGTGTCTGACTCTTTGTGGCCCCATTCTCTACCCCTAGGATTCTCCTGTCCAGAGTACTGGAGTGGGTTGCCGTTTCCTTCTCTAGGGGATCTTTCCAACCCAGGGATTGAACCTGCGTCTCCCACGTTGCAGGCAGATTCTTTACTGTCTGAGCCACAGGGAAGCCACAGGGGAATAGATAAAAATCAAGTTCTATTGTACAGCGTAGGGAACTATATTCAATGTTCTATATAAACCATAATGGAAAATTAAAAATTAATTTTTTAAAGTCAGCATGCTTATTTGCTGTGAAATCTGCTCATTCACTGTTTCTATGCCTTTGACTATGCTGCTCTTGTTTATTCTCTGTTTGCTCCCCAACACAAGTTCAGATCCCAACTCTTTCGTTCTGGTTTCACTGAGCACCCAAGTCCAGAACTCCTGATAAAGAAGCACTTGGGCCAGCCTGCTTCCCCCGCTTCAGCTCCCGTCCCTTCCCCTTCAATCTTTTGCTGCAGCCTCACTGACCTTCCTTCCCTCACTAGAACACATCTAGTGTTGTCCTGCTGTGGGCTCTGTGACATTGCTTTTCCCCATGTTTGGCATATTCTTCCCTACTCCACTCCTTACATAGCTGGTCCCATCACATCATTCAGACTCACCTTATATGTCACCTTCCAGGAGAGGCTGCCCCTACCCTCCTGTTTGCTAAGCCCTGTGTCACTCTGTTTGCGCCCTTTCTATTTTTTTTTTTTTTTTTTTTAGCACTGATCACCGTTTGCACTCACTTTATGCATGTACCTTACCATGTTGCTTTATGTCTTCCCACAATTACAAGGAAACATGCTGAGAGCAGATATAATTGCTTCATTCTTTGCTTCAATCCCAGTGCCTGACACATAGTAGGTGCTGAATAACTATGTGTGAATGATAACATGGATCATTTAGCATCTGCTCCACATGGGGAGACCATTACTTCGAGGCTGTCTTACAGGGTGAGCTGTCTCTATTCTCAGTGTCTCTCCTGACTCCTCCCCTGGGATCATGAGTTTGAGTAGCCACGCCAGACTTCTCTGGTTTTCTAGCCCTAGAGGACTCAGAAGAAGGCCGAAACGACAGACCAGCAGGTTTTCATGTCTACCGTCTTCAGACTGCCACACTGCACATCATTGTATATAATTGCTATTTCTCTGATACTGTATGGCAAATGAGATTCAAAGTGCTATAAAAGAGCTTTATATTAAAAGAAGCTCAAAGATGATGAATCCCTGTAGAAAATAAGAACGCATTTTATAAAGTGACTAATTCCCTCAAACTTTAAATTCTCAAGGAAAATCCTGCTTCGTAACACAGAATACATAAAATTTTATTTGTAAATTGAGTAATACTGATATAAATTAATTTTAATGCCTGCTTATTTGCTGCCTGGTATTAAACTAGGCAAATTACATGCATTATTATGGACCTATTCAATCTCTATAAAACCTTTGTGGCTAGCTTTGGTATTGCCTCTTTTAGTAGGACATTTACTTGCTCAAAATCTCACAGACAATAGTGTTGAAGTTGAGTTTGGAATCCCAGCTTTGTCTAATATTCCATCACTCTGCTGTTTATCTCTCATTATATTTAATGAGATCAAATAGAAATATTTTTATTAAATCAAAAGAACCAACAAAAGAACATTCAAGAAAAAATTGCTCTCTTGTTTGGAAAAACTAAATTTACATTAAACTAGTTCTAAAAGCAGTGACCAATTCATCGTATGACAGACTTTATTTTCTTGGGTTCCAAAATCACGGCAGATGGCAACTGCAGCCATGAAATTAAAAGACGCTTACTCCTTGGAAGAAAAGCTATGACCAACCTAGACAGCATATTAAAAAGCAGAGACATTACTTTGCCAACAAAGATCTGTATAGTCAAGGCTATGGTTTTTCCGGTAGTCATGTATGGATGCGAAAGTTGGGCCGTTAAAAAAGGCTGAGCATCGAAGAATCGATGCTTTTGAACTGTGGTGTTGGAGAAGACTCTTGAGAGTCCCTTGGACTGCATGGAAATCCAACCAGTCCATCCTAGAGATCAGTCCTGGGTGTTCATTGGAAGGACTGATACTGAAGCTGAAGCTCCTATACTTTGGCCACCTGATGTGAAGAGCTGACTCGTTGGAAAAGACCCTAATGCTGGGAAAGATTGAAGGCGGGAAGAGAAGGGGATGATGAAGGATGAGATGGTTGGATGGCATCACCGACTCAATGGACATGAATTTGATCAAGTTCCAGGAGATGGTGAAGCACAGGGAAGCCTGGCATGCTGCAGTCCACAGGGTCACAAAGAGTCAGACATGACTGAGCAACTCAACAACAGCAAATCAATAATTTAACAAATAAGTGATTTGGAATCCACTCACATTTTCCATACCAGGAATGCAATTCTGATTGAAGCAAACGGATTGCAAAATATTGGTTCCACCGTCAAATTCTTGGCAAACCACATTCTTAGTAAAATCTCCATTTGATTTTTGCTGTCAAAATGATTTTACATATGTGATTCGGTGATTTCCTGGGACTTCACCTTAAGAAACACTAGGGTGTACACTTGATAGACAAGGACCTCGAGAGAGACAGTGAGGTCCAGGCTTGTCTCGGGATATGCCTATGATCATGGCATGGCTGAGCCATGCAGGTCAGAGACAAGCTGAGACCTGGGACCCTAGCTGCAGTGCTTGCAGCTGGACAAGCAACTCCCAGAGCAACAAAAAACAAAGAAAATACAAGGCACTAAAAATAACTGTGTACATGCACAGTTGGGGTGAATTATGAACAGTAAGACACAAAAAGACCCAAAAGCCCCCACTGCCACTTCTGAAGGGCCTGAGGCAAAAGCAAGGTGTTGGGAGCAAAAGCAGGTGACTGTGCATGTCGCCTGCTCTCAACACCAACAAAGCAGTGGGCAACCACCTATGCCACCTCTCTGGCCTGATCCCTATATGCACCCCTACCCTCACCCCACATAAGGAATCAGCACGCCCCACGTCGTGAAGTAAGCAAATAAGGGAACCTGTTACTTGGTCTCACTCCCCAGTGCAGCAGGGGCCCCAATAAAGCCTTGCCTGAATTTCTTATCTGGCCTTATATCACTTTCTGTTTATCAGGGAAGGCCAAGAACCCTGGTCGGTGTCAAGTTCTGCTGCCTCTTAATCAAATGTTCTTCATATATCAAGAAAAAGAACTGGTCCTGCTGACAGGTACTTGGTGGAACTTCCGAGACAGCGACACTTCCATGAGGCCATTTGGACCAGTACGGGCAGAACTCCCCACCAGATGAGGTGAGCCTGCTTCCAGCCACTTTCATACTCTCTCTCTCCCCTCTCAGATCTTTGTGATATGAGAAAAGCTTTATCAAAAGTCCAGCCTCTTGCTCAACTCATCCAAAAAGAGTCAGGATGAGAACACAAAGAGACCAACAAACAAAAAACGCTGAGGGTAAGTAGCAAAGAGAACAAAGAAGCAGTTTATTGAGACACAAGTGAAATTTACACATTCAGAGAAGCCTGTGGGCATCCTTGGACCCCCACAAGTTTTTTGATCCCTTTTTAATCTTATTGTTAGCCCTTTGAATGGGTGCGGTCTTTTTGATTAGAGGTTGAACATTCTGTAAGAGAGGTTGAGGTGTGGATGGCACCAAGTTCTATCAGTTCTCGGTCCTGGACGTTTGTCCCCTGAAGCCACAATACTTGTGCTCTGAGAGCAGTTTTCCCTTAAATAGTGTGTTGTGCTTAGTCTCTCAGTCGTGTCCAACTCTTTGCAACCCTGTGGACTGTAGCCCACCAGGCTCCTCTGTCCATGGGATTCTCCAGGCAAGAATACTGGGGTGGGTTGCCATGCCCTCCTCTAGGGGATCTTCCAATCCAGGGATCGAACCCAGGTCTCCCGCATTGCAGGAGGATTCTTTACCATCTGAATCACCAGGGAAGCCCTTCCCTGAAATTGGCCCTTGCTATTCGAGCAGCCACACATGGAAGGCCATGCAGGGTCGTCAGCAACCTGTGCGATTTTACTGCTCTTGCTCCATAGTTTTCTGTCCTTGAACCCAGACCTGTCTTTCCTGCCTCGATGGTTGTCCTAGCTACACCTCAGACGCTTCCACTGCTTATCTGGTGCCAAGAACATCCATGTATCTTACACTGACGGGCTTCACCCAACTCCTCTGTGTCTCATGGGCTGAATCCTAAACCCGCATCTTGGACCTGGGACTACCAGCCTTCCTATTCTGCCTGCCTTCACTGCACAGCATCTCCATGTCTGAAATGCCTGCCCCAGCCTCGGCACACCATGGAATTCTGGAGTCACGCGCTGTCATGTCAGTCCTTCCTACAGTTACAGCAGATCTACGTGGTTTTTTTGGTAACTTGGCTGTTTCTTGGCTGAACAAAAGGAGTCTTTTAATCTATGCGGTTATGGCTACTAGATTATTGGTGATGAATTTCAAACTCCAATCACAAGAAACTCATAAAAAAGAATCACCGTATATTAAGCTTTTAAACTTAAAACCCGCAAAAACATATCTTTGTCAACCTTCTGATACAAGGCCAAAGCATCCTCTTCACACACGGGCCTGCTCGTCAGAGTTCTGCGGTGTCATTTTGCATAAATTACACCCGTGAAGAAGCATCCGTGATTTTTTAGTTGCTACAAAGTGGAGCAAGAGCTTAAAGACTTGCAGAGCAATCTTCGAAGAGAATCCATCTAAATTTTAATGATCTTTCCCAATCTTATACATTTGTCTAACTCACACCTAATTTAACAGCAATTACTTTTTAGCAAATCGCCTTCATCAAATCTCTCCAAAGCACTCAACTTCGTTTTCATAGACACAACATCTTGCTTTCTTCTAACACTAATATTTCACCAGTTTACATAATGTTTAATGAAACTAAGCAATTACAGTAACAGATGCAACTGGTTTAAATAGAAACGGGGACAAATACACCTGGTTCTTGGAAAGCATCCAGCTCAATGGAAAGAAGCAGAAGTCTGTGGGTATCTTAGTGAGCAGCATATTCCCTGGTGAGGACGACTCCATCCATTACAGAAATATGAGGGCATGGAGAGTACCAGTTAATATGTTAGGTCATAAAAGTGGAGGCTGGGTCCTAGAGGCAGGTGGCTATGCAGACTTATCTCTTTCTGTCATAGAATCAGAAGATAGGAAGCCTTCCGAAAGTATATGGAATTCACATTTCCAATGACAATCTTCTTAGCAAAATCCACGACTTGTTTTCAACTGTTCAAGTATACTCTCATGGACAGTGTGCTCGTGAGCTAACAAAACAGCCTCTTTCTTTGTGGACAATGGGATAGTTAAAACACTTTCTAGAATAGTGAGGATTTTCCCCTTTTTCATGGCTCTAAATTCAACCTCCTTGTTTTCATCAAGGACTCCTTCAATGAAGTGGTTGCCAGACCCCTCCTCCNTTATGAATTCACATTTCCAGTGACAATCTTCTTAGCAAAATCCACGATTTGTTTTCAACCATTCAAGTATACTCTCATGGACAGTGTGCTCGTGAGCTAACAAAACAGCCTCTTTCTTTATGGACAATGGGATAGTTAAAATACTTTCTAGAATAGTGAGGATTTTCCCCTTTTTCATGGCTCTAAATTCAACCTCCTTGTTTTCATCAAGGACTCCTTCAATGAAGTGGTTGCCAGACCCCTCCTCCTTCTGTTTTTTCTCCCCTGGACACACTCTAGTTTGGGGTTATTAATTTTCCCATTCAAGGACTTTGCCCAGAAATGAAACCATTTGGCTCAGATTTGATCAACAAGAGCAGAAGTCAGAAGAATGTCAGGATACTCTGCTTGTATCGTGGGTTTCTTATTCTATTCACTTACCTTTCCATAATAATTGTGTTGGACTTTTGGCTCATTGTTGACTTACGGCCAGCCCAAGCATCCAATTCTTCTGAATTGTAGCCGAGTTACTTGTTTTCTGCTTTGCTTTGCCGGTGTCTTTTGTGCTACTGATTTTCAATCAAAAACTTGTGTTGGTGTCCATTCATCTGAGGCTAATTAGTTTGGTGTATATTGTCACTATGATAGTAATGACACTTGATATTTACTGAGTGGTTGCCATGCACCAGGAACACTGCTAAGCATTGTCCGTGGATCATTTAATCCTTATTACCGTTTTGTGAGATAAGTATTATTTCACATACCCATTTCTCAGCTGAGATAACTGAAGCAAAGCATATTTAAGTCTCTTCCTAAACGTCATCTGTGTAGCAACTGGTAGATGAGAGATACAAACCCAGGCAAAATGGTGCCAAGTGCTGAGCTCTTAGCTGCTACAATGTATCATTTCTTGATTCATGTTTGGTTCATCTTGCCTTTTAAGTAGAACTTCATAGTTTATGGAATCAAAGCTTAACAAAAAGTCATCATGGACCTTCCTTTAATTTATTCAGTCGAGAAACTGAAAAGCATCTCCAAACATACCTTTGAGGTCATTCTATGCTGCTCATTTGCTAACGCTTTTCTGGGGGAGGGTGATGTATGTGAGTGCCATTGTAAGGCTCTTTTGTGTTGAATTGTGTGTTCAGGTGGGGAGGGGGCCTCATAGATTGCAAAGGCAATGCACTCTGGGTCTGAGAGACTTGGGTTCTGGTCCAGCCCCTTCCTAGCTGTGTGAGCTCAGCTCCTTATTTTGTTGAACTCAGCCCCTTTCATTTGCAAAATACAGGCAATTTAAACAACCTTATGGGCTTTCTGGGAGGTTCACATGCAATGACATCAGTAACACTTTGAGGTAAGATGAGGCCTTCCAGATGGGGAGTGAAGATACCCTCACAAAGTCACAAGAAATATGGAGGAATGCAGGCAACTCTCTAGAAGAACGAAAGTATGAGCTGTGACAAGGTGACATCTCAGTTCTCTGCAGAGGAAAGAAAAGGATGTGTCCCCTGGCTATTGCCCTGCAGGGGGCAACAGGGCCATGGGACTGTCCCTGTCCAGGCAGCTGGACCTGCCGGGGTGGGTCAGCCTTGCTGGTGAAGAAGAGAGAAAGGGACATGTGTGTGTGCCTCGGAGGAATAATTAATCATCTTGGCAATTACTCCGGTCTCAGATCAGTTTCCCACTGAGCTCCTGAACACAGCCTCTCTCAATTTCCTGGGACCAGCAGTTCTGCTTCCCTCCTTCAGGTGGCCACCAACCAGGGAAGTAAATTAAGGAGATCTTCCTCAATAGCCTGTTTGAGCAGATTGTATTCAAAGAAAATGACAGTATTAATAGGCAACTGATTTTTCACTAATGACAAAAGACTCCTACCAAGAACCTGGTTTGTGTCCAATAATGTCATCAGATTTTTTTTTTTTTATATCTAAGTATTTTTCTCCGAGAGATTCCAGGGGTGGGTGTCTGTCTCTTTGCCCTTCATATAGCAATTAGATGCAAGTGTGAAAAAACAACTAACATTGTCAGTTTCTGTAAATACTTCATTTAGATATCATGGAAGATTCCTGAAGCTTCTGAGCTTCTGAGAATTAAGCAAAAGGAGTATTGGGAACTTGCTTTCCACCTTATAATTCTACTGGCTTCCCTGGCGGCTCAAATGGTAAAGATTCCACCTGCAATGCAGGAGACCTGGGTTAGATACTTGGTAGGGGAAGATCCCCTGGAGAAGGAATGGTTACCCGCTCCAGTATTCTTGCCTGGAGAATTCCATGGACAGGGGAACCTGGCAGGTTACAGTTCATGGGGTCGCAAAGAGTCAGGTATGACTGAGCCACTAACACTTCACAGTTTTACATCCAGGCATCTTTACTGTGGTCACATACTCTGCACCCAGGAAGAGGGAGAGGTGAACATTTTAATCTTCCCAGAGGGGACGACCCTGCTCCCATCCTGACTTCTCATTTTCCACATGATCCCTGTGACGGTCACCCGAATCCCTAGGATAGAAGGACAGAGTTGGCTTGTTCTATTTACCCTCCCAGGCTTCCTTTCAGACATTGCTTAGTACTCACAGTTTCTAAAAATATGCACTTGTTTCCGGCAGTGTGAGGGTCTTCCTTGCTGTGTGCAGGTTTTCTCTGGCTGTGATGAGTGGGGACAGTCCTCCAGCTGCAGTTCTCAGGTTGCTCACGGGGGTGGCCTCTCTTGTTGTGTGTGTGGGCCCAGGAGCTGTGGCATACCAGCTTAGTTGCCACTCGGCATGTGGAATCTTGGAGCACCAGGATCAAACCCATGTCCCTGCACTGGCAGGCAGATTCTTAACCACTGGACCATGAGGCTAGCCCAGGACTCACATTTTAACTCTTTTTGTGCTGCTAGAAGACTCAGAGCAGCACCAGACTCTATATGTTCACTGTGCCGTTTGCTGCAGCTGGGGCATCCTGCTGACCTCCCTGAAGTACCTACTGCTGGTAACTGCTCACATTAATTTATTCTTCGCTTTGTTTGTTTTGGCATATTTATTTGAAATACTGTATCCCTTAGAGTGATTAACAAACAGATATACCATACGAAAGAGTCTTCATCAGTTTGTGCTTTTATGTGTATTTAACTCCAGCTCTGAAATGGTTGGATGGCATCACCAACTCAATGGATATGGGTTTGGGTGGATTCCGGGAGTTGGTGATGGACAGGAAGGACTGGTGCGCTGCGGTTCATCGGGTTGCAAAGAGTGGGACACGACTGAGTGACTGAACTGAACTGAACTGAACTCCAGCTCTAGTTTTTTTTTTTTTTTCCCCCGAGATTGTTTTGTCTATTCATGGTTTTTTTTGTGTCTCCATAGAAATTTTGAGATTTTTTTTGTTCTAGTTCTGTGA